>JAIUJO010000028.1:10000-610000 GCA_023846275.1 Vanilla planifolia | reverse complement strand
AATGAGAGATAAGAAATTATATATTAGAGATTAAGGATTAGGGATTACGGATTAAGGGTGGATTAGGGATTATGGATTAGAGATTAGAAATTAAGGATTAGAGATTAGGGATTAAGGATTATGGATTAGAGATTCGGGATTAAGGATTATATATTAGGGATTTAGAAGGGATGGATTAGGCATTATAGATTCAGGGATAAGAGGTTAGGGAGCGAGGGATTAAGGAGTAGGGATTGGAGAATAGGGATTAAGGATTATGAAGAAGAAAGCAAAGAACAAGAAAAAATAGAAGAACTAGGAGGAGAAGGAGAAGAAGAAGAAGAAGAAAAGGAAGAAAATGAATAAGTACAAGAAGAAGATGAAGACCAAGATGAAGAAGAAGAAGAAGAAGATGAAGACCAAGATGAAGAAGAAGAAGAAGAAGAAGAAGAACATGAATAAGAAGAACAAGAAAATAAGGAAGAAGAAAAAGAGAAGAAGGTGAAGAAGAAGAAGAAGAAGAAGAAGAAAGAGAAAATGAAGAGGAAAAAGAAGAAGAAGAAAAGAAAGGGAAGAAGAAGATGATGATGAAAAAGAAGAAGAAGGAGAAGAAGTAAAGGAAGATGAAGAGGAAAAATAATAACAAGAAGAAGAAGCAGAGGAAGATGAAGAAGCAAAAAAAAGAAGAAAAAGAATAGAAGAAGAAAAGTTGATGAAGAAGAAGAAGAAAAAAATAAGAAGAAGAAGAAGAAGAAGAAGAAGAAGAAGCAGCAGCAAAAGAATAAAGAGAAAATAAATAGGAAGAAGAAGAAAAGAAAAGAAAGGGAAGAAAAAGAAAAAGAAGTAGAGGAAGATGAAGGGGAAAAATAATAATATGAACAAGTAGAGGAAGATGAAGAAGCAAAAAAAGAAGAAAAGGAATAAAAGAAGAAAAGTTGATGATGAAAAAGAAGAAGAAAAAATAATAAGAAGAAGAAGAAGAAAAAGAAGTAGAAGAGGAAGAAGAAGCAAAAGATGAAGAAGAAGAAGAAGAAGAACACAAAGAAGAAATAGTAGAAGAAGAACAAGAAGAAGAACAAGAAGAAGAAGGAGGAGGACGAGAAGAAGAAGAAGAAGAATAACAAGTAAAGGAAGAAGAAGGGGAAGAAGAAAAAGAAAAAGAAGAAGATGAAGAGGAAGAAGAAGAAGAAGAAGTAGAAGAGAAAGAAGAAGAAGAAGTAGAAGAAGAAGAAAAAGAAGTGTAAGACATGGAAGAAGAGGAAAAAAAGAAGAAAAAGATAAGGAAGAAGAAGAAGAAGAAGAGGAAGAATAAGAAGAAGAAAAATGAGCAAGTAGAAAAAGAAGAAGAGAAGAAGAGGAAGAAGTGACGGATAAGTGATTTGGGATAAAGAATTATGGATTAGGGATTAGGGTTTAGAATTTAAGGAATAAAGGATTAAGCATTAACTAACGGGGAATATGGGATAAAGATTAAGGAGAGAGGGATTAGGGTTTAAGGATTTGGAAGTAAGCAATTATGGATTAGGGTTTATAGAATAGTATTAGGGATTAGGAAGTAGGGATTAAGGAATATGTAATAAGGATTAAGGATTAATGATTAGAGATTTGGGATTAAGGATTATAGATGAATGGTTTTTTTTAAGAATTAGAGATTAAAGGTTAATGATTAACTGATTAATTATTAAGGATTAGGGATTAGAGATTATGAATTTAGGATTAGAGATTAGGAATTAAAGAATAGAAATTAGGGATTAAGGATTAGACATTGAATATGTAAGATTCAGGATTAGAGATTAAGAATTAGAGATTAAGAGAATAGGATTAGCATTAGAGATTAGGGATTACGAATTAAAGTTTAGGGATTAGTGATTAAGCATTAGAGATTAGGGATTATGGTTTAGAGATTAAAGATTTTGGATTAGGGATTAAGGGTTAAGGATTATGGATTAGGGACAGAGACTAGAGATTAGGGATTAGAGATTAAGGATTAGGGATAAAGTATTAAGGATTGGGAATTAAAAATTATGGATTAGAGATTAGGGAAGAGAAGATGGAGATTAAAGAATATGGATTAAGGATTAAGGATAGATTAGAGATTCAGGATGAAGGAAGTAATTATTAGAGATTAGAGATTTGGGATTAAGAATTATGTGATTAATGCAATGAATTTAATGTATGGTATGCTATTAAAAAATTTTACAAAATATATAATACATTAAGTATAAAATAAACTAGAAATTTGGTAACGGACACATAGTAGTCACCATTAGATTTGGATCCTTAAATAGACGTTTTTGAATGAATTTTTATATTACTGTTTGAGATCAATCCTGGTTGTTGGATTTAGGTGGACTTTTTCTGGGCCATTGGATCAAAGGTAGGTTTCTCCTACGTGTATTAGGTTATGCTGTCCAAAAACTATTCGTATTGAAACGTTTGCTGCATTGGTTTCTAATGTTGTCGTAAATCTGCTCAAGTTCAATTCCCTAGCATCTCATTGTGCTGTTTAATTGCATCATTTTACCATGATTAACCTAAGCCATCAGATCGCGCCTGCCCATCTGCGTTCTTTGAAGATCGGATGGGAATTTAGTCCCAAATCGTAGAAAATACGTTGCCATTGTGCTCTATAAGGATTCCAGCTCTCTTATCCCCCTAGTTGTTTGGTGTTGGCTACCCCCTGCCTCGACCAAGGTTTAATTACTTGGTCCTGTTTGACTTGAAGTCGCATTGTTCCATTCAGTTTCCCTTCCGGCTAATTACGCATTGTTCTATTCAGCTTTCCCTGTGGCCTTAGTCCTTCGCCTTTGGGCTTTGCTCACCCCTTCTGCTCAACAGAACAATTTTTGTTTTATTTTTTTGTAATCCCTAAAGCTTGGATGGGCTAATGGTCGGGTTGGGTCGACCCGCCCAATGCTACAGTGAAAAATCACAAAACTAAAGTGGTCTTTTAGTATTTTTTGAGAATTTTTGTGCAAAAATTTTGAATATAAATGTACCAAAATAATTTTATATATGATAGTGTTACAAGTGTCCTAAATGACTATGAGTTTGCTTGAAGTCGCATTGTTCTGTTCAGTTTCCCTTCGGGCTGATTACGTGCTGTTCTGTTCAGCTTTCCCTACCGCCTTAGCACTTCCCCTTTGGGCTTCGCTCGCCCCTTTGGGTCAATCGAACAACTTTTGTTTTATTTTTTTAATCCCTAAAGCCTGGACGGGGCAGCAGTCGGGTCGGGTCAACCTGCCCAATGCTATAGTGAAAAATCCCGAAACTAAAGTGGTTTTATAGTGTTTTATGAGACGTTTTGTGCCAAAATTTTGAATATAAGTGTAGCAAAACAATTTTATATTATGATAGTGCTATAAGTATCCTAAATGACTATGAAAACAAATTCGTGAAAAATAATTCTTAAATAATTTTAAAAAATCAAATACCAATGTCTATACTTTTCATTAATAATGCTTGGCCCAAAAATAAAAATTAAATAATTATTAAACTTATAAAATTTTCAAATATTAATACTACTAGTGTGTCACATCAACTAAAAATTTGGATATATCAAATTCAAGAAAAATAAAGAGAAATTCAAGTAAAAATTTTAGTGCATATCTTCAATTTCCTTGAAGCTTACCATGACTCCAAGAGCCTTGAAGACCATTATTTTAGACATTTAAAGTTCATGACTTGACTTAATTAAATATTAATAATTTCACTTAAAGTAAGACCATATAAGATATAAACATTTATGCTTGACTTATCAAACAAAAGGATGTAGCAGAATATAGTATAATTTTCATTTTGTTGAAGTTTAGTTTATTTAGGTGGAGTAAATGAACAATTTGGTCGATTTAGAAAATCATAGACATAAAATGATTTTGATTGCAAATTTTCCAAATTACAACTTCAAAATATGAGATTTTATTGTGAAAGTAAGTTTTAAACATTGCAACAAAGAATTAAAGAATATTGTTTTCTATTATGTGAAAATTTAAGTAAACTAAGATTAGTTAATATTAGCTATTATCTAATCATATATGTTATAGAAATCTATTAGATATGAGTCATTAGTAACTATTCTTTTCAATTATTATTTTTATTCCTAAGTTCTAAAACTCTAAATAAATAAAATCAAAACATATATCATTTTATAAGATTTAAGTAAAATTTATTGTTATTGTGTGCTCACATATATTTGCCAAAAGATGTAGCATTAGTCACTTAATTATTTTAGGATTACCATCATGTAAAACATAGACATCCCTGTAGACTAAGAAGTTTGTGTTCTTTCTGCTTAAAGTAAACCCACAAAGGGGTGAATTGTGGTAAATAAAGTTTTGAGATATTCTTTCAATTTTCGATTTAAATTAAAACTTAAATCTTTTAAGAAAGAACGAGAAAGAGAAGTGAAACAGTACACAAAACATTTTTAAGGTGAATGGACTGAAAATAGAGCATACAACGTCCCCAAATCGAAGTTTGGAAAAGCCACTAAAATTCACCAAATTAAAAGCAAGGTTTTTCGTACGACTCACCTCAAATCGACCTGGGATTTTACCTACGACAAATCCCGATCCTACTGGAGTTTTTTCCTTAGCTAAACTCCAACCCGGGGCTTTTGTACAATTGTCGGGATGCCCCATACCCAAAAAAACAAATACAAAAACTGGCAACAAATTATAAACTTAAAACAATTTAAAGAAGCATGAGACACACTCAATATAATAAAAATTTCAAGGAAAAATTGAAAAAAAGGAGGAATAGAAATTGAAAATTGTTGAAGCAAAAACCTCTAATTTTGGGTTCTCTCTTACAACTTTAACTTTGTAAATTTAGAAGCACCATATGCACTTGAAATTACTCAAAGTTGTGATTTGAAAGCATTGAGAATTTAGCAATTGTAACAACAAGTTCTTCAACCTTCCCTATTTATGGAGCACAATTTAAGCTCTAAATCCACAGCAAACAGCTATAAAATGTACTAGCCATTTGGGTAACTAACACAAAGTAGTCACCATTCGATTTGGAGCCTGAAATGGGTGTTTACGATTGCATCCCGATTTTACCGTTTGAGAACTATCTTGGTCGTTGCATCTAGATGGCCTTGATCTGGGCCATTGGATCAAGCATAGGTTGTCCTATATGTATTAGTATAATGTGTCAAGAAATTAATTGAATTAAAACGTTTACTACTTTGCTTATGCATCTTGACGCACATATATCTATATAGGCTTGATTCTCCTGTACTTCGTGTATTTTACCTTGATTAAGCTCAGTCGTCGGATCGCGCTTGCCCGTGCACCATCATTAACAATTGGATTGGGACATTAATTCCACATTGGCCAACTAATTTTACCATTTCACTCTATAAGGAATTCTATTCGTATGGCTCTTGAGCTGTTCAGGGTTGGCTCTCCTTTCCTCGCTCAAGACACTTAGTCCTGGTTGACTTGATCTCGCACTATTCCGTTCAACTTTCCCTGTGGATTGATTATGCCCTGTTTCATTCAATGTCCCTGCAGCCTTCTTCCTTTACGTTTAGGCTATTCTCGCCCATTCCAGGTCAATCTAACAATTTTTATTTTATTATATTTTTTTAAAAAATTCCTAAACGCCTAGACAAGCCAGTGGTCAGGTCGAGTCGACACGCCCAATGCTAAATGAAAAATCCCGGGACTAACGTTGTTATGTAGTGTCTTTTTAAAATTTTTGTACCAAAAGTTTAAATATAAGTGTACCAAAATAGTTCTATATTATGATATTGTTACAAGTTTCCTAAATGACTATGAAAAGAAATTCATAAAAAATAATTCCCAAATAATTTTAAAAAATCAAATACCAATGTCTATACTTTTTATCAATAATGCTTGACCCAAAAATCAAAATTCAATAATTATTAAATTTATAACATTTCCAAATATTAATACTACTAGTGTGCCACATCATCTCAAAATTTTAACAATCAAATTCAAGAAAAATAAAGAAAAATTTAAGTATAAATATTTTAGTGCATGTCTTTTATTTCCTTGAAGCTTGCCATGACTCCAACAGCCTTAAAGACTACTATTTTATACATTTAAAGTTCATGACTTAACTTAATTGAATATTAATAATTTCACTTAAAGCAAGCCCATATGAGATATAAACATTTATGCTTGACACATCAAACACAAGTGTGTAATAGAAATACTAAAGAACATTGATACTCAGAAAGGTATTCTGCTTAGTAAAAAAATTGTCATTATATGAGATATTATTTATTGTAGTATAAACATTACGCTCAAATTAGGCTAAAGTGTAGTGTAACTTTTCATTCTATCTATAAGAGAACAATCGAAAAAGAGCAATGATGAATGGACCATCATTATCATAGACAAGTATGGTTGATGAAATAAACTATGATGTCACAATTTATCTTGATTCAAATATTAATATAATTCTTTTTAAATATTATTATCCTAGATATTAATTTATTAAAAATTTATTCCAAAATAATAAGGCAAAATCCAAATATCATATTAAAAATAATATTAAGTTAAAGATAAAAGTTGTCTAGACTAATAACAAAATTTTAAAAATTGTTTCTATTTTTCACAATCTCTAATTGTTAAAATATATATAAAAATTTATCCAATTTTTATTTATTTATATAAAACTCTTTTTTAATATTCTTTTTCAAAGCTTTATTTTGAAATCTCTCATTTTCAAATTTAAGCTAAAAAATTAATGCAATCATTTTTTTCGTTTAGTTGGGTTTTTAAATGTTATTTTTGTTTGTTTTTTTTGCTGAATAATATTTATTTGAAAGAAAATACATATAGCAGCTTCGTTCGTCGTGTAATTATTACAAGACATGTTTGGGTCATTTCGGAATCTCTGGCATGCTCGTCTCAATAAATTAGAAATCCAAAAGCTCGCCCCTTCGCTCGTGTACAAAAGGGAAGAGCAAGAGTACCATCATTCTCGAGACCAAACAATTCCTAAGAAAGATAAAAAAAAGGTTTTTTTTCTGCTTCGGTTTGTAATTTGTTTCTCCGATGCTTTCTGTCTTCCGCTCCTCATCCAACCGCTACACCTCATCAGGGTTCCACTTTAGCCCTACCCCTATGTAGCTCCGTTGGATCATTTTTCTCTCATTGACGATGCACATGAGGGACTAGAACAAACTCCCTCTAATAGTTGGGTATAATGTTTCTCTAAGCCGCTCAAATGTAAGGTTTACTTCTTGCCACAATCAGTTTTAATTCGTTCTATGGCTAGTGTTCTCCTTGGCTTGGAATTCTTATGTGTAGATTGATTTGCAGAAGAGCGACAACTTGGATGAATCGCAGTTAAATAGGCGACAGAAGATTGGAGGCGGGAATATGGTAGGAAAGGAAAACTTCGTGCATTGCCGTCTACCTCTATCGAGTATGAATACAATATCTGGGGATAATGGAGGTGTTCCCGATACTGCCAACTCTAATGGAGATTGTGATGGTGCCAGGGTTGTGTTTAACTCAAGGGAGAATGTAGCAAAGTTACTGTTTGAGAAATCAAAGCTCAGAAGCAAAGCCGTTGTCCACGCAACTAAGCTTCCTAATCTTTGTGTTACAATTACAATCTCTCTTTTTTTTTGGAGTAATTGTGTTTATTCTAATTTTTACAGTTTTATTTTTGTAGGGAAGAATGAATGATATGAGAAACTACATCAAGAGGCTAAAGTCATGTATAAGTTGGTACATTGATCTGGAAGATTGTTATCTTGCGATATAGGATGAGCTCAATAGTTTATTGGTGTCAGAAAAGAGAAAGCATTCTGAAATTGGTGAATGTTTTCAATTTACATTTTCACGCGATGATGAATTTTTTTTACTATTAAACTTTGGAAAATTTCATTTCTTTTCAGAATCCCAAATGAATTCCAAAATAGAAGAGTTTACTTCACTGATTGAGGAAAACCAGACAATGAAGGTGTCCTTATAGAAGAATCTTAAGAGGGAGGAGTCCAACAAGTCAGTACCTTCTAAAAATTAAATATAGTTTCTTTATCAACTTATATATAGCCACAATACTCATGAAACACATCAAGTTGCCATTAAAGCTCAGGAGAAAGAAGCTGAAGCAAGGTTGCTTCTGAAAATTTACGTTATGGTCTCATGGAAGACCTTGAGAAAGCTACACAAGAAATAAAAATTCTTAATAGTCAAGTAGACCAGCATGCATTATTGAACTTAATTGAAAGAAATATTTATATATTTTGTTTTTTTATATATTCTTTATTTTGTTACTACATAGATAAAAATGATTCAAGGTACAAACAAACTACTACAAGAGTACAACAATAGCTTGCAACAGCATAACCTTCAGCTGTAGGCTATTGCTATCAAGAATGGTGATACTATATCAAAGTTGCAGAAGGAGAAAAATGCATTGCTGGAGATTATTACTAGATTAATGGATCAAGCTAACTTGCTTAGGAATCAACTTGAGAATATAAGGGTGAGATTATCAATTTAAATTGAGTTTACTATCTTATAAAATGTACTCCACCAAATTAAAAAACAAAACCTTTTCTTCAGGTAATTTTGCTTTAATTATTTTTATTCTAACTCTATATTCTTGTTAAAAATTTTGTATGCAACCACTCTTAATTTTTATAATGAGAAATAGAGTTTAGTGGTTGTGCTATCATAGCTTAAATCAATATATCAATTGCTTAATTTGTCATCTAACAAATGCCTTTTAATCAGTAGCCTTTTTCTGGTCTAGTAATTTTCCATAGAACATGGTTGAAATTTTTGTAGTAATAATGTTGTTGAAAGCTAGCTTGTTTTTGAAGAGTTGAGACATGCCCAGGAGGAAGTTGAATTGTACTTTTTTTCATTTTTTCGAAAATTTAGAAAGATAAAAATTTCCTTTTTTTAAAATACTATTTTTTAAAAAGTGTGTGCACTTGTAGTATAACAAAAAATAAGGATGAAGTAATGAATAGAAATTTTTAAGTGATTTGGACTATTAGTGTTTATATTTACTCATAATCATGAAACATCAAAGTTGCTCCATTGTAGTTTTTGTAAAAGTAGGTAGAAAAAAATCATAACAATCCATAGAAGAGTTATATACTATAGTTGATTATGCAACTCAAAGGGGGTATAATAGATCATAAGATCCCTTACTTGAGCCAAAAGTAGTCATAATAGAAGAATGAATGCAATAAATATAGAATGTATAATAGAAACTTTATATTTATAATAGAGTGAAAACCTTAACAACAACTTGGCATTTTGAATCAAAGATCAATATTGCAAAAGATCTTCTCCAAGAACCCTAATGACAATGAGTTTTGTTTCTTGAAATACACTTGATGTTGGATGCAGGTGCCATGATTTTGCATATTTTGTTTGTTTGCATGTTATGTTTTTCCATTTCAAACAAACATTGACAACCTTTGAAGTTGTGAGTGACTTTACTTAAGAGCTTATTGTGATCTCGATAGTAGTCACAACGCCTAAGAAGTACTATGAGTTAGCATTAATAAAAGCAATGTGAGTGGTAAAAAGATTTAGATATTTCCCTAACAAGGTAACTTCTTATATCATTAGGTTTTTTGTCATTGATTTTTTCTTAGATTTGCTCTTTTCCTCTTGAAAATGGAACCATGGTCCCTATAACTTGGGGCTTATAGGTGCTTGCTCGTCTGATGTGAGTGCTTGAGCATAAGGCTAGTTGGGATGTTGACATGCTACTTCTTTTCCTTGTTTGTTTTCCAATGTTAAATTGCAAAGAAACATGATGAGTTATTATTGACAATTCTTAGCCATGCCACTTGTTAATGCTTCCAAAGTAGCACTTTTTCTAGAAAATTTGTTAATAAATTATGGTTGGTGACTTTCAACAATTGTGACTCTAATAATAGTGTTGTCATTATCATTAGAATCAATTATCAATGATCTGCTTGAAAGGTTCTCTCGTCTTGAACCGTCGTCAACATGCTTTTTTTCAGAATGATAACAACAGAAGTAAAAGTGTAATAATGGTGAGCAAAGAAAGAAGGAGAAAGAGAAGGATAAGAGGGTTTTTACCACAAGGAGGTTGAACTCCCCAAGAAGATTTCCTTTAAAGTTTTTTGAAATTACGAAGTTCTGATTCTTAAAACTCGTTGAATTTCTCAAGTTATTAGTTTCTTTGAGTTTTGTCATCTCAGATTTTTTTTTTGTGTTTTTTTGAATTATTTCATTCATTATTTCTACCTTTTTATATAGTGGTTGGGATATAATTTTTAAATATAAAACAAAAAATGTGATTTTAATCGAAAATTAAAAATTTCTCAAATTTTACAAATTTTGCACCTAGCATGTCAGTCTTTGCCAGTGTGCATCCTGAGGTGCACAAATTTATGTCCGAGCCAAGGGTCTATCTATGCATGCAGGTAGCTTGTACGTGTAGAACACGAATGCGCTTAACTGTTGATAAGGTGCACGTGCAGCATTGAAAAGAAATGTACTATTGAAAATAAATGGGATATTTTGTAAAATTAATAATGTCACCATTTGTGCATTTAGTTATAGGGTTGGGTACTAAAAAAGAAATGATATAAATAAAACAATTAAAAAACAATAACGATCACTTGTCTGTGTGGCTAGGTGATGCAAAAAATAAGTTATAAAAAATATTGTTAAAAAATTAAGTGGCCATAATCTGTCCAAGTGACTAAAAAGAGTACTGTTGAAAAGATAAATATAGGTAATACAATAAAAGGATAAGATTCAAAATCAATGTTATATAATTAAACATTTAAATTTGGCAATATTTATTTATGTTATTAATTAGAAAATTATTAATAGAATAAACGTAAAAGTAATGTTATGGATAATTGAGCAAGAGAAATATTAACAAAAGAGAAATTGAATGTGAAACCACTCTTTGGTGTTTGAAATTCGGCGACCCCTAAGTCTTGTAAATCCCATCCATTAGAACCATTATTGTAGCTATTAAGAGCATTTTCTAACTTACCTACCCGTGCTCTTTTATTGTTAGAAAATGAAGGTATTTAGGTAATTTTGTAATGGATTTGGAAGCAAAAATTAGGCTGAGGGTGGTGGAGATTTATTTTAACCAAGATTAGGTGAAACCTTGAGTTGAACAAAACAAATAATTCGGATGAGTGTTGGACAAAAATCTGTTTTAAACTATTTGAAATTCTTGTTTTGGTCCCAAAACAATAAAAAGGCATGTGTATCATTCAATTTCTTCTTTTCCACAAGCCATGTATGTGTCTCCAATTGCATGGATATGTTTCTCCATGCCATTGTGTTTGTTATTATTCTGATATTTTCATAAAAGCTGCATCATTGGGCAACAAAACACTAAACATTTGACTGGCAATCTGGCATTTGAACCCTAAACAGTTGTCTTAAAGAAAAATTCTTTTTTCTTTGCAGTTTTTTTCCTTAAAATCTTATAGCCTTTGATAGCCATTCCATTGGAAAGTTGTACAAGAAACATGTCCAAAATGTATATTCATATATGATATTTATACCACACATATTATACTTTTACTGAGCTTTAATGTTTCGCAGGAACTAAAAGGAAACATTCGAGTTTTTTGAAGAGTGCGACCTTTTTTGTCAGACGTTGACGCAAGGGGAACAAATGGTTCAGTTATTTCATATCCAACAAGCGTCAAGTCTCTTGGAAGAGCCATTGATTTGATGTACAGTGGTAAGGAATTTTTTTCTATGCAATCTTTCATT
Organism: Vanilla planifolia; assembly: GCA_023846275.1. NCBI lineage: Eukaryota > Viridiplantae > Streptophyta > Magnoliopsida > Asparagales > Orchidaceae > Vanilla > Vanilla planifolia. The sequence goes on along the minus strand of JAIUJO010000028.1, from coordinate 598,289 downwards.
TGTTTTATAATGTCTTATGGAAACTATAATCTGTAAAGATGAGTCTTCTATAGCTGATGCTTTTTCTTTTACCTTATTTTTAAATAGCTCAAAAGTATTGTTTCACTTTTGACAAAGTTTTTTTCTCACGAGTCATCTCAGGAGGATATGTTTTTAGAAATCTTGCAGCTAGTGCAAAGTGCACTTGATGGATGTAAGACGGTATATTCTAGGCATTAAATCCATTATGTAATATATTTTATTTCATTTTACTTTTGTGAATTTTATCTTATCCACGTTTTTAATGTTTTCATCATTTATTAGTAACTAAATTAAATTTAGATATTTTCTTATGTGCTTTATATGGCTATGCAATCTAAATAAGATTTTATTAAACCTTATGTTCATGGATGCATAAATATTAATAGGTGGTACATATGTTATCCCAAAATATGGAGCAAGAGGCATTTATTTAGATATTTTTATTTTAGTTATTTGTATAGCATGCAAAAGAAAAACCATGATCACTTATTTAATCCAATTTTAGTAAGTGTTATGATAGCTATTTACCATTATGTTGTATGAATATGCAAAGTTATCATGTTAGGTTACAATTTGCTGGATCATCATATGCTTGATGATTAACATGAGGGAGGTCTTTTTTAAATTGGACTAGCCTTCCATGACAAACCTTTTCATGAGAACATGGTTAAAAGGTGTAAGATTTCAAGAAATCAAGTGTTAGAGAAATAGATCTCAAGGTGTTGGGTTACACAGATCACTCTCAATGTCCAGATTGATTAGGATTCATCGAGCATTATTGGTATTATCATTGTTCAAGTTGAATAGGATAAAACTTAGTTCAAAGAAGAACAAAATATTAATGAAATTTGCAAATTTATCATGTGCAAAGGGTCTTGTTCTTTGGTGATAATTAGCTTGCCACTCCATTGTCGTTTAGTTTATGTACCATTTCGGTGCAGTGGGCAATTTTGCTAAATATAATTTGTTCTCTTTTAGGGAATTTCTCTTTGCTTATCTCTCACTATTCTTACCTAAGTCTTATATTTGAACATGAAGGAGCTTTCTTTTTGCAAAAACTCTAAATTACCTTCTAGTGATTCTTTAGCTAAAGGGAAGTAAATCATTTCTTCTTCTTGGAATTTGTAATTAGTTTCAACACTTTTCGAACATTGCATGTTGGAATTAGTGAGTAGATAGAAAATGAGAACTACAGTTCAAAAAGTTGTGCTTGTTGACTATCTTGTTTTTAATGTTTCAACGATGTAAGTGATCACTAACTCTATCCCTCCACCTCTTAAGAATGATCCTCTTTTTGAGCCATTCTTTCACATCTTTTAGTAACAGTTGGAAATATTTTTGTGAAGGTCATTTCTATCCATTTGAAATTCTTGTTCCACTAAAGTCTATGATTCTTGCTCTCAATTGTCTTAAATGAGCTTGTTCATTTTCTTATGATGAACCATCCTATTTCAACTCATTCATCTCCCTTTATTTCTCTACTAGTTAATTAATTTTTACAAGTGGGATACCTTTTGTTTGTGCCACTTCTTAATTTCCTTTTTACCTTTGTTGTCCTTGGATGTGTTCATTTAGGAAAGAGTGTGGCATGGTTTATGATGCATCTTAGCCATTCTTCTTACATTGGCATTGTAATTGCTACTCTTTTAATGGGGATTTTTTTATTTTCCCATCTAAATTTCAAATTCCTACTTTTTCTTATGACAAATAACACCCACAAATTTTTTTATGTGAATTTGAGACACTTATGTCTTTTTTTCTTCCTTTTTAGTGAAATTATGTGAACAATTTTCTCCATCTTGCTTCATGGAAGCAACATCGAAGTGGCTTTAGAAGGTATCTCGTTATTCCCACTTTCAAGTTTTTGAAAAGGATCTTTGCTTCTTCCTTTGCTAGTTATGTCAAGCCAGAAAAGTTTTGTTGATTGTTTGACAAATCTTAGTCAAAATTAAAATGGAAGCCCCAAATTTTACCTCCAATGTTTCCAAGAAAGCCTAAGTGAGGTGGAGCTAGAAGAAACCCAGGTGACTCAAGCATCCTTAGAATTTTTTCTTTGGGCCAATGAATTTGAGAAGCCAAGGCTTTGTTTACCATCTCATATGATGCTGAAAAACTTTTATTACTCTTAGTTATTGAAGAAGACTTATCTATTTCCAACACATTTGGAAGCAAGAGAAGGCTTAAGGAAATTACCAATGACCTCACCTTAACAATGAAGAAATCTAAATACTTTCATTAAGGGAGTAATTGTTAACATCATTATCATCAATCTTAGACCATTAGTTACCTCTTCAACAGTTTGAGAATACTCCATTGAATCTATCTCCCAAGTAAATTCTTATTGCTACATTACCTTTGGTTATCATCCATGAAGTCTTTGATTACAAAAATTGTTTAAGAAGGTTAGTTGCAAAAATATTATGGTAAGAAGGAGAAAAAGAGACATAAAGGAGCTCTATTAGTTCCTTGTTGGGTGGTTAATTGGCATTATTTAAAAGGAAGCAAGGCTTGATCAAAGGTTTGTAGAGAGAGGATGATGAAAGTGAGGGTTTTGAGAGTGAAAGGGAGGAAAGAAGAGAAGAGGTTGTGATTTAATTTTAGGTGAGGCAAACTTGAGAAAGCGAAAACATGTGATAATTTTCGAGGTTTTGGAGTGAGGTATTTAGCAAAAGTTTAAGCAAAGATGAAAGGGAGCGCATTTTGAGGTTTAAGATGGTTTTTAGGTTTATTGAGTTTGCTTAGACTAAAGAGGAAAAAAAAAGAAAAAAAGAGAGAGGAAGAAGGAGGTCATTAAGAGTTTCAAGATGTTGGATTGATATTCAAGTCTAGTCAAGCATAAGTCCTCAAGCTATGCAAGAGTTATCACCAAAAACAATTATCTAAAACTTTCATTTATCTTATAATTTTTTAATACAAGAGTTCTTGAAAAAGAATAAAAATGGAAAGAAATGTTCATGGAAATAAAAATCTTAATTAAACTCTTCTTAATTTTCAACAACTTATTTTAGGAAAGAAAGCATGAAGAAATAAAGAGAGATCACAAAGAAATAAAAAAAAGATAATGCTATTCTAAATCTTGGCACTTTTTATCTAATTCGTTTAAAGGAATTCATCCAAAAGGGAGCTTAACTAGCCAAAGCAAGTATCAAAGAGATTGAAAATCCCTAAAAAGCTCCCAACCATGCCTCCTATTGTCTTAATCTATGGAAAGGTGTCCAATGTGGTGTCAAGTGAAGGAACCAAGAAAATTCGAATAGAACTATGATGTACTATAATAAACTATGATAAAGCACTCATAAATCATGAAGAGCTATCATATGAAATGAATGAAGTTATGTGTCATCATCTACAAAGCTTTTGAAGTAAGGTTTGAACTAAGTAGCTTTGTGATTGGTCTATGCTTTATGTAGTTTCTATGGATTATAGGTTCAAACTCCACATTTAGTGTTGTATCACCTTGAAGGAAAACCATTTAAGAGCTATCAAGACTTTTCATATCTCTTTTGGGCAATGGAGACAAGTTTAAGTACATGTTAGTATTATTTTGGTGATCTTTGGAGGGAATCAAGTATGCCCTTATAAATTAATTCTAAAATCTTTTAAGGTAAACACTTTGTCAAATGTAATAATGAGAATATTTTATTTGCTTCCAATCTCTTTTGAGCCAAAGCATCTTTGTTATTTAGAATTTCTTAAAACCACCATGTTGTTCACATGACTTATTACAAACATTGATGTGTGTTTGGTATTGTGGATATCATTGTTTTGTTGATTCTTTATCTTGGGATGCCTTCAATAAGATGGGCATTTGTTTAAGTCGTGTTCTCCCTTATGTTTGTTCTCCAATGAGCTTCTTGCGAGAATAAACTAACCTTAAAGTTAGCTTTCTTTTTTCGTATATGGGAATGAAATATAAGTAGTCATGTAGATGGAAAATTTTATGAACATGACAATATCATTATTTGTAATTTTTGAATTACCTACAATAAATAAACTTCAATCGTGGTCATCACCAGTCAGGTACTCCTCACACTCCTTGATCCCTTGTGTTCAAATAAAGTCTTACGCCATTAGGTTTCGCATGTTTAAGAAGAACTGCTTCAGTTGAAGAATTGCTACCTTAGTACAATGATGGGAAGTCGTGGCATCTCGTCAATTTATTGGACATCTTGGTTCTTCTTCATATATTGTTTTTTTCTTTTCTTGTTGATCTTTTAGTTACTTCCAAAGTATACGTATATTTGTTAACTTGACTGGAGAGCAAAGTGTTTGAATTAATAGCAAAGGGAGACCATTCTTTCACTCCTAGCTTAGCACATTGATATTTTTGCATGGTCTTGTTTTGATATGGTTGGTGTTACTTGAGTTATGTTTTACCAGCATCTTAATGTTAACTTTGAATGCTTAAGAATATGAAAGAAGAAGACAAACATAGCTAAGAAAAACAAGCTCTAGCTAAAGAGAACTAGCTTATATTCTTAAGGTTTGATTCATTGTTGTTGTGTAATACCTCAAGTGGTTGGAAAAGTTTTTGCTTGTCAAGAAAAGTAATGACAAATGACACATTTGTGTTGACTCTTTGTTTTATCTTATTTGTCTTGACCAAAATTTTCTTTTTGTCAAGAATTGATGATTCAATGAGCTTGATTGCAACTTTTAATCATTTAATTTTTTTTAATGCCTTCTTTGGATGACAATAGATCAGTATTTTTGAGTTAGACAATGAAAAACTTTATCTATCATCAATTTTCAATATGTTGCTAAAAGGCCATGTCATTTGTTTTAAAAACTGAAAGGGCAACATATCAATATATGGTTAATATAGTTTTTAGCCATCAATGAGGAATGGATCATGATGCTTATGTTGAGGAGTTTTTAGTCAAAAGTAATCATTCTTCGCTTATGTTGAGGATCTTAAAGAAAACTTTCAAGAATTATGAAAATTTGGGTTGCATGTCAATCCACTCGAGTGAAATTTTGGCATCTTATCAAGCACGTTTAAAGAAAGGAAGTGAAGCTAACCCTTGTGGCGTTTGAGACTTTTTGAAAATGCATTCAGCCAAAGACATTTTGAGACCTATATAAGTTAGATGGTCATATTGCTACGCTGTGTAGAATCATATTTTGCTATGAAGTCGAGGATTTACCATTTTCAAGCCATTGAGAGGCAAAATTAGATTGTAGCTTATAAAAGCTATGAGAATGCAATGGAATTAAGAAGCTCGTCTGTTATGTCTTTCATGTTCTTAAAAATTTGGAATAATGTTATCCAACCTCTCAAGCTGTTTGACATTATTAAATCCATTTATTTTGTAGATTATTGAAGCAGTTCTTTTGGTTATAACCTAGCCATGAGTTTTTTTAACAAGAATTGTGTTGGCCAACAATGCAAAAGAATGTTGCACAATATGTTGAGATTGTAAAAATTGTCATTTTAATAGACATTTGCCTCAATTACTAATAGGATCAATGAAAGCCATAGATGTAGTTTTTGGCATTTCTTAGTTTATGAAACAAGTTTCCTTGGGCAAACATTGGTATTTTGTTGTGATAGTTGATTTCTTCACAAAATAGTTTGAAGTAAAATCCTTGGTTAAAAGAGCACAACTAAATGAACTTTAGAATGCTTTGGTAATGTAATGCAAGCTCTTGAAATAACATAGCAAATTAGAATTAAATCTGTATACATTATCTATGAAGTTTCTTTGAGGTGCTTCTTGGACACATGATTATCATAGTAGTAAAACATTGTTTGTCTTCACTTTAGAGTATTCTTATCTACTCCACAATAAATGATCTATGAGTCTACCTATCTTATGATAATTTATAGAATATACTAAATAGATAAATTAGATTACATAATAAATATTTTAAGTGTTTATTATTATCAAAATAAGGTACTATTTTTATTGTCATGGAATTCAATACTACCTTGCATGTTAATGGGTTTTCTAATGACTTAATTGTGCATAAATATATTCTTGGCATTTAGCATATGGAGTTGAGAGGAGGGAGGAGAGAGAGAGAGAGAAAGTAGAATATTTAATTGGCTATATTTGATTTTTGCTCTTATGTTCATTTTTTCTTTGTTTATCTCTTTATTATTTCTGAGTTCAAATAGTGAACTTGGAAGAGCTTCCTTTTTATAATACCCCACTGAACCAAGTAATTCTTCAACTCAAATTCTCTTTTGTTTCTTAAAATCTGTAGTTAGCCTCAATACTTTACTTTAAGAATGCTTGTATAGATATTCAAGACAGTGATTTTTAAAATTCTTTAAGTGCTTAAATCAAATGAAGCTTTATGAGAATGTATTTTGTATTTCTAAAACCATTTAATTTTTTTAATTTTAAAGAAGCTACTATAACTTTTGATAAAATGCATTAGATATCATCTGATGCTCTAGCAAGATTAGAAAATTCGTGTAATTGATTTTATTGGCAACTTATTTCAGGTTACGAATCAAATTAAAAACTGTTATTCTATTGAATGATCTTTTTTTGCATATTTCTTGATTTATGAATTTAATTATACTTTTGTTGTTTGTATTTATTGTTTTTTTAAGCATGTTGGGGGGTGTTGGCCTTCGGTTGGAAGTAACTGAAGTATGATTGGTAGAAATAGCTTGTTGAGCATTTCCAGTATATTTGTTTATTTTACACTGTTAAATACTTGAAATGGTAAAAGATGGATTAACCAAAGTAGCTAAGCCCAGGAGTAGTGATTTAGCAATATTTTGTTTTTATCTAACAAACATTTTAATTTAGAGTAAATTAATCTGGAAGTTTAACCTATAGTTCGTATAAATTTTTTAGTTATTTTATTTTTAATGTGTTTCTATTTTCTTCATTCACTTTTTTTTTTCAAAAATCTTTTCATATCTTATTCCTACAACAGACATAAATGTGGACATAAAAAACATTAAATGACCATGCTCACATCACTAGGTCAGCACGATTGAATCGGATGATCCAACCAAATGTTGAGCGAGTTGAATGCCCAGTTTGGTCTTCAACATTAATTCTCTATATTGGAGAAAATGCATATAACAAGCTTCAGCTCTCATTCATTATTCTTAACTCCTTGTTTCATTATCATTTCTTTAAGAAGGTTTATATCTTTGCTTATGGACAAACTGGTTCTGGTAAACTTATACCATGATGGGCAAGCCTAAAGCCCCTGAGTAGAAAGGATTAATACCATGTTCCTTGGAGCAGATATTTGAGACTAGCCAATCACTACAATGCCAGGGTTGGACTTTCAAAATACAGGTGTTAATGTCAATTTACATGAAAATGTAAATTGTGCTCAATCTTTCCTTCTTTCAAACCATACTTTTCATCTTTTACAAGCATCAATGTTAGAGATCTACAATGAAACAATTCGTGATTTGTTATCACCCAATCGTAGCACAAGCATTTGTCTATCTCTTCATAACAAGCAAAATACCATCAAGCATGATTCAGCTGGTAATACACATGTTCTAGACCTTATTGTTGTCGATGTGTGTAGCATAAAGGAAATTTCCTTTCTGCTTGATCAAGATGCAAGGAGCAGGTAATTGAAATCAACATAGACATAGTAAATTGGAGCATGCTTCATCTTTTATTTTCTTGTTTCTAGTGGCCAACTGAATACTTCATGTGTATTCAGTTGCCCAAATGTTCCATATTCTTGGGTACCAAGCTTTGTTTTGCTTGCATGCATGCATTCATCTTCTATTTTCTTGTTTCTTGTGCCTAGCTGAATACAACATGTGTATGCTTTCATTTCATGTTCCATATTCTGGGCTACCAAGTTGTGTTCTGATTGCATGCTTTTAAACGTATGATTATGCATTAGCATTTTATCACTTTTGGATCATTCTTCTCTTTCCCAACATGACTAGCCTCAAGACTATCATCGCAAGAGATTGGAACTAATGATTCAGGTTTTACTTTGTTCATTAGGTCAGTTGGCAAGACTCAGATGAATGGACAATCATCAAGGAGCCATTTTGTTTTCACCTTAAGAATATCTAGGGTGAATGTTGTGAGTGGTGGTTGTTCCTTGTTCCTTTGAGCCATTAAGCTTGTTACCTAAGACATTTGTTCACATGACTCTTTCATTGTAGGCCACAGAACAACAGGTTCAAGGTGTTTTGAACTGATAGATCTTGTCGGAAGCGAGCGTCTTGCTGAAAGTGGCTCGATCGGAGATCGTTTAAAGGAAAAAAAGGCAAGAATTGCTTCTTATTTATAATAAAAATTCTTTTTTTTGATGCATATGCAGAAATTCGTTTTGTCCTTGAAACATGCAATTAACAAAAGCTTGTCTTCATTGAGCGATGTTATATTTGCAATTGCAAAGAAGGAGGATCATGTTCCTTACAGAAACTCCAAATTGGCATACCTTCTATAGGTACATGGCCATTGGGTTTCTCGAATGTTTAGTATATTTTAGTGTGTAAAATTTCAATACAATAGTTTTAAAAACGTTCTGAAAAAAGCTGTTTGTTTACTAAAAAAATCAATTTTCAACTTTTACCATCTTCATTCTCATCATACTTTATAATCTCTGGGTGTTTAAAGCCTTGTCTTGGGGATGATTCAAAAACGTTGATATTTGTTAACATCTCTTCGGAGGTTTCATCGGCCAGGGAATCGATATGTTCGCTCCGATTTGCTGCTCTTGTTAATTCCTGTGAGATTGGGGTTCCTCACCGTCAAACCCAGATGCGACCACTGGATTCTCATTGAAATAATGGTTTAGTGATTAGAATACATTTGTCCACGAGTGTTTCTAACAGAACTACTGAAACAATGCATTTTTTTGTTGCCCCAAGCCATTAAAACAATTTGGTAGAGTGATTAAAATACATTTGTCCACGATGATTTCTAAAAAAAGCAACTGAGTGCATTTTTTGTTGCCCCAAGCCATTAAAACAATTGGTTGAGTGAGTAAAGTACATTTGTCCACAATGGTTTCTAATAGCAACTGAAGCAATGCATTTTTTGTTGGCCCAAGCCATTAAAACAATTTGGATGAGTGATTAAAGTACATTTGTCCATGATGGTTTCTAAAACAATAATTGAAGCAATGCATTTTTTGTTGGCCCAAGCCATTAAAACAATTTGGTTGAGTGATTAAAGTACATTTGTTTAGGATGGTTTCTAAAACAGTAACTGAAGCAATGCTTTTTGTCTCCCTAAGCCATTAAAACAATTTGGTGTTGCCAAAATGTATCTTGCAGATGATGGATTTGATCATTGCTTCCTCTTCCATTGCCATAATATTCATGTCAGATGTAATAATTTATTTGGCATCTGATTGATCCACTGCTTTGTGATCTTCGTGTATGGTATTGGGTGATGAACCATCTTCCTTTTCATCACCCATTATTTTGAAAACTAAGCATTAATCTTCTTTTACTAAATAGCTATTGAAGTTGTGCATAGTATTATATTTTATGCCTTTGATATTTTTCTGTACCCTTGGCAAAAAGAAACCAATGTTAGTCTAAGTTGTGCCCTTATAAATTATATGTTATTAAAAAAATATGACATAGTGAGGTTGTTTTAATTTTTAAAGTGCTTCTATTAATTTGATGGTAGAGTTGTAATTATATAGAGTCCTTTATGCACTAAAATTGCAAGAAATTTCATGTTTTTGCCTGTATTGCCAATATAGTTTACTATATGTTTCTATAATTTCAGTATTATCCTTAGTATCAACCAAAAAATGAAGCTTCCAACTCAAATCAGGAACAAAATTCCATGTTATAATCTGATTATGATCAATCTTAGCTTCGATATATGCACATGTATGAGGATGCATACTAATATTTTTGAGAACGTACTTTACAGTGATACATTCTATAATATATTTTGTTTTATTTACAGTACTTGTATGGATCAAAGTATTAGGTATCAATTTACCATAGTGCAAGAACTTAATTTTAAAAGAAAAAGACAACATGAGTCCCATTATTCTCACAAAATGTGCTCTTAGTATGCCAGTTTTTATTCATAAAAAACCTTCCAATTTTCTTGATTGAGAAAGTGGCCAAATTGTAAAACCATTGTCATGATTTAACTCAATTTGCTAAAAACTTTGATGCCTTCAAAATATATATGTTCCTAAACATGGATTACAACCTCTAGTGATAAGCAAGCATTACATTGACTTCAAATTAGCCATAATAAAAAATATAGGAGAGTTAAAATATACTTTTGAATAACAAGTTTTTGACCAATGGATATATTTATGATGGCATGCATTGGCTAAGTGACAAAAAAAGGAATTTTTAGGAATATAAAGATGTTGTATATGCGATACACAAGTATCGTTAAATAGAGATGAATTGATCAACTCTTCTAACAATTTAATTCAACTTATTTTTTGGACCAATGTTACCAATAAAACAAAGAGAATTACTAAAATAACCTAAAATCATTCATGTTGATCTTAGAAAACTAAGAAATCAAGTAACAAAACACAAAATATATGCCAAATAAGAAGAGAATTTGTCTACATTGCTTAAAAGGCAATGATGCTTAATACATCTATTTTGATGTGACCAATTAAGTGAGAAATATTATAAGGTATGCTTTCATCTTTTTCTCTTAATAAGTTTAGAAACTAATAATTTAGCCTTGGTATTCAAAAGAAACGAGGTGAATGTTTTCACCATTTATATTTTTTAAGAGAATTTTAGGAATTTGCCCCTATTTGAACTTGAACCACTAGTTCATACAAGACTCATTAGCACATAAATTACATACCTGGCAATTTTTCTTCGAAACACAATCTTGATATAGATATGGAATGGAAAGGAGAAAAAGGCATATTTGATTCAAATTCATATTTAGAGGAGCTCATTTGTCACATAAAAAGCATAACGTTCACTCATTTCTTAGTGTATATAGTACAACTATATTCATAAATTGTTGTGTTTGATATTTTAGAAGAAATTTCACTTTGAAAAATATTGATCATGAAATGAATTCTATACTAACAATTTTCTTGAGATGTACATTACAAAAAATGGTAATATCATTTGGGATATCATTCAGTGGATGGGCATTTTAGTATTTAACAAAGAGCATACTTCAAAACTTAAATTAAAATAATTTAGAGATCGAAATATATATGGATGTTATAAGAGATGTTAAAGATTCAAATGAAAAATGTAGAAAACAAAAGTGATAAAAAATTAAACATATAAATCTATTAGTAATAGATTGGATAATTTCTTAAGCTAAATAAACCTTAAATTATTGATCCATTTATTCATTAGATGAAGAAGGTCGTGCTTCAAAAATGTTGGAATGTGAAGACTGAGATGCATATAAAGGGGTTGACCCATTTATTCTTTAGATGAAGAAGATAATGTTTAAAAAATTTTGGAATGTGAAGACTGAGATGCATATAGTGGAGCAGACTTTGTTAGTGGTGGCATGGTTATGGATGCAATTTTTATGGTCTACTAATGATGAAATAATTGTAAGCATTTAAGGATAACAAATGGATGATAGAATGGAAAAAATCCTGAAACTTTGTAGCATGGAGAAATGCTTGATTCACATCATTTAAGAGATGTTGGCTCAATGCTAATTGGCCCCTATTGAATTTTAAACAATTTAATGAAAAATAAGTTTTAAGAGTGCTCTTAAGTGTTGTGGAAATGCCGTGTTTAATGATTTGTTGTTTAGAAATATTTGAATTTTCCCAAAACATCTTTTGCTTATTAGTTTAAAAAATAGAAAACTTTTACTTAATTTGTGAGAATAAAACATCTTTTTGTACATTAAAATAATAAAATGAAAAAAGATAGTCATATCTTTGCGATTAAAAGTACAAAATTAAGCAAATCAAATGAACGCTCGATCTTATATTATCATGTGGAGTATTATTGTTTATAAATTCATTAGTTATGGATGGATATTACATGAAAACATGAGTCCATAATACTTGGGAAAATTGTTTATGACTTTATGCATATACTTAAAATAAATATAACAATATTGTAATATACATGTAATGATTGATTAACCTCAACTTTATCAAATTATTATATGAATATATTTACATAAATATATGTTTATATTTTTTTTGAAAAATTAAATCATCTTGATTTGATTCCAATTATATAAATTATACAGATAAATATCTTCCATTTGATGGTTGTAAAAACTATAACAATAATTTTTTCACTGTTTTTAGAAACCAAATTTCATTCTATCATATCTATTATAACATGTGGTAGTTAAGTAGATTTGTCCTGAACTAAAAATCCCTATTCGAAAGAAAAGTAAAAATTATAAGATTAAGGTACAACATGCAAAAGTACTATGCGTGAACTTATAATGGACTTTTAAGAAGAATTAATCAATATTTCAAGACAATCATTACAGGAAAGCATAAGATAATATAGTGTAACCAAATTCTCACATACTAATTTGCTTCGATCAAAGCAAGAATTCCTTCACACTTCCCTAACATGAACATAAATAAGCAATGCAACTAAATGTTATGACATGAAACTTGATAAGAATACAAATACATTAGAGAAGCCAAATAAGCCCCAAATATAAAACGTTGGGTGAAAAAAAGTCAAGTTAACAGATTCCTTTTGAAGGTCTACTGGTTGACCAGGGCGACAAATGTGTAGGGGAGGCCCCCTTATTTGCGGTGGAGGTATGGGTCTCACTTGCCTATTTTGTAGTTCAGTAACTCCCTCTATTTTCTAATACTTAATCTCGAAAAATAAACTATATATTATGCAGATAGCAAATGAAGGATTTTTATTACTACTTGGGCAAAAAATAACCTAAAAAAACTATATATGAGAAGATTCACAGCATGCTTACAGAAGACAGTGAATTCCAAAACAACTTGGGAAGACATTAACATGAAGTCTAATTAGTTGATTGTAACTGTTAAACATTTTTCAAAAGAGAGAAAATTTTCTTATATTTTTGTTTGATTAGGTGAATTTACAAATCCATGTGCACTTTAGGTTCGACAAATCTTTTTTTTATTGCAAAAAAAATTGTGAAAACCAAATCGAAGAATAACTACACCCAACAAAGAAAACATAAATTGAATTAAAAATATCATCATTTATAATTTCATGATTTAAATATTCATAAAATGTTAAATTGTTTCCAACCAAATGAAACGTAAATACATGAATCATGATATAAACATTGAGATATGGAAAGCAAACTATGTTTGCTATGACCATGGGCAACTCCCCCAAACTCTTAAAAGGCTAGCACTATCATGGGAAGACATCCTATTCAAACAGTTGGCCACTCTAATAAGTCCATGAAGAATTCTTTAAGCTAAGCAAGCTCCAAAAAACCCTTTATTAAAAAAAGGGAAAAAAAAGGTCAATCCTACATTTTCACCCCGCTTTTCTATTAAAGATTATCATCAGTGCTCACAGGCATGCTGATAAAACCATTCACATCAACAAATTCCCTGAAAGTTGTGGCTGGACATACAAGAATATTAAACAATGTCTCATGGACTAGTCTCACGCTAACATTACTTTTAGTGTACAAGTTAAATTGTTACAAATATAATCAAATAATATGGCCCCAGAAAGATAGCAATGTTTCCATTTTGCAACTCAAAGCTTGAATTGAAGTACAATGTTACCGCTGATTACCAAAAACATGGCCAAAAATGGAAAATGGATAGAGCTTTATGTTAGTCAAGTTGAAACAAAAACATGGTTAATAATATATTCTTTTATATTTCAATTTTCATCGAAGGAGGAGACAGAAAAAATAGGTTGCTAAATATTAGATGAACAAAATAAGCTATTGCTTATCTAATGGCTCCCAAAAGTTTTACCAACATTTTAATGGGAATTCAAAAAGAAAAATATTAGTAACTACAACAGCTATGAAACCTGACCAACATTCCAACTTGCTTATGAGAATGCCTAAAATAAGCATCAAATTATAAGTGACCATCATTAACATCTCTGAGAGAGCTTCCATATTAACCCATAGAACAGATCTTAAATGATTCAAAAAAACAAAAATAGGTATAGTGGTATAAGCATTTAAAATATGTTATATTTGAAAAAAAAAGTATGTATGAAGGAACATTAAATAATGACATTTTAATTCCTAATCGACATTAAATTAAATCATAATACAAGCTAAAAAACATGGATGGGGCTATTAGTTCCATGAACACTGTGATTGTGAAGAATAAGACTTATGCCTTCAAATTATTCATTTTAAACTTTACAAATTGCAAGGCTGTAAATGACTTGATCCAAGCAAGCAGAACAGGGCTCAAGTTCAATTATGTTAGGTCTACTAGAGCTCAACTCGAGTATAATGGATGGTATTAAAGCTTGTCTCATTTAAATCATAAATTTTTAACTTCATTAAACCCCAAACAAGCAACTTGGTCAACAAATATATGAATGAGTCGTAAAAAGGACAACATACAGGTTGGCACGTGTTAAATATTTGAGACTTAAAACAAGCATGTGAGCACAAAATGTATATGAACAGCAATTGATACATTAAAAAAGCTATATACACTACATTCATGAATATTAATTGATACTTTAAATGAGTATTCCTTTTCTAAACCTCTAGATCATACTTAAAAGAATGTATTAAAAGGACAAATCAGGTACATAAAAACTCTTAGTTATTATTGTTTAGGAAAATGGTGTGCACGAAAAAAATGAAATCAATAATAATAAAAATAATTTATGCATTTTTTTTAAAATATATATAATTAAGTGTAATGAAGATAAACAAAGACAAGCATAAACCAAACACGTAGAAATAATAACACAACAAAAAAACATGTACAAGATGTTAGAACTACACAATCTACATGGCATTTGTGAGCTTCTAGAAAAGAATAGTTAATGACTATGACTCAAGATAACTAAAGATAAATACTAAGGTAAAACACAGAAAACAATAAAGCCTAGTAATCACAAAATGAATATTAAATAATTAAGCTTCTATAAATACATCGTGTCCAAGAATGGAGCAATTTAACAAATGCTAAATAATCCAACTTCAAGATTTCATTTAGCACCATCTTGATTAATAAGAAAATTACATTAGCTAGCTTTTATAATAAGACCATCAAACATATCATTCAAAAATCAAATAGAGATCTTGGACCACTCTATTGTACTAGCCATAATACTGTGCTACTAATTGAGAGTGGCTGCTGTAGTTGAAACCAGGAACATTTTAATTTCAAGATTCGATGAAATGGCATGAGACAAATCATCATAGAACTCAAAAGTCAGACCTTAAGTTATTCACTATTAAAAGCAAAGATGTGATTTCAAACCTCATGGAACATTTGGTTGTGAAAAGTGCAAGGCATTACTTTCCTAAATGATATTTTAACAATGAAGTATATTTAATGAAAAACCATGTAGTGTAAATATCAACAAGGAACTCGCCCTCTATGCACAAATTAATCAAAATGAATCTAAACTAGCACTTATTTCATGATCCAGACAAACAAATTAGGATAAGCAAAAACAAAACTCTACATAAAAAGATATTCGCAATCTCGACTCACAAGAATTATAAGACATTGTGAAGCACCAGATAGATAACAAAACATTAGAACAAAAAAAGCAGTATCAACTTGAGAGCAGGTAGGAAAGAGTAATAACAACTTATAATCATCATGGATAGTAAACTATTTAAACTCCTACAAGAACAATTGGCCTAAAAGAAGGAAGACAAGAGAGAGAGAGAGAGAGGCAAAAACCATCGACCTTGGAACACCTAGAGAGCAGAAGCGAAGCAATGCGGGTCAAAGGAGACACACAAGTCGTGGAGCTTGAAACTCCTATAAACAGTGGCATTCAGTACATGGAGATCGAGATCAACAGTGGTACCAACGGAGGTAGATAAAATTCAAACTATAGGGTCGTCAAAGTGAGAAAAGGAGAAGGGAAAGGAAGATGTTCTACCCAATGAAAACCTTATAACTACATAAACAAAGCTTCAAACATTGTAGTAGCAAAAAAAAATCATTTCTTAAAAAAATAAAAACAAAAGAAAAAAATAAATTATGTGGGCAAATAAAACCAATCGATATATTCCTTAATAATCAATTAAAGTTTTATATAGTTGTTTATAACAATTTAAACTTATTGAGTTGTATATAATAATAAATAATCTATTATATCATAATTAAAAAATAATCAAATAATTTTAAGACTGTGTGATAGTCAAAATAAAACTTTAATCCTCTTAAAAATAAAAATAGCTATTTATTATTAACTAAATAAAAAATGATATAAAAAATATTTAATATCAAGTTTTAAGTATTATTAAAAAAATTTATATTTATATATATACATATAATAAATAACATATAAAAAAAATATTATCGAAATAAAGAAAAATACACAAACAAATCATCATTATTCATTACAAATTTTAACAATGAACATATTAAGAGCTGTATAATTTTTGTAGTTGCTCAATAAAAACTATGAATTAAGAAACTATAATTTTGTATTATTCAACAAAAATTTTAAAACGAGATTGATGGAGGGGTCTTTATCGTTCAAATATTAAAAATTGAGACATTAGTTATATATATATGTTTATAGTTAGATATGTAAAATCTTATTGATGTAAAAATTAAATTGAAAGATAATCAATATCAAAATTCAAAGAATAATAAGATAATCTTAAACAAGACATAAGTAAATAAATTTATAAAATTTTTGATGGAAATCTTTTAGAAAGCAAAAACGTATGCTTAAGATAGGTCAAAGAAAAACTTCCATTACAACATAGTTTTAGAACATCTATTGAATGTATCCAAAATGAAAATCCCAAGTTTGTATGCTTATTTTTGTATTCTTATATCTTTCACAAAAAAAAACTTGCTAATGTTTTGGTAATAAATAATCTAACCTTCCTTTTAATATACCCATGTTGCTAATATTTGCTGTTCACATCCACATCCTTCCATTTATGTTTATACATGGCTTTGAAATCATAATAATATTTTAAAAAAGTTCAACTCTTCTTTTGTGTGTTTGTGTGTGTATATAAATATATATACAATATTATGATGTGCAAGAGAATATATGTGCACTCACATGTTTGTTTATAATTAAATGTGCAAAATCTTATTGATATGAAAAATAAAATTGAGAGGTGATCATTATCAAAATGCAAAGAATAATAAGATAATCTTAAACAAGACATAAGAAAATAAAATTATAAAATTTATGATGAAAATATTTTAGAAAGTGAAAACTAATGCTTAAGATAGATCAAAGAAAAACTTTCACTACAATATAATTTTATAACATGTATTAAATTTGTGAAATACAAAACTCTTTTTTTCATGTTTCTTTTTGTATTCTTATATCTTTCAAAAATATCTATATCATTTCATTAAATTTGCATCATTTATGTAGCAAAGAAATTTTTTTTAGAGGTTGGTATATCTCAAAAAGCATGCCCATCTGCTTTCCTGCCCGCTTTTTAAAATTCCTTCTCGGAATGCTCAATTTGTACTTCCATGCAAACCCTCAAAACGAGCCCTATTAAAATATGAATGAACCATGTTGCAAATCCCAATAGTTCATTATTCAATTTATTAAATATTCTCTACTTTACAATTTGTTATTTTAATCTTTAAAAAAACCAAGAAAAGATGGGGTCGTATGAAAAGCTAAAGCAATGGCTCTTTTGCGGAAGCCATAACCTTTGTATTTTCCATATGGCAGTAACCCCATTTTTCCTTTCACCACATAGGAAGCCGCACTAAAATACATGTGTCAAATTCTTAACACTACTCGATTGGCGTTCTGCAAAATTCTCACATTTAATCTTTTTGCCAGACGAGCGGATGCTAGTTGTTGAAACAAAATTACTTAATAGTAAATAATAATTAAAATAAAACTTTTCCTTTAATTAGGTGTAAATTGAAAATTACGAGATGATTTGGAGACGTGCTGACATTGCTTTGATATAGGGACCATTTGATATGACGTTCCAAGGCCGATTCAGTCGTTTTTGACGTGTAGTGGTTGTTCACACAAGAAGCACAACTTCTACCCCTGCTTTTTATTTCACGAAAAGACCACGTGTCCTAAAATGAAGGCATCTGTGGAGCGTTTTACGGAAAAAATATATATTTTTTTCAATTATTGCTTTTAAAAAAAGGCTTTTTATAGTTTATTTTGAAAACTAAAGTAAAAAAGTTGTACCCGAATGATAAACAGAGAAAAAAATATTATTAGAATATGAGATTTTGAAATACTTTATAAGAAAATGGAATTAGCTAACAAAAAAACTCATGAGATGAGCATTATTTTGTTAGAGGATGAAAACTTGATTTTGGTCTGATACGTGCTATTTCTTTGATTGTTCAAAAGAATTCAAATATTATTATGAAAATAAAAAATTATATTTTTATTTATCATATGATGTTTTATTATTTGGATGTCTATGATGAAAAATAGAGGATTATATGACTAGCTTATCATATGACATGTCAAAAAATATGCATATTCACCTATATATAATGGTGTTGATGGGTTGATGATTCATGTTGCTCTTTTTCTAAGTGTAATCCTCAAGTGAGAGCTATACAAATTTGACATTACCATTGTCTTGTATACTCAAAATCAGTAAGTTCTCTACTAGGGCCTTGGATAAGATACTTGAATGTGAAAAATACTCAACTTGGTTTTCTCTTAAACCATTCATAATGATCACACTCTTAACCTTCCTTTAAAGGATGACCTTGATAGTTATTAAGAGTCATCAAATCCCATAATGTTCTTTAGGTGACGACTCCTCCAAAATTTGATGCATAGGAAGTTGTAGTTGAATCCACATCTCAAGTGTTTTGAATGAAAAGATGGCTACTTCTCCAATGGCCATATTTGTATTTTTTGCAAGATTAACTAAGTTGGTAGCAAACCAAATCATGGCACTATATCATGATGGGCTTATGAAAAGAGAGGCTTGTTGATAGTCCTATTAGAGTTGACCTCGACATGATGAACAAATGTGAGGCCTTCTTTTCTCAAAGCCAATACAAAGAGAAAACATGTCTCAAATGAAGTTAGAGTGATACTATGGCTGAAGAGGAAGAAGATCCAAAGAAGCCAAATGCACCAATTTTGGAAGCAATTGCACTGACTAAATGGGATACAAATGAAAATAGTTTTATTAGTACATTGCAAGTTACCAATTATTTAGGTAACTTTTTATCAAAGAGTATTACCAATCATTTGGAGCAAAAGTGTAAAAAAAAATTATCCATTTGTTAAATCTATTGCTTAGAAGAAAAGAATTAAGTCATTGGGTTCCACTCTTGAGAAATGGAAAGAACTTAGACTAAGTCAAAGACTAATGTCCAAAGCCAAAATGTCAAACTCTTTACTCATTGTAGGTGGTTGAGTAATGTCACCTCTCATTTTATTTTTTTGAAGTATCAACCCATATTTTCAATTTATGTAAGTTAAAATAAGTTTTGTTGTAAAAAAAATTATATTTTAAAATAATAGCCTTGTATATATAACCAAAATCATTCTCATTGCTGTAATTATAAGACTATTCACATATATGCCAATTTACCTTGATGCTTGCCAGAGGATGTTTCTTGTCTAATGATTTTAACATTAAGATATTGATTTATGATCACTACCTACTTTCTTTAGTCTTGGATATTATGAGACAACAAATTTTTACTTAGTTTATCTTAAAACTACATTGCATCATGGTGATAACCTTAATTTATTATGCTAATGAATCAATCATCTTTGATCATCATTCATAAATCAAAGTAGATTATTTTCTAAAATTCTTTTTTACAACTTAAAATTATGATTTTACATATATAAAACAAATATTTTTCTCCTTTTTCTTATGTGATTCTTGATCCTTACATTCCTCGATCTTGAAGTATAACAATGCACTACTTGTGTCATGCACTACTCGATTTAATATTAATTAAAGGTATTAATATTATCAAAAATACAAAATTATTGAGTAAATAAATAAAGTAATAAACAAAAGCCTTGAGGGCACCATGTAAAATAGAGATGATGAAAAACATTAAAAATTAAAATATTAAATTAATTTAAATAATTGTATAAATAATAATGCAAATTTCTTAAAGCTATTATTCAAAAATAAAAGTTGAAATAGCTTTTTTATAAAATATTTGTCATACATACGAAACACCTCATAGAGTTCTCAAATGAAAGCATCTCCTCACATAAGGGATCTAATGTTATAACTTTTAGGAATCCTAAACTCTATAAATATCTCATTCTTTATCTATAATATAAGTATGTATAAGCACAATATATACAAAAATAAACTATTAGATTTAAGTAGTAAAGAAGTGTGAAATCATGATATATAACACACAAATAAATATGAAGTAGTAAATAAGAATGTATGATAAAAAATATTAAATAGTTCAATATTTGCATGTGAGCTTGTATTTTCTATAATCAAGCATGTATATAATTATCATATAATACTAATATTATATAGTAGTAATATTATCTCTTTCTTTTCTTATTTTAATTTTATTTTTTTTCATATTTTTAATTTTTATTCTTTTCTTTCTTTATTAAAGAATTTTTTTATATGACTACTATCCTTACTTCATAAGATTCTATATTATGTTGTGTCTATGTGGTATCAATCATATCACATGGCCTCTATCGATAATTGGCCAAGCCATCAAAGTATATTTCCTACCACACTAGCCTTCACTGAAATACTAATAGAAATAGGTCTTTACTCTTTGTTACCTAGTATTGAAGTGCTCACAACAACAAAAAAGTGGTATAGAGTGAATCGATGCTAATTTGAATTGAACCCAAGACATATAGAATGTGTGTTGTTAGCTATTATTAATATGTATCATTCAAATAATTTGGTCAACATCATATGGTACAATCAATTTAATCTTGTAAGGAAAGCTATGATGAAACATGGTATAAGATAATCACATTAGAAAAATTTTGGGGCTATAACAGTCAAAGAAGAATTTAAGTTATATGTTAAGGTGTCGAGTTCAATGCATAGAACAATATATGTGTCATATTTGTATAATGTGTTGAGTTGTGAGGTTCAACATTTGAAGACAATTGTAAATACCAACATAAATCACATAATGTCTTGTGGGATCAATAACATTATTAATCAAAGCTAATTTTTTTAAAATACAAAATCTATTAATTATAAGAAACAAGATTATAAAAGAATATTGTAGAAAGTCTTAGATGAAATATTATATGGTGTGACTAAGTTGATCATGCTAAATAGTTAGTTAAAGCTATGGATAAATGTTTAAGTCTTGAGAGAGAAGAGACTACATTAGAGTTGTACATCATGTGTTATTATAAGGTATTATATTTTGGTGGTGGATTAACAATGGAAACATATGATTTGATTAAGAAGATTGTATTATGCAAAGTGAGAAATAGTTAATTGCTCATACTTTATGATGGGAGTATCATAAAAGTATGAATGATTGACAATGTAACAAAATTAAGAGAGAATAAAAATCATACAGTACAATGTTAGGGATCATACTATATGTTTAGATATGATATAAATAGAAATACTGGTTTTGGAAATTATAGAGACTGATATAATTCAAAATGCTTTTTTTTGATTCTACATATGGTACAATGAGAGAATTACATAAGTACGATCTAAGGCAACAACTTAAAGGCTTATAAGAAATTAATATGATTTAAATTCCTAAATAAACATGCCACATATAGGACATATGTTGAGCATTAAATATACATGATAATGTAAAAAATCAAGAAAAGATTGAGATTAAAAAAAGAAGTTAACTTTTATGTTTAGATAAATAAATTTGATAACTATGATATAAATATAGTAATAAATTGATTATTAATTTTTTTAAAAGTGATAAATTTTTTTATGTTATTATCTTTTAATAAAATTTATGTGCTTTAGAATTATTTTTATTTTATTTTTAATGCATTATGGATAATAGATAAACTAAGTAATTATGATGTAAAGATGTTGATAAGTTATTTTTGTATTATTTGTAAAATCAAATTTTTTTTATGTTATCTTTTTATAAAATTCATGGATATTAGAAAAGTATTATACAAATGTAATAATTATGTATTTATTTTCTTGGGATATCATTATTTATCTAGTATTTAATTAACGAGTTATTAATTTATGGCATTATATACTAAGGATATTGACATGCAATACAATATAAACTTTTTTAAGTAATAAATAAAAAATTATTTCGAATATAGATATTTGGTATTCTTGAATATTAATTAAGAAAATAAAATTATTAATAGACCTCTAAATATATTATCCTCAAATAATCTTATACCATATTATAACCTCACACACCACAAATATATATGATATAAGATGAGAATAAGTCATCTATATATATAAAAATTCTATTAGACATGACATAATTTGAAGACAATCCAAGGAAAGAATATCACTTTCCATACCTATGGTGTTCTACTATATATTATATAGAGCAAGAAATGCTTATATACATCTACATTGTTTATTATACCTAAATAAGGTAAGAAAGCCTAGGATAAGGATAGCTTACTTATGTTTACACATTTTACTATTTATGATATATAACAAGGATAACTCATCTATACCTATATAGATCTACTATAATGATAAAGTGTGAGTATAACCCTTCAGGGTGAGAATACTTAATTGTAAGAGATGAGTAATGAATGAAAAAATTAAAAAAAATCATAAAATAAGATGAGTATAATCATATAAGTATGATCTATTTAAAAGTAAAGTTGTATGTGAATATCATTGATTATGACATAAACAAGTGTGCATTAAAAGGCAGCATACAAGTATGATTATCAAATTGTATAAGGTTAATTAGTAGAATTAATTATAGAAAACGTTGAATATAATAATTCATATGATACGAAATGAAAGGATTGTATAGTATGACACCATATAACTGAAAGCATATTAATCCAAAAATAGCAAATGACTAAATAAATCATCATGGAGAGAGGATAATTGATGAGAAACCATTGGAGTTATGAAGGCATGGAGGTGAGAATACACATAAATGAAAGAACATAGTTGTTGGAGGATGTGGAACTGATGAGAATGTAAAGGGACATTGGCTATGTATAATAAAAATGTGAGGTCAAGCTTGGACAAAAATTTCTAAGAAAAATCAAAGAGATTAGCTCAACCAAGTGTATTAGACTGAAGAAAAAATGAAAGAAAGCACTACCAAGAACCAAAGGATCTAGTCACAAGTATTGTAGAACCTAAGAGATGAAAGTGAACTTGTGCTAAATTTTGATTCTTGGAGATACTATTACATAGAAATTAGGAGATAAAAAATCTCACACTATGTGTAAGATTTTTCGATGTAATGTGTATTACAGACTGTAGGTTTTATTCATTTGAGAAATAACTTGTCGATGATGCTTGTATAAATAACTTGCATATAAGTGAATATGTTTGAGATGTATGTTAGAAGACAAGAGTTCCACTAAATGATGATTTGAAATGGTAAATTGAGATTATTGTGTAGATAAGCTTATTGGTTGTATTGTTGATCAAAAGTAATAACTTCATAGTGAAAAAAGAACTTAATCATTTTACTTGTGTTTTATATTTTCATATATTACTTGAGTATGAAATATTGTTTGCTTTATTTATTTACATATTATGTTACAAGTTTTACAAAAAAGGAAAAGATAAGAAAGTTATTATTGTGATAATGATCACAAAATAAGAAAACAAAGGAATGAAAATGTTACCTGTGATAATAGACACGAAATAAAAATTAAAAAATAAGTGTGAAAAAAAAGAAAAAATTTTGTTAAAGAAAGGATAGTGTTAAAAAAATGAAAAAGCCAATCGTTATCAAAACTAGTGACAACAACTTTAGAATGATAATTCTAGAAATGAGCCAAATGAGCCTTCATTTGATTTAATTATATTTTGAATGATGTGTTTCAAAATATGTCTAATTTGTTTATAAATTGGCCAATTTTTAAGCCAAACCATAAATGGATGTGAAAGATGGCAACAATTAATAGTAACAAGCTAATGCATAAAGATAACAAAAGATAAAAATGCTAAAGGTGCTAAAACTTTTTGTTTCGTAATTGATTTTATTTTTGTAGCTCATAGATGTGCTCACAAGCTCTTTTACTATATTATATTGTTTACAATTGACCTTGCAATTTGCTACCCAAATATTACTTATTTTACGTATATGTACATATATTGGCACGAAGCAAGTGACAGTTGGCTCAATCTGTTTTTGTACGAACACGTTTAGATCAAAATGTGAAACACCACGAGAATATTGACAAAAAGTGAGATCTAGAATGCAATGATTTGAAAGATATTACATTGTCATAGAAGTGTTGTTATGGGTTTATTAGGATTATTTGATCAAAATGACATGCATTATAATCTCATTAAGTAGTGATGGATGAAATTTTTGATTTTAAAATAAAGTGTGAAAAACTTGTAATTTCTAGAATTGCATGGATTGTTGGTTTTATTCACTTTTGCAATTCATTTAAAATGATTCCTTTAAATTGTTTTAATTTTTTTGTTACTTGATTTTTAAAGATTTAAAAAGAGTGAAAATCTTTGATGGTTTCAAAATGAGTAAAAGAAATAAGTAAAGAAAATTAATACTACTTAAATCCAAAAAAAGGCTGAGTGAAAGAAAAAGGGTCATCACAAGAAGTCCTATTTTTGTACTTCTTATTTTATTTCTACTCCACTTATTATTGTATGGACTTGAATATTAAAATAGAATAAAGTATTTTATTTATTTTAATTAGAATTTGAAACTCAATCATGTAATTGGATTTAAGGCAAAAAATAGTTTGAACATATTGATGACCCTATAGTAGGCATCTCAACTATGGGAAGGACATGGATCATATTTTTATTTGAATGATGAAAGTGGCATAGAACAAATAAAAAAGTGGTAAAACCTATTTTATTATGAGAAACACATGGATCGAAGTATATGATGCATCTAGGGATAACAAAAATGTATCATGATAACAAAAATGTATCATGATACAACATTGTTTTGAATAAATATTAGGTTTGTTTGTGAAATTTTTATCGCAAGATCCCCTTATCATTCTTCTTTCAAGATTTTATCTTTTAGTCCTACGTAATGAAAAGCATTAAATGACTTATATACAAACTCTATATGTAATGAGGCTTAGGTTCTTATGTTTAGCCAATTTTGAATAATATAATGAGTTTTAGAATTAGTCATTTGATACAAATCTATTGATGAGTTAAATTCAACTTGGTGAACTTTGAATTAACTCTTGAGATGGAGAAAATTATGACACAAATGGAGAGTTTTTGTTATTATCAAATTTCATTGTAGTTCATCCTTTGATAATTTTTTTTTTATTTTTTCAACTTTTCTCTAATCTATTAATCCTCATGATTTTTGTTTAATAGTTTCCAATTTAAATTTGGCCACCCCTCACTCCAAAACCCTAAATTTCCAATTCTTAATCCAATTTCTCTCTTTTACCCACTATTTTGTTTGCTAACTTTCTCACATACCCTACCACCTCACTACCCTCAGCTCACTTGGTGACATTGACAACCTTTCCCAAAGTTGTCCAAATCAACTAACAACTGCCTTCTACTTTCTGATTACCTAACCATGATTAGCCCTCATCGATTTTGTCCCTCTAATACTAATGCCTTTGGTCTTCACTTATTCTACCTTCACCCACACTACTCATCCTGACAACTACAAACATCACCTACCACTTCTTTGCTTTGCAACTCTTGATGCTAGCAACCTCTTTGTGTCGTCAAGGCATTCTGACCATTAGATCTTCCCATGAATTGCTTTATTTCAGATCTTCAACACAATGTTTGGGGATCAACCTTATATAAGTTTGAATGCTTGATAATTACTGAACTCTACGAAGCTTTATGTGATGTTAGTCTCACTTAACCACTCATGTTCAGCCAGAAGTTTGCTATTGTATGATACTTTTCTATGAGATCACTTGTGTTTATCTTCATGTTCACTGACGTATGATCTTTTTCATTATTTCTATTCTATAAATCTTATATAATTTTTAATAGTTTAGTATTTTTCCATATACATAAGCTGTGTGAAATCAAATTCTCCAATTTGTGTGAATGAATGTATGCATTGAAAAGGTTTTTAAATTAGTGGTAGTCCTATTCTTTGATTTCCTTTGAATCAACTAACTGTACTTTCATTCATGATATTCTCTTTAGTTATTAGTGTGTTGTTTAATGTGAGTTTAGACTTAATTGAGTCTTTGTATTCTATAGTATTTAAAAAACTCATATTAGGAATCCTCTAGGCAATAGCAACTTGCACCAACATGCTTGCCCAATCCTAAGGACAATGTAGACCTGCAAGCTTGGCATCATACTCTACTTAGCCAAAAATGCAGTGCGAGAGAATGGATACATTGCCAAATGGTCAACATTGCTATGCTTACACGAACCTTCAATAAGAGAATTCCTGTGAAACATACTTAGTGAAATTGTCTACAACAAGTTTCCTCTAATTTGATTGAGAAAAGACTTCTTTGTTAGGTCAAGGAGCTAAAAGGCTTCAATTGTTTCCTCATAGCTAGATCAAGCTTATTAATTGATTTAACTTGATGGTAGGTGCCTTGGACTAAACTCTAGCATAAGGCTCTTATTGAGCTTCCAGAAGATTTTACAAGCTAGGAAGAATGGCCAAGGTTGTTTCATTTGTTAAAGCTGGTAAAAGTCAAGCATCCTTATCTAAGCATAAA
The DNA here is from genome assembly GCA_023846275.1 of Vanilla planifolia. Classification (NCBI taxonomy): domain Eukaryota; kingdom Viridiplantae; phylum Streptophyta; class Magnoliopsida; order Asparagales; family Orchidaceae; genus Vanilla; species Vanilla planifolia. Next base: position 571,420 of record JAIUJO010000028.1, on the reverse strand, counting down.
GCCTAGTTAGAATGAGCTTTACATTTTCATTTTTTGTGTCTGAAGGCATGGGGAAGGGTGGAGGTGAAGGGAGTGCATTACTCATTTTGCATGGTTGTTGATTTAGGGCAAAAGGGATTAGGACATTGTAGTGGTGTCCACACAATCAAGGGACTTCGGGTAGACTTGATTGAATTTACGTGGTTATTTTTTGAATGAAAGTTAGGTTGTCGATTATATCAATGAACAATATTTCTTAAAATCATACTTTTTTATCAATAGTTAAGAGTGTACAAAATGAACATTTTTACTGATTTGGACTATTACTTTTCTCTTTTTGCACTCAATGAATCATCCATATAAAGTGTAACCACCAAAGTGTATCTTTTGGCATTAGCCACATAAGGCATTGCTCTACATCAAATTATTTTGGGCCATCTTGAGGAGCAGACAGATCTGCTATTCAATCTCTTGATAAGTGGGAGCAACCTTATTCGACTTGAGGTTTGACTGAAAGCTCATGGGATGCATTACAATAATGTGCACTTTACATAGACGCCTTCTTGTCTCAATAACTTAAAAAATGTGGGTGGACATTGCCAAACCCAAGTGTAAACTGAGCTGGATGGATAGTGATTGGGAATCTATAATCTATTGAGCTTGGTGCATTCTAGCAATTTGATATAAAAAATTTAGAAGGCAAATGCAAAGACAAGTCGAAGACATTAAACTCCAATGGTAAGGTTCAATAGTTAGATCAACACAAGGGCAACCCTTTGGATTAAGAAGCCATCTAAGCAAGTTAAGGAGGCCTCTAAGTCACTTCCTCTTGTTGGCACCCAACTACTAATGATCTAAAGCTTATCGAAGGGTGATGGCTCCTTTTGAAGCAGAAGAAAGTGCTTATTTAAATGAATTTACTTTTTAAAATAATTTAATTATTTGATTTGAATATTATTTAAAATCATTTAAATATTATTCAAATTAAGATTTGTATTCTTATTGACATTTTTCAAGTGTCATAGATGTACTTATAAAATGACAATGTAACCTCTTCATTACATTTCTCAAAAAACATTCTAAATAAATATTATGTTATATTTCGAAACTTTATTAAGTAATGACTAAATAATTCAATTTAAACTAGAATAAATGTGTCACAAAATGAAGAATAAATAAACTTTCAGATTAAAAATACATCTAATGAACAATATAAAGTGAGATTCCTATCATTAACAAGAGCTCAAGAGTAATGCAAATTTAATCTTAGTTTTCAAACTAAAGTTTAATTCAAAAAATCATATTTTCATAGATAACAATTTTTACATTACCTGTGTAGAATAATTTTGACCCCACAAATTGAAAACAAGAAAAGTATTATTTAAAAATAACTACTATTTTCCACAAAAATTCAGTTATCATTATATAATTTAATCATAAAACATATTTCATAAGTACTTGTCTGTTTATAATAGATTATTATCAATCTCAATTTGACTTAATTCTAATCTAAGATCATCATAAAAATTTTCAATTCAAACTTTGAACTTAGCTTGAGAAGTAAATGTTTTTTTGAAATTCTTTATGCTTAAAGTAAACCCACAAGAAGGGGGGGTGAAATGTGGTAAATAAAATTTTGAGATTTTCTTTCAATTTTTAGTGTAAATTAACTTAAATATTTTAAGAAAGAACAAGAAAGAGTTGTAAAATAGTACACAAAGCATTTTTTTGGTAGTTCGAATCAAAATCGAGCCTACATCCACCAACCAGTGTTGGGAAAAAGACACTAAATGCACAAAATTACAGGCGAGGTTTTTCTTATGGCTCACCTCAAACCTACTTGGGATTTTACCTACGACTAATCCAAACCTACTTGAGTTTTTTCGGGCTCCACTCAAACGTCAGGCTTTTGCATAATTGCTGTAATGCCCTTACCACAAGGAAACAAATACAAAAATTGGCAACAAAGTATAAACTTAAGAAAATTTAAAAGAAGTACGAGGCACACTCAATACAATAAAAATTACAAGGAAAAACTGAAAAGAGGGAGTAATAGAAATTGAAAATAGTTGAAGCAAAACCTCCAATTTCAGGTTTTTCTTGTAACTTTCACTTTCTGAGTTTATAAGCACCATATACACCTAAAATAGTTCGAAATTATGATTTGAAAGCTTTGAGAACTTAGCAATGGTAATATCTTGGAGTTCTTCATTATTTCTTATTTATAGAGCTTAAATTTGAGCATTAAATCCACTCCTAATGACTCTAATATGAACTAAACGTTCGGGTAATGGACACATTGTAGTCACCATTCAATTTGAATACCTGAAATGGTTGTTTTTGATTGAATCCCGATTTTACCATTTGAGATCAATCCTTGACATTGGACCTAGACGACCTTGATCTGGGCCATTGGATCGCTGATAGGTTGTCCTGCATGTATCAAAATAATGTATCCATAACTTACTTGAATAAGAAACTTGCTGCACTGATTCCGTGTGCATCGTCTCGCAAATCTACCTCAGCTTCGAAGTCTTTCTTGTCCTTTTACTGTTTAACTGCAATATTTTGCATGGCTTAGTGTAAGCCTCAGGTTCGCAGCTCTATATAAGGATTCTGATTCAAATGTCTCTCGAGCCATTTGGGGTTGGCTCCCCTTTCCTCGACCAAGATTTGATCACTTGGTCCTGTTTGACTTGATTTCGCACTATTCTGTTCTACTTTCCCAGCGGGCTGATTGTTTGCTATTTCGTTCGGGTTTCCCTACGCCCTTCTTCCTTTGCCTTTGGGCTATGCTCGCCCCTTATGGGTCTATCGAATTATTTTTATTTTATTTTTTAAAATCTTTAAAGCCTGGACGGACCAGTGGTCGAGTCAGTCTATCTGCCCAAATGCTACAGTGAAAAATATCGAGACTAAAGTGGTTTTATAGTGTTTTGTGAGAATTTTTGTGCCAAAATTTTGAACATAACTGTACCAAAATAATTTTATATTGTGATAGTGTTATAAGTGCCCTATGTTAATATGATAAGAAATTCATAAAAAGTAATTTCTAAATAATTTTTTTCAAATCAAATACCAATATCTATACTTTTCATCATAATGCTTGGCCCAAAAATAAAAATTCAACAATTATTAAACTTATAATATTTTTAAATATTAATACTACTAGTGTCCCACATCATCTCAAAATTTGGACATATCAAATTCAAGAAAAATAAAGAGAAATTCAAGGATAAAAAAATTTAGTGCATGTTTTTAATTTCCTTCAAACTTGCCATGACTCCAAGAGCCTTGAAGATCACTACTTTAGACATTTAAAGTTCATGACTTGACTTAATTAAATATTAACACACTTACAGTAAGCCTATATGAGATATTTATAAACATTTATGCTTGACACATCAAACACAATGATGCAATAGAGGATAAGTTTAAGATGACAATTGGTTTAGATGGTTTAGAAAAGTTAAATGTAATGACATAATATTTGAATAGAGAGTGGCAAATTCTAGAAACTTTATATTTTCATAGAGGAGAAGAAAAAAACCAAAAATATAAGGTATTGAAAAGGACTTAAGGTGCTACAATCTTAGTAAAGATGTGTTAAGTACATAGAGTGTAATAGTATTAAAAAGTTTTATATAGTAGACATCATTTTGTGGGGTTACTGACTATTCTTAGTGCTAAAGCTGATTAATTATTAGTTTTTATGTGATAAGGTAGTTTATTATTGAGGTTGTAAAAGTGTATGTATGATTTTATTATAAATGGTTATTTGATATTTTTTATTTTTAAAGTATATGAATATGTATGAAAATTCCTTTTACTTATCTTTCATGCTAGTGAATGCATATACTTGATACAAAAAATGTTCACAAACACTAAGACTTAGCTACATTTCAGGGGCTGTGTGCCATTGTAGGTAATGCCCCTGCACATCTTAAAAAATTATAATATTTTCTTTTTTTGGCTTCACTTTATAATTATTATGCTCATATTTTATTTGTCCTTTTAAAATTAAACGATAATTTTATTTTTGTATATGGTTGTTTCTTTTTAAGAATGGTTTATCCTTATTGTTTATTAAATGTTGTCCTATTTAAACAACATATTTTGATAACACTTTTAAACAATGAATTTCTAATGTAATAAATGTACTTAGTAGATGATTTAAATGTGTTTGGTATAAACTATGTCTTTTTTGTTAGGATAATAGTTATTAGATTTTTGTTATTATAAATAGAAGCCAAAAATAATGTGATCGTACTGAAGTAGTGATCTTCATAGATTGGATTAACATTTGTTGTATATGATTACCTTTTTTGGTGCTTCCTTAGGCTTTGTGATGGAAATTTAAAATTGAATTAATGTTATGTACTTAATCTAAGAGCTGTTTCGTACCTATTTTGAATGTTGAGATTATTTTTTCTCATCCTCTTGTGGGTTAATCAATACACTTGACTTATGCAAACGCATCACCAAACAAATAGAATTATCTGTACATGCAATTCATCATTTGCCTTCCTTTATGCAATGGGGTTATGTTTTCATCACAATTCCTAATGGAATATTGGACCACGAGGAAGCTTTAATGCAAAATGTTGGTGGTCAAGTTCTTGGCTTTTTCCACAAAAAGTGGTTTTTCTTGTGTGTGTTAATGGCCATCAGGAAGGTAAAATCTAGTAATGATGTCATGCTTCATTCAGGTCATTGTGTTTTACTTATAAATGAAATGCATGAACTAATTCTTGATTTATTCATCAAAACTGCATAACACCAAAATGTTGCATTTTATTTAGTTATTATCATTGGTTTGAGATAAAATATTATGTATATGCCATATAAGAAAGGTAATGTATTTAAATAAAGCAGTTCTACAAGCAAATATTTTGAATAGATGTGCAGTGTAAGAAAGTACTAATTTAAAAGTATTTACATTTTAAAATAATTTAATTATTCAATTTGAATACTATTTAAAAACATTTAAATATTATTCAAATTAAGATTTGTATTCTTATTGATGTTGATCAGGTGCCATAGATGCATTTAAAAAATGACAATGTAACATCTTGATTACATTTCTCAAAAACCATTCTAAATATATATTATGATATTTTTTAAAACTTTATCAAGTAATGACTAAATAATTTATTTTAAACTAAAATACATTTGTCACAGAATCAAGAATAAAAGAACTTTTAGATTAAAACTATATCTATTGAACAATATAAAATGAGATTATTATCATTAAAAAGAATTCAAGAGTAATTTTAACCCCACACTAAAATAAATATATCTAGTGAACAATACCAGTGCAGAATACTTTTAACCCCACACTTTGAAAACAACAAAAGCAAAATTTCAGTTAAAAATATACTATTATTTTTCACAAAATGTTAATTATCATTATTTAATGTTATGATAAAAGATATTCCATAAGTAGTTGTTTGTTTATAATAGATATTGTGTGGATTTAGTAAATCTAAAAAATAGAAACTAAAATAAGTTAAATCAATCATCACATAGTTCATTAGTAAAAGATAATAATAAAAAGCTAAAGGAGATACTATTAGTCTTAAAAGACAAAAATAGCAAATATCGAAATCATGTAAAAACCATAACTAATAATCGATATCATATCAAAGAATATAAAACTAAAAAAGTTTCATTAGAGTTAAGTGGGTTTTTTTTCAAAAATATCTCGATATTTTAATATCATAGTATCTTATATATATTAAGATCTTTTTTTAATAATTAATATGGGACAATTCATTTCTAAATTCTTAGAGACTTGTTAACAAAAATAATAATATTGCTTTTTCAATTCACTCATCTACCTCATCAAATGTTATATTATATTGAAGGCTTTGGTGCTCTTTCATTTTTCACAGTACCTCTTCTTCAAAAGATGATCCATTATTATAAATTCTAATGAAATTTAATGATTCATTATATAAATTTTTGTAATGAAACCTAACAATTTCTTTCAAATCAAGTGATTAGGAGCTTTACAATCTAGCACAAGGACCAACTTTCATTCTTCTCCATAGCATAAAAAAAAAATTTGACAATAATCTTAAGTAACATGGCTTTTACTATATATTTTATAATTAGTAGGATTGATAAAATATAATTAATTATTTGCATAAAATATTTATTCACCTTCCTTTTAATATGAGGCACAACAACAAAAGTTTCCCTTTATTTGAGTTGTAATAGTTATTTAAAATAATCGATTTTACAAATTACATATTTTATGACAACCTAAGTCATATATTTATTTCTGTGACCTATCATATCTTTTAGAGGGACAATCTTAATAAAGCTATATTAATTATTATAGTGCTATTATAGTATGCATTGATAAATAATCTTTATCATTCATTATGACAATAATTTTACATCTTTTCTCACATTAATTCTTGCAACTAATATTGATTTTAAATTTTGTAATAACATGGTATTTACATTGTTAGAATTTATGGGAGATTCATGAAGAAACATATAACTATCAATGAACTCTAATCTTTATAGTTCACCATAAATTTAATATATCAAAATAAACTATAAACTATAAAAAAAAATGAATTCAATGATTCAAGAAATTTTATGAGTAAAACACATATTTTCTTAGAAAATGTGTTGTTATCCTACAATCTATATTTTATTCTTAAACTTTTTCAACACCATTTCTGAGTTATAAGGAAGATATTCTTTTTTTAATTTTTTTATTTTGAATCAACAAAAATGTCTTTTTTAAGCAAATAAAATATGTCTATCCCACAAACCACGATATGATTTTGGATTCAAATTTTTGGCGAGACTTCAGACGGCTAAACAATTTGGAAATCTGGGACCCAAACACGTGCCACTCCGCCTTTATTCTCTGACAACAATCACTAACCCTCCTCCTCCACTGTTTTGAATGGAAGGCTTCCTGGGACTATCCCTCTGGTGAGTTCCGGTCGTCAACAGCTATAAGGCATGGAATCCTGTTGCCATACTGGGAAACTTGCGAGGTCCAAGTTCACTTCGCGGATGGTAGTCCGAGTTGCCACCAACATCAGATCCTTCACTGAATCCGAGAGATAGTTCTCCAAGGATCCTTCTCAGATTTCTTTGTCGACATCCAAGGGTGATCATGCTTCGATTATCATACACGATAGGGCAAATAGGTAAATCTTCCCAAAAACGGCGTTTCTAATCCTTTTCGTCATTGAAGCCTCCCTTGTTGTTTGGGTACACGCCAAATTAGTGCATCTTTCTACCTGGAGATACAGTGTAGTGATACGATTTCTCGATTTAGGTTTTGGGGGTGTGATTGCATATTATCTTTCGCTTTGCTGGTTAGTCGTTTTTCTTTAGGGATAATTTTTTTTAATCGACTTGAAGAAGTTGTTGAATAATTCGTACGTAATATTTGAGAGAGACAGGTTTTAAGTATGTGTAGGTCTTGGGCAATTTTTTTAAGCATTTCATTGAGATTTTTTGCTGCGTATATCGATGCAAGGAATCATTGCAATATATTTTTCAGAGGATTAAATAGCGGCATAGTAGGGATCAGAATGTCGAAACTGGTTATGAAGATGATGTTTTTGATGGTATATAGCTAATCAAAAGAAAGATGAGCTGGTGCACGATGCTTAATTAGTTTAATCTTTGTATAGTATTGTTGTTAAAAAGGATATAATTTTTTTTGTTTATTCCCCTTTATCGTGGTACTCCAGGGGAGGAGGGCACCTTGATCTGCGTCGTAAGCTACTGTGTAGCTGTGAGAAGATCTTGAAATTTGTTTAAGTGTTTGAAATTACAACAAAAGAAATATTGGCTATGTATTTAATATGGATTTGTTACAGCAGTTGTTCTTAAAAGCCTCTACAAGGTGGCCAAGAGATTGTAGAGCTGGTCCTAATGGATTCTTGACGAGAGCAATTGTAGTTAATAATCTAAAAGCCAGCAGGAGTCAATTGATGTTATGTTTTATGTATAATGTAGTAAAAATTCTAAATATGTTTTGTAATTTTATAAAACATTTTTTGTAATATGAGTATTATTTTAAATATAATAGATATTTCATGCAGTTTGATCATAAAAGAAATGAAACTTTGAAAGAAGGGTGATGAAAATTTTACATAAATAATTAGAAAGTAGGAACATAGCTAATATTTATATTGACATTTTATGGAACATCGATCTAAAATTGTTGTTTGTTAGTCTCATTTTGTTTGGATTATCTATGATGAGATTAACTTCACAAAAAGATCTTATCAATAGAATCATTGAATTCATTTGATGTTTTCTACTAAAGTCATATATAAAATATATACTCATCAAAGTTTTGTCACCATATAAGTTTGCATCGTGCTTGTTTGATCCATTGGCTTTTTGCATGAGAACAGTTTGTTAAAGTGTGTGGGTAAAGACTCAAGAAGAGAGAACCAACCAAATTGTTATTGCCTGTGCTAAAAGAGTATAACTACAAGGAAGATGTACTTGGTTAACTTCAATAGAAAAATATGATTGTTGAGTTTAAAGATTTCAATTCAATTCCTAATATCATAAAAAATTATGGAGCATTCTTTGAAATACAAACTACACTACACATGATTTAATTATTTTTAATAATAAAATACTATACTTTAATAAAAAAATTTAGACTAAGTTAAATCTCAAATTAAATAATATTTTTTTAATCTTAATATAAACTATATTCTTTGAAGTCATCTAGTTCATGGAGATTAAATATAACTATAAATATCATAATACAAGAAAATTCGTATCCTCCAATGGCTTCATGATAGTCTTTTTTTCTTTATTATTTTGTAAAATTAAGATATTAACTAAATTTAACTTGAATTTTCTAAACCAACATCAAATCAAAATATTTGATAGTTAGGTTATATCTATGACTATTATATGTAAAGTTAACAACATTAAATAACTTAAATATTTGTTTTGAAGTTGACCAACATTCACCCACCGAGTAAACTTGAGATCATATAACAAGGAAAAAGAAATAAAAATAATTGGCAAAGAAGAGAATTCAGTCAAAGACAGCTTATCAGAGAAGACATCTTGGCTTAAGGACAAAACTTTACTAACTTAAGTGGTTTGATTTGTGAAAGAGATGGTTTAAAGGGCTTAGAGAAAATAAGAAAGATAAGGAAATGGATCAAGTTAGCACTCAACAATCTTATTCAAACAATTTCTATAAAATAACTATATTTAGAGATAGTCATTTGTATGATTTTCATGTTCCTCCAGCAAAATATGTGTTCAATTTGCATATCCTTTCCCCAATATATGCCAATAATTTGGGTTTTTTGTTTTTATTTTCATGAACAACGATCCAACTATATTATTGCTCTACGATTGTAAAAATCTAAGAACTTTAGTATATTCTATAACAACATTTATTTTTCATTCATTTCTTAGCAAAATATTATCAAACAAGTCCCTGTGGCTACTTCTTTATTGAAATGAAAAGTCATAAAAGATTAGTTTAGTTTATTACAATTATTTCTTGAAGTTACTTCATCCTTTTTAGCATCAAAATATCAAAAATTTATTAAATAACTTTTTATAATTCATTTTTATTATCACATAAAATGCTTTTAACAAAAATACTTTTTTTAAAAAAATATTTTCAAAAGCTCGTCTTTATTTGCAAAAATCATTATCAATTAAAAACTATTTGAAGAATTCATTATCAAGAGCACTCAAACCTTAATGCAATTTTAAACTAATCTTTTGACATTAACCGACTAAACCCCCTTTAATCCCCAACACCATATGCATTTATGTTATGGGTTGCATCTTGCTAATGCCATTTTCCTTACTCTCTCTTTCATTATGCAATGTCTTCCTCACAATAATGGGGATGTAAAGCCAAGCAACAATTCTTCTCTTAGAATTTTACAAAGTGAGAGTAATCATGATGGATAAGTACATGATTGACCATGAGAGAAGAATGCTATAAACCATTTTCACAATAGATTTATATCATTGATTTGCTTGCTCTGCATTTTCCAAATTGCAATCAATGTTGACTTGATTATCATGCTTTTTTATCCACTACATTTTGTTACTTGTTTGCCTTTGTTCTTACATTGTATCAATTGGAGATTGCTATTTTTGTTGTAGGAATCCTATAATACTAATTTGAGAGTGTTTTGAAAGAGTTTGGAGGACATTTTGCTTTACACACATTCGTCTGAAGGACATTTTACTTGTTGATTTGAAGGGTTGATTATTAGGATTTAATGGCCTTAACCTACATACATCTATTATAGAGATTTAGAAATTTTTGGAGTACACTTACATTAATATTTTTTTCCTTCTATAGCATAACCATTATATGTTCAATAGTTTAGAGACATTTCTTCGTGCAATATTTTATGTGAAACTTTTGTTAACATTATATTAATTTGCATTGTAGTATTTTGATTGTTCATATACTACGTGCTTATTTTGTATCTATTGTCTCATACTTATTTTTAATTTACCTTTGAGTAATTTTTTATTTTTTTTCTTAAATACTAATAAAGATAAAGGACGAAGCTTTATGAGACATAAAAAGTCTATGAACTTAGCTACTTATACATCATTATCCATATATTGCATTAACGTCTTTGGGATATAAACAATTTAAAATCACAGTTTTGCATATGACTATTTATTATTAGTGATATAAAATGATTAACATGATTTTCTAACAAATTGTGTGTGTCTATTATCTAACTTTCCAACAATACATTTGTGTATATTACATCATTGATGTTTAATATAACTTTCTTATGATCATTGATTTTTTAGAGTTTATTATAATTGTAAACTTGTATTATATTTATCTAGTTCATAATTAAAGATAAATATATTATGCAAGGTATCAATATTAGCTTTTTAACTATAATTTCACATTTTATATTTTTTATACAAATACCATGTATATTTTTTTTAACCTCTTCAAACCTAACTTAGTTCTCCTATTTTGTTTTTCTCAAACCTAGCCTTGTCATCACTTACTTCATCCTTATACCCTAAGTCTATTATGATTGTCACTACTTTCAATAATCCAAGCTAATTCTCACCCAAACAAATCTTATTATCTCTACCAACGTAACATATTTTTTATCTTCTAAGCTCATCTCAAAACTTCTATAGCTATTAGATATTCTCATATTACGTACACTTATTGATCAAATGCCAGACAATGAACGTTATTTTGAGCCTTATCTTTCAGCTTCTTATATGCATAAGGACGTTATTGAAGATGTTCTTTCTTTTTTTGCTAATGATATATTATAACTTATGAGCTATCTATCCCTAAAAAGAGCTATATTCTTTTGCTTATCTTGAGCTTACACATGTTATCCTTGTAGATGAGATCATAATTATATTTTATTGAACCAATGTCTCGTTTATTTTATAAATGCATCTATATTATTAATATGTTTGACAACCATTTGTTTGAATTTAAGTCATACAAATTAGGAGTTGTTTTATAATACAACAAGAAACTGATATAATCAATATTTAGTTAGAGTAAATAAAATTGTATAAAAATCCTATTTTATTATAATTTTGGATTAAGATTGGGCTAATATACTATATTAATTTATAAGTTTAGTTATGGGTTAGGACTAGTCCAAGATTTTAATTCTTCATAATTTATGTTATTAAAAAAGAATACCATCGTAAAAAAAATAAATTTTTTTTTTCCTGCAATCATTTTCAATAATAATTTTTTTGGCTCAACTGAAAGCATAAAAAAGTAACATCTAACTTGTGGGTTATATTCCCCTTTTATGTTTATAATTCAATACCTTTACATTTAAACAGTATCAATAAGCAAAACTTAAAAAGTGTACAAAATATTTTATGTAAAATTATTCAAAAATCCTTATTCAAAATAAATATTTTATATATAAGTAAAAATTAGATAAAGCAAATGATGATCGAAGATTGTTTTCAAGCATATAACAAATTTAAATATTAGAAAAAGGTCATTGGTTGACTAGGACCAAGCATGGGGAAAAGCCAAACTTAGCATCATAATATGGCTTCTCCTTATTTTCCCAAGAAAAATTTTAATAGTAGAGTTGGCTATGAAGTTTATTTTCGGGATTAGTTAAACATTTTAATTATTTTTTTTGTTAATTTGTTCAATTTCTTTGATCAAACGATGGTGACAAAATCATCTTTTTCATTTTACATATCGTTTAACGGCAACACTGTCTAACGATCCAATAAACGGTCGCTTTTTTATTTTTCTTTTATCTGATTTTATCAAGAAAAAAACAAAGTATTGTATAATTCTAGTAGAAAAAAGAAAATTTTAACAAATATTCAACATATTTGTATGTTAAAAAGTAAGTTATTTATATTTATTTTGAACTTAAAGTCATCAAAATTATGTTTCGTTATACCTTTTGACTTCTTTATATTTGACATCTACGTAAATTCAAATTTATGTGACATCTATTGTGTTTTACATGTGAGTTTATAATCTCTAGTAAATTAAAAAAATAATTCATATTATTAAATAATAAAATATGATATTGTAAAATAATAGTTTTAAACCGAAAGATATTTAATCCCAACTCAATTTTAGGTTTGTCCGGATCAAAGGTTAATGGTCAAAGTTGTACATATTCACATAAAACAAAATTTAAATATTTTTTATGATAAAATAAAAAAGTTAGACATAAAGACTAACAAATATATATATATATATATATATATTATAATTTCTTTGTTTTTAAAGACTAATTAAATTAAATCTCATATGACACAAATTATCGAAACAATAGTCCAGTTTTATATACTAAAGAATTTTATAGTAACACTATAAAGTTTATTTTAAATCTACATGATTCACATAAATATATTTCCATAATCAAATAATAAACTCATCATTTTCTGTAAGGCTTAACTAAATATCCCTCTAGCAAAAGACACCTCCTTTTCCACCCTCCTCAGTTACTCTAAAGCTTCAGCATCCATCACTTCAGCAACTCTTCTTCTTCTATATATGCAATAGTCTTTATCCTGTCCATCACTTCAGCAACTCTTCTTCTTCCATATATGCAAAAGTATTTATCCTGTCCATTACTATTCTTCCCTCTTCTCTTTCCCTCTACCATTTCTCCAGATGGCCTACACACAATGGGGAAGCTCTACCTTTGGGCTCATCTATGATAAGGGAAGTCCCCACGATAGAAGGAGAAGAGAGCACATCTCCATCTGTAAGGAAAGTAATGCCTGTGTATCTCCAATCCAGCTACAATGGGAGTTAGTTGCGATTAGGCATCTTCCATCCTTTTATACAATGAGGATAACAGCAGCATCCTCATTTTTGACGAGGACGAGGAGCTGATCATCAATAGGAAAGCTAAATGGAGTGGGCTTGGAAAAATATGCGACCAAAAGTCTTCTTTTTTTCTGGGATTCCTTCTTTCTTTGTTCATTGCACTTCAAAGAATGCTTATTTGTGTTGCTAAAGAAACAATCTATGCAAACTCTGACAAAGGAATATGCCCAGTGGTTCATGAGAGGGTCTTTTGACATATCCATCAGAAAGAATGTCGTTGATTGGATTATGAAGGTGGATTCTTCTTTTTGTTATCCCCCTTTTTCGATTATTTTTGTCTTGTTTGACAGTTATAGTTCCTCTATGCTAGTATTTGTTAGCATATTCTGCACACGATTTACCTTTCAGTTCGCATCAATCTGCTTCTTGTAAAAGATGTAGCTACATTTCTCTTTATCTGATTTCTTTTACCCTTCTCAACACTTTTTCTAGGCTCCTTTACGGTTGATTGAATGGATTTGGGATGCACATTTGCAGGTTCATTCCTATTACAGCTTTGGGCCTGTGAGTGCCTACTTATCTATAAATTATCTGGATCGCTTCCTCTCTACAAATGAGCTCTCATTAAGAACCATGCCATATGAGTTTGTTGGGATCTATATGCCAAATACTTGCACAAATGTCTCAATGCAACTGGTATTTATCTTCTTTCAATCTTTAATAATAATGCAATTTCAATTTGTTTTTGTAGTACCAGAATTCTTGGATGACACAATTGCTAGCCGTTGCCTGCTTATCTTTGGCTACCAAGATGAAGGAAACTGAAGTCCCCTTATCTCTTGACCTACAAGCAAACGATCTTCATGAATGCTATTTTTTCTCTTAATTGTTACATTTGACTCGGTGCATTATATAGATCGGCAATGCCAAGTATGTATTTGAGTGAAAGACTATTCAACAGATGGAGCTTTTGGTACAGAGCACACTTGAATGGAGAATGCATTCTGTGACACCTTTCTCCTTTATGGACTACTTTGTCCACAAGTTTAGTAATGGTAGTCCCCCAAAACATTCTGAAATCAACCATTGCATTGAGCTCAATTTAAATACATGTAGAGGTTTGTTTGCTTTATTCTGTTGTTATGGAATCATTTGGAAATCAAAAGTGAGCTCTTGTAATCCTTTTATGTAAACATCAATGCAGAAAATTGTCTTATAGAAGTCAAGCCGTCAAAGGTGGCTGCTGTTGTTGCACTTGCTGTCTTAGGTAATGCTAACAAACTATTAATTGACAACGTCTTGAACCATTTTTCCTACATGGAGAAGGTAAGCTACTGCATTCTGTATATTTCAATCAATATATTCTTTTGAATTCTGATTCCTTTGTTCAATGCATGACAAAGTAATGAAATGCTACGAAGTAATACAAGTCATGCAGTTGGTGGAGATGAGGAGTGCTACCATGGCACCACAAACTTCAGTAGGTGTTTTGGATGTCACATGCCTAAGCTACACTAGTGCTGAAACCACGGCTTGTTCATAGTCAAATTCTTAGAGTTGTCCAGCAGTAAAGAGGAGAAGGTTGAACAATCCTTCAGTATAAGCATATAAGAGATGTGTGGTCTGTCGTTTTGAAGTTATCCTAGTACTTGAGAGGTCTTTTTAATTTTATTGTAGAAGAGTCTTTTGTATGCTGGGACATTCTTAAAGAATACCATGGATGAAGCTCTGCAAAGAAGAAGATTGTTTAACTATAGCAAGAGCATGAAATAATGGGCAACCTGGTTAGTAGTGACAATGAAAATGAAGCAGTGAAAAGAAGCACTCATGAAAGCAGTAAGAGTCGAAGTTA
Source organism: Vanilla planifolia (assembly GCA_023846275.1). Lineage (NCBI taxonomy): Eukaryota > Viridiplantae > Streptophyta > Magnoliopsida > Asparagales > Orchidaceae > Vanilla > Vanilla planifolia. Next base: position 556,274 of record JAIUJO010000028.1, on the reverse strand, counting down.
TCCCAAGTTTCCAAACACAGATCTACTGACAACACTCGCTCCTTGTTTACATCTAGTCGTATCGCACTCTATGTAGGAAAATCAAATGTAGGTGATGCTTATTGCACCGCTGGCACTTCCACCTGGGTTTTGTTTGCACGACCATACATAGCATAGAAATCACACTCGAAAAGGAGAACTATGAGAGCGGTCACAATCTTTTTTCTTTTTCCATAAACCAGTCAAAGAAATGGGTTTCCACATAAAAAAACCAGTTCTTCATCTTTTTGGTTTGAAGAAACTTTGGAGAAGGCCTCTAAAAAAAACGAAAAACATGGTGGATAAGGATTCTCGGACCCGAGCAGAGCTCAAATTAAAACTGACATAAAAGAAAACCGTTTTATAAAAACAGAAAGTGGAATAGGAAACTCGTGATGAAGTTTCTGTTCTCACGAAAGGAAAGAAAGATAATTGATTTGATTGAAGAAGGCACGGAACCAGCAAACTCCAACTGATCAGCCATAGTGCTCATGCACGATGGCTTGGCTGTCGACTCACATCCTCCATTCTAGGCGGAGCTGAGCTGGGTTCCATTTGGAAATTCATAGGAAGTCCATGCAGCAAACCCAAGCACCTTGACTCGTCGTATCGCCAACAAATAATAGTATGCCCACCCACTCCAGGCAGAGTTTATGAGCCGTGAAATAGGAGACTTCTCCTCAGTATCTTTATACATTATCACATGGGTGGTTCTTCTCGAATAAATATCAAAATATTCTTTTTCTTTTTTCACTTTTTTTCTTTAATTTCTTCTTTTCTTTTTCTTTAATTTCTTCACTTTTTCTCACTCAGTGATTTTGACTCAACTAAGATAAAAATAAAGCATTGGGTCAAAGAGACTCCCTTGACTCTCAGAAAATAAAAAAAGATAACTTTGAAGGAAATCTACTTTCCATCCATTTCTTCACTACATGCATTGCCCTAACAACAACAACAACAAAAATAAAAAGAGATTTTGTTGGTCTGAAAAGGAAAGAATCATTTAGGAGATCCTCATAACATAAGAAGAATGCCTGGTATAAAGATCGAAAAGAGGACATTAGTTTAGTTCTCTTTTTTTGTTAGCTTTTAGGCCTTTTGTCTATTAGTTGCTTATGCCTCAATTTATATTAGGAAAAGAAATAAATTATCTATTTTAATTTCAATCAAATATTTTCAAATGTTTTCCTATAATCCTTATTCCGATACAATATTGTCGGTCATCGAGGAGGTTATTTCTTAAAGCATTCGACGCAGGAGATCAATCAAACGTAATCAAATTTTCCATTTTCGACCAATCACCCTTATTTGAGCTGAAACAGGGAGGACTGAGCGAGGATCATATGACTAAATCATCGATTTCAATGTCTTCTTATCCACTCTCTTTTAGAATTTCATAATCAAGGAAAAGAAAGACAGAACTTTGAAAAAAGGTACACCCCCTTTTTAACACAAGGAAGGTTTTCCTTTGAATGCTACAAGACCTAGAAGTAAAAGTAGACCTTGTCTCTAGTTGGCTTCTGTTCAAGACATTTCGAGTATACTCTTGTTGAAGATGTTCCTTAGGCTTGATTGAGACTGAGATCAAAAGCATCAAATTATGACATTAAATATCCAATCTAGAGTCTTGGTTTTTCCCAGATTAGTGCTACTTTTCTATATATATGCGATTTGTAGGTTTCAGATGCTGATGTGGAAAGTCGACTTTTCCATTTTCACGTCACTCCCTGACTCTAGGAACCTTCGGATGATCAAAGTCGACACAAACTTCATTATAATGATCGGGTCGACCAGGTCAAGCCCTAAACAAATACCAGCGAACAAACCGAGCCTCCACCGATAACTAAGATTGCTCGGGGGTTTGTTCATAAATCAATAATCAATCATGTTAGAAGGTTCGGTCAGAGCTTCGTCAAGTTAGACAGTAGTAGAGAACAATCTTGCATTTTAAAATTTATTTTGAATGTGATTAAATGAAATTTTCATATGTTTTTTTAATAATATCACAAAGACTACTATTTCAAAGAACTAACAATATAAATGAGAAGTCAAATATGATAGAACAAATGAAAATGAACACTAAATAATAATTTTTCTTCAAATTGAAATGGATATGCCATTAAAAATACCAAAACCTTTTAAAAAATTTTTAGTTTATTTCTAAGGGAATTTTTAAGGACAAAATAATAAAAGTGCCAAATGATTTAAGAAATATATGAACTATTTTCTTAAATAAACAACACTTGGAGTAGTATTTTTATGGAATTTGTTAAAAAACTTTTAGAAGTCATTTTCAATAGAATGTGTAGGAGATTATAATCTTTATAAGGTTTTGTTAACAAAGGATATCTAATATAGTAAAAATTACGTACTAAATGAGGAGAATTATGAAAGGAAAGCAACTAACAACAAAGATATTATAGTTAGAATTGAAATGAAAAACAATTATAAAGGCTAGGAAGAGGGAGACATTAGATAATTATGAAGGTTCCTTTAAGGAAGGAGAAGGAGCAAGTTTTATGATTATATGATGCTTTTTTGATGAAGGAACCAAAAGTGTTATAGAAAGGAAATTATCACTATCAAATGATAGTTGATAGTTTCATGATAATTCATAAATTATTATATGGTTGAATGTATTATGTTATTGACCCGTAGTCATGGTACTTTATTTGATAATAACAAATCCTAAGAATTATTAATGAATTCCATAAAGAGAATTTGAAAATTTTAGAAAACTAATGCTTGTGTTCATAGGAGAATTTAAAAAAGAAGAGGACTTATGGTTTGAATTTAATAATGGGATTTATTTTAAATTTAGGTTTAGTTATTCCAATTTTTTTAATAGATATTAATCTTTATTTAAATCACTCATACAAGGTTAAAAAAAGTTGGCCTTATTTAAATTAATCATCTTAAAAAAGTATTAGGATTCTAAAATCTTGATCTTATCTTTATCATCCATGAATCATTAATTCTTATTGTACCTTTGAAAAGTCTCTTTCCAAAAACTAAAAGGGATGCTGCATATGAGTCCCTCAATTAGGACGAACTAAGACTATTTGTTCAAGAAAACTACATGTTGAATGAATGAGATTTGATGAGAGTGTTTAGAAAAAGAATTTCATCAGAACTGTTAAATTTATCTTGATCTGTTGCCTACATTTCTTAGGCTTTATAAAAAAGATGGAACTGATCAAGATCATTTGATCATGAAATTGCATGATTAGAAAGTTCGACTTAGTCCTGTAATTTAGAAGCATGTTGTGTAAAAACAAGGCTTAACTTTAATCTCATATTATGAATGTGAATAAAGATGTTTTGTATATAAAGCTTACATGTTTCTCAGTGTCAACTTATTTTGGGTTGACTGCCCCTTGGTTTGCTCAAAAGGTCATTACTCATACCGTTAGTGATGATTTACAAATTGTATATGTGGATAAGAGAGCATTGAACCATACTAAGACCATAAAAAATATTTGTAGTTGTACTTACTATCACAATTGAACAATGATTTTTGGAACTTGCATTCCAGAACGCTTAATGATAGCCAGCTTGTTTTAGGTGCTGTAAAGACCTTTGGTTCTTCTATTAATAATTAGTATCATTTTAATTAGCATTTATTTTTTAGTTTGTTATTATAATTAAATTTTGTATTTTACAAAAGTTATTGAATAAATAGTAAGATATAATAGAAAGATAAAATGAATTCAAGATAACAAAAAAATGAATTAAGTTTTTTAATGCTAAAAATTTTTTAGAATATTAATTTTAAAAAAATTTAACTTTTGTGACTTGTGATAAATATTTCAATCAAGCTTAACATTTTAATCAAAGTAAAATTAAAGTCCCTAAAATTTAATTTAAAGTGTATCTTTTGATAGTTTGTTACTCAAACTAAAATGGTTTTCATAGGATTTTTCTTATGGTACACTTCTTCCAGTTTTCCCGTTAATACAAACATTATCTATCTAAAATTGAAAACTTAACTACAAAAATTTATTAAAACTACGTAGTGTTTATTATCAATAAACAAAATATAGTGACAATAGGTCAATAACACAATAACATTTCTATTTTGATGATAATAAAATATTTAATAAAATTAACAAAAACATAAATTATTTACAAAAGGAATATACAAATAGTTAATGATGAACTTCTCTTACATGCAAGTCATTACTTCATTAATACTCTCCTTTAATTTATAATTATTTCTTTGGAATTACTTCAATTTCTATTCTTTTTTATTTTTTACTATCACTTAATCTAAATTTTATAAATTATTAATAACCCTTAAATTTTAAGAAATTTCTAAGAAATTGTTGAAGTAGTTTATTTTTAAAAGAAAACCACTTTGCTCCAATTACACTTCATTGAATAGTCTAGCTTACACAATTCTTGTCAAATTGATTTCGTTGATTTTCTTAGAAATTATAGAAACAAATTATTCATTGTATATTGTATTCTGATTGATTCAAAATTTGTAAACAAGATTAATTATTATGATTATTGGCATAATTTTGTGTTTGATGAATCAAACAATAAATGTTTAACATTTTATTCTAACATGCATATTCACATTGATACAAGTTTACGTGTAAAGAACAATTGATTCATTTTTGAGTGTTCTGCAAGCTTCAACAATTGAAGACATGTGCATTTGTTTTGTTAAGATTTTTTTACTATAAAATAGATTGTTAGCTTATTTATTTTAAGTCAATTTTTTAATATTAATTTCAAATTATATTTAGGTAGCCAAATTATTCAAACATCTTGATTTACCAAATAAATAAGAATCAATTTTTTAATCTCTCAAAGTTTTTATGTGTTTAAATCTTAAAATATTCATTGATTTAAGAAACATGATTCATATTTTCAATAATTTTTTCTTAGGTTAAAATCACACTTTTATATTTTTATAAAATTCTTTTATGTTTATTATTAAAAATAAAAGAATGAACTCAGGGATGTAACTTCATAACACGCCAAGTTCACCTAACAGCAATATATCATTTGAATGAGGATATGGTGTGCAAGAGACTTAGAAATGTCAGCACGCAGAAATGTAGTGTTAATAAACTCAAGTTCTGATCTACGAGAGTCAAACTGTTCAATTTTCTTCCATTTCTTTCATAAAGAATCTTCTATATTTTTCCACTCCAAACATAACTTCATCAAGCATTGAACCTTAGATGTCAATGTATTGATCCTAGCTTATAGTCCAACAACATATTTGGTGTGATTATTGAAAATGAAAAATGAAATTTGCAGTTTATTTTTTATTTCTCTTGGTAACGCAACAAGGTTTTTCGTCATCTTCCACCTTAGGGTTTTTGCTTCCAAACCCTAACAATTGCTATCAGAGCGTGGTTTCATTTTTTAAAATTGCTATTTCGACATTTGCTCTAGAAGGAAGAAGTAGAGGAGCTAGGCAATGGCATGCCACGGCAGAAGGAACAAGCAGAGGAGCCAGGCCACGGTAGGCCATGGTAGAAGGAAGAAGCAGAGAAGCCAGACCACGACAGAAGGAAGAACAAAGAAACGAAGTGGACCTTTAAATCTCTCGTGCAAAGAAAGACAGGAAGTGACAGCATCTACGTAAACGTAAACATGGGCAAGGAGGAGTTACCGTCAACACCGATAAGGGAACCAGTGTCAACGTCGGCCACGATAGTGTCAGCATGAACGTAAAACCCAAGGAAGAAGAAGCAGTTTAAGAAGGTTGTGAGGAGAAACCTGAGGAGAACGACGAGGTCCGAGAGCAAGAGGGCATTGAATCCTATAGAGAAAGAGCCGACGAGAATGAAACTAAGAGCGGACGACAAAAAGTGAAGTACTCTTCGATGCACGGGGAGAGTGATTGCCGCAAGAGAATGAACGAAATAGTTTGCAAGAAGGGAAAGATTTGTTAGACATGAAGGTGAGCAGTGAAATAGTTTGCAAGAAGGGAGAGATTTTGAGGACACGAAGACGGGCAGCGCGAACAACAATTCTGGCAAGGCTCAAGGAAAGCTTGGAGGGAGATTGGGTGGAAGAGCTACAGAGAACTCTCATTACAATGCAAGAAAGTTGGGTAGAAAAGAGAAGGCTGGACATACTACGAATCCTCTAGATTTTGTTAATCCGAGAAGTCTTATTGAGCTAAGAGGAGCAAGAGCTGATGTAACAAAGAATATTGATTCTATCTCCTCTCCAGAGCCTGAGAGCATGAAGTCCTTGAAGGAAGCAGAGCTTCCAGGTTATGATGTTTCTGTTTCATTTGAAGGTCCAAAGACACTTAGTGTTCTGAAGCAAAAAAAGGGTGCTGGGCCTCAAAATGGAGCAATCTTGATTGTTAAAAACAACAGAAAAAGAGAGAATGAAGTGAAATTACATTCAAGGAGGGATGCACATAAAGGAAAGCATTCATGGAGGGATGCACACAAAGGAAATTTCGACAACTATGATTTGATTGGAGTTGATCAACCAAAGGTCGACACATGTGCTAAAAGAGGATGCTTTGAATCATGCAGATGGTGACAAAATAACTCCTGGGCAGTATGTCATTGGAGATGAAACAGAAGCTATTGTAAAAGATGAAGAACCTTGGTATTCTAATCCGATAGATGGTGGATGCAAGATCGAGGCATGTGTGGATTACAAGAGGAAGTATGACATCACAGGATGCATGGATGTCGACCCTGATGAACATGATGAAGAAGGTGACTTCACCAAAAGGATCGGCCTCATTTACACTTAGGATTCAACTTTTGCTAAGATTTCAGGAGTTTGGTTAGGATTAGCTTATTGGGACTGAAGATCATACAATAGATGTTTTGATTAAAGTTAGGTGTAGTGAAGTTTAAATCAAGGGGGAGTGTTAGAGTTTGATTCAAAAAAGATTTGCATTAATTTAGCTGGGTTAGTGGGTTGGCGTATTTTGTGGGTTAGTGGGTTAGTCGGTTGGCGTATTTAGTGGTATAGTGGACTTCTTTTTTAGGCAGTGTTTACTCTAATTAAGTGTGTAATTTGATGTGATTAATGAAAATGAAAATTCGCAGTATTTCTTTTCCTTGGTAAAGCAAACTAGTATTTCCCCCGTTGTCTTCCTTGTGCTGTTTTTGCTAAGAAAAGCAAAAGTGTCCTCAGAAACAAGGGAAGCCCTTAAGTGGATCTATCTGCAAAAGGCATAGGGTATTAGCGTGGAAGGCTCCTCCACGAATTATGTTGAAGTTGGGTTAAGGCACGAAGAGTTACCTCCAATAGGTATCCTACCTAAGGAAATCCTAGGTTCACCATGGTGGTGAAGTCCCCAGAAGATTTTAACTGGTGGAGACGGTTTGTCATCGACCGAGATGAATGGGGTGGACAAAAGAGCCCCTGACTCGATGAGTTCTGGAGAGCATGGAGAAGTGAGAGAAAAAGAAAAAACTTCTTCAACCAATCATGGGTTTGTAGTTCGAGAGGTAGTCAGAGGCGATGTCATCCATCATCGACCTTGAGCTGCTTCTCGGACCATGATGGGTCTGTGACCTTTTGTTTGATATAGATCAGTTAGCCAACTAAAGAGAATGAGTCAAGAAGTTCCCCAAAAAAAATCCCCAAAGGTCTTTTCCCAGAGGAGGCCCTACCACTGATCTTCAATAGTAACAATATTGGTGCCCCACTCTAGAAGGCTGAAAGCTCAACCTTGCAGTTCAAAGTCTATAAGCAATTCTTGTTCTTGTCAATCTTCTTTTTGTTCTTTCCTTCAATTGTTTCAAAAAAAAAGCATGTATAGCAGCATTCCTGGGCTCTATGCTTTTAATCGTAGAATTTTCAGTGTATCGTGATGTCTTTCTAAGGGATAATAGGTCAATTCATTAGTTCTGATTTATGGTGTACGATTGCATGGAATGTAGGTAGTGGTCATGACCTGTTTGATAGAATAAATCGTCGCATCTTCCTTTGATTCTTTCTGAAAGATATTCAATCAAGCAGAATGGAGATCAAGAGCCCAGGAACTATTCCCTTGAATCGTACTGATGATAATTGGTGGTACTGATGATAATTGGACACCACTATAAGAGAAAGTTGTCGAATTGGCCTATTTATTGCACATACTAATTTAATGGCATAAAGAAGTGAATTGAAGTGAGATGAAATGAAGAATCAATCTAAGTATATGGGGAAAAACTTTTGAATTTCCTTTTTCAGACAACTGAAGCTTCTTTAAAAAGTGGGGGGGTACTTTTTAAACTATTCATTTCAGCACAAGATGGTTAGGCTATATTCTATTTCGTTTTGATGAAGACTCGAACAATCCATTTGAAGAGATGAATCTTGTTTGAATTTCAAGATAAACACTATTGAACCCTTTCATTTTGTTGTTTTTTTAATTCTGTATATGTGATGTCAATTTGGAATGAATTTGTTTCTTTAGTCAATTCTATCTAAATCTAAGATTTCTATACAAGTTCTAGAACAAGAGGTTATAATTCGAAGAAGAACAAGGTATCAGAATTTCCTAGTTTAGTTTTTGTATCAGAATTGAGTCTTTGAATCTAGAATAAAACCATAAAAGAAGGTACCTTTTCCAATGAAAAAAAGAACGCATCAGCTTTTCTCTCATATCTTGTGCTTACACTCTTCTGGCCCTGGTTGATTTCTCTCTCACTTAATAAAGCTCTAGAAACTTGGATTCTCCATTGGTGGAATACCAGGCAATTTGAAATCCTTTGAATGATATTGAAGAGGAAAATGCTCTAGAAAAATGGATGGAATTCGAAGAACTCTTGTCGGACGAGATGATAAAGGACTACTCGGAGACAGATATACAAAGGGTTTGTATAGAAATGCACAATGAAATGATACAATTGGTCGAAAGACACAATGAATCTCATTTCCATATCATTTTTCATTTCTCTACCTATCTAATCTATTTCAATATTTTCACAGGAATTTCCATATAACTTTAATGACATAATCGAAGCTTTTTTTTATTCTTTTCTTTATCGATTTATGTTTTGGATTTCACTCCACCATGGTTGGGATCTAATGATTCGTTCAATCTGCAATTATTTTTTATTTGCTCAAAATGAGCAAATAATATCTCTTCTTGCTTCCATTTTTTGAGCGATTATATATGTAATTTAGAAATATGGGAACTTCCGTTTTGGAAATCGTGTATCTCCATCTCTTGTCAAAATTTATCATTCAATGAATGAATGAAGAATTCATCAGATCTCTCGATATCAATTCAATTAAGTTCTTTTTTTCATGTATAAAGAAATCATTTTTCATCTAACTTATTCTTTATACTTCTTATACTTCTACCTTTTCAGTTCAAGGTTTTCATATTGTGTTACAATTACAGTCAAATTTCAATTATTTTTAGTACAATCAACACAATGACCAATTTGTCAATAGGGAATTCTACCAGCTACCTATCCAATTTCTTGTAGAAATTTCAGGATCAATGATTGGGCTATGAAAAAATGAAAGACTTTTTCTTCTGTAAATGAACAGATGACTCGATCCATTTCTGTATTGATCATTATCTATGTAATAACTTGAGCATCTATTTCAAATGCATATCCCATTTTTGCAAAACAGGGTTACCAAAATCCCCGATAAGCAACTGGTTGAATTGTGTGTGCTAATTGCCATTTAGCTAATAAGCTAGTGGACCTTGAAGTTCCAGGAGCTGTACTTCTTGAAACTATATTTGAAGCTATTTTTTTGTATTCCTTATGATATGCAATTGAAAAAAAACTTGCTCATGGTAAAAGGGATCTTTGAATGCAAGAGCTGTCCTTATTTTACCCGAGAGATTCGAATTGCCCCTTATCCCCGCCACCCGAGAAGCAACTGGTTGAGTTGTATGTGCCAATTGCCGTTTAGCTAATAACCTAGTGGTTATTGAAGTTCCGCAAGTGGTACTTCTTGATATTGTATTTGAAGAGATTTTTCGTATTCCTTATGATATGCAATTGAAAAAAAACTTGGCTAATGGTAAAAAAAATCTTTGAATGTAGGAGCTGTAGTTATTATACCCGAGTGATTCGAATTAGCCCCTTACCCCCCGCCCCCCCCCCCCCCCCCCCGATCGTATTTCTCTGAAATGAAAGAAAAGATGGTCAATCTTTGTTTTCAGTGTTATCATCCTAATCACCAAAATCTTCTTGTAATAGGTCCTATTCCTGGTAAGAAATATAGTGAAATTGTCTTCACCATTCTTTCTGTTGACCCTACTACGAAAGAAGATGCTCACATATGAAAATATCCCATATATGTAGGAGGGAACAAAGGAAGGGGTCAGATTTATTTTTATGGTAGCAAGAGTAACAATAAAATTTCTAATGCTACATCGGACCGTATAGTGAGTTGAATAGTATGTCTAGAAAAAGGATGATATGAAATAAGCATAGTGGATGCAGAAAATGTGCGTCAGGTGGTATATGTTGGAACAAGTGAAAAGTGCTGAATTCTTGTTGATCGATAGAATTATGTATGATAACAAACAACCAAAAACTCCGAATAATTCAGTAATACTTGTGCCGAATTCTTGTCGATCGGTAGATGCAGTGTTACATGTAGAAAAACAGTTGATCAAGATAATTGCAGGGATCATGTTCATGAGTGAGAGCAGGTAGATCAGTCGCGAGGCTATGAGGAAGTTCATATTACTAAGTCATGTTTACAAAAGAGTGGGGATTCACACCTAGTAGAATTCCACTTTGTTTCAAGTGTTTGGCCAGTAAGGGAAGAGCACTTTAGAAAGCTGATTAGTTATAAGACCTTCACTTGGAGGAAGTTCCCTAAAGGTCTTTCCCTATAGGGGCCCCTCCCCTTTCCAAAAGTCACTCATGAATTGGAGATCTCTCTCAAACACTGTCCTTCGGTAAGCCATGATCCTTCACTATTCTCTTATCTCATTCAAGAAATTAGTGGCGATAAGAGAAGCATCACTTACATTCTGACATGTAGTCCGATGGACCATCTTTGAAAATCTATCAGCAACAACCATTATACTATCGATTCCCTTGGCTATGCATGGTAAGCCTAACACAAAGTCAATACTAACATCTTCCAGCGTCTTTAGGGGAATTGGCAGAGGTGTGTATATGTCGGTGTTTTGCTTATCATTCCTCCCTTCACTGTATGACAAACCCAACATCTCCAATGATCTTTGCTTTGGCTACATCTCTCTTGATATAAGGCTAGCAGAAATGGTTTTCCACCATGGTAATCAGTCTAAAGAAAGAAGCAATCCATAGGATTTCCCAAATCCTTCGTTCAAAGAATGTGAAATCAAAGTTGCCCCAGATAGAGCGGGATGTGGGTTCCAATCCAAATCATATTTGTCGTGTGCACATTACTTAAAGTATGAAACATTGACGTAAAAGATTGAGGGATAAGTGAATCCTAGGTATGTCTTCCATACTTTTTGGTGTGCCATATTCTTTTCAAGTGCTTGGGCTATGGTACATGAAAAAGTCACCCCATAGTGGGGTCCCCCCAGGAGGGGAGGCCCAAGCCACCTTTGTTCTTTTCATGTAACAAAGCTCAGTCGGACCAACGGGAATTGACTCAACAACTGATCGTTAGATCACCTGTCAGACCTTGGCTACTCTCCTATAGGACTGAACAAAAGACTAACAAAGACCTGCTTGAGCAGCAACTACATGACAGTAAGCTGATTCCAAGTTTGTAACTTGAGTATGCATTGATGATGAAAAGTTGACATTATCAGGATCCATCTCACCAGGTAAATGATCTGAGGAAGGAAGAAAGAAGCGATGAGCAAAGTTCAAAAGTGGACTACCCACTCAAGGAATTCATGCTTCAATGTCCAAAGCATGATATAGATCTAATATATCCCACTTCATGTAGAGTAGGGGGTCCATAACTTGCTACTCTGAAAGCTCCACTAAGATCATGTACAACAAACTAAACCACACAAGTAGGTGTGCACTGCCTACAATAATAAATTGAGAAGTGAGTCTTGTTGCTTTTCCCATTACTAGTAGAAGTTTTAGTTCTTTGGGCCTCTTTCTTGCTTTTCCTTACTTTTGGATCAGGCTTTGCTTTGGCTTGATTTCATCTAGAATTTCCCAAGCCCATTAAAAGGACTTCTGTCAAATAGGATTCATCGTTGGGATGGCTTTTTCACATCTCACAAAAGGGCAAAGTAACCACTAAAAAATGGGGGCCCCTTCATATTTGTATCAAAAAGATAGCTCAATTTCATATTACATATCTTGTTGCAACAATCCCAGAGCTTTCCTCCTAGGACCAATGAATAGTTAGCTTGTGTTACATACTCATATACACATTGCAAAGTGATCATGCTAATCCAATCTAATTCTAATCTAATCAAAATGAAATATGGACATACAAAAAATAGAAAGCATTGCTAGCAGCATTTTGACTTTATTAAGCCCATCCATCACATCAAGAAAAAGAAATGAAACAAGTGAACTCTTAGGAGGCTTGTCTCATTGATATCATTTTATTCTATGATTTTTCCAATTCACAAAGATGGAAGTTAGAAAATAGATAGAGGATGAAAACAAACCTGTAAAGTAGTTCTATTCTATTTCTTTGTAGCTCTTAGATTGCATATGAGACCAGGCCCAGGCAAGGTTCCCAAGAAACCTTTTTGAGATTCTGAGATGCTCGAGTTCTAACTGCCTATATATTTCCAATAGGCCAGAACTCCTCATTTTGGATTTGGGGTAGCCACTTCTCGATTATCATCATCCTTATGGAGATCAGAGTCCTCTTGTCTAGATTATTATATGGGCTATTGACGGCTACCAACCCCCACTCTATTTCTTTTGAGTCATCAGGGATGACCCAATAGTTGGAGTCCAGAGGATTAATCTCTTTAGCGAGTATGGAGGAGGCTGGTTGTCGTGCTCCAAACCTTATTTACCCTATGTTGGTAGTCATTTGTCTTATGCGTGAATCTCGATCTATATTTTTGGCCTACTTGATTTAAGCTGATGGCTGGTACCAAAAAAGGTTGATCAAAGCAAGAAAATAGCTATCTAGCTTCTACAATCCAGAAAACCTTGCTAGCTTTCTTGCTAAGGCTCTCCGAGCACTATGGTAGGACATGGATCGATCATGAATGCGAATGGACTTCTTCGTAATGTCATACATAATATATAGGAGTCACAGTCCCTCTTTTTGACAAGACTAGGGAATATGAACTCCATTATGGGGCTTGGCTTGGCCCGGGGCCCACTATGGGAAAAAGACCTCTAGGGTGATTGATAATTTATAAGGATGGGTAAGATAGATAGGTGAGGTTACTAGCTTAGTCATTTTGTTTAATCGAAAAGGTTGGCTAAGTGCCTATATGCCTTGTAGGGGACAACAACAATTAAGAGTGAGTTATGCTTTCATTTCTTTGTTAAAGGGCTTTTTGTAGTGAGATCATGATTGCTTACTAGTGGAGAAAGCCGACCACAAGATAGAGCCAACCCCCTCTAGTTTGTCCACTTGTGTATCCATGCATTGTCATGTGAATGGTGTTATTATGTAGATCAAAGAATAGAATCTATAAGATAGTAAAAATAGCAATAGAGAGAACGAACGGATAGAGAGTGTATGTTTTCATGGCACTCATACTGAAACAAGCATGGGAAGAACATAGCGCCTAGGCATACGAATGAAAATGATCGAAATGATGGGAGTGTGCTTCGCTTATTCAACCTTTTGAGTGACTAGGAGGTGAGGGAGATTGTATTGACTCATGTACTACAAAGGAAACCAAGCCAAGAGGAATTTGGCCTATGCAGAGAGTGACCTTGAGGTCATAAGACCACTTTTTGTGCCAAAAAGAATCCACTCATTTATCTAATAAGGAGCAGGCAGGGTTGGAAGGGAAACCCATTTTGATTGAGCCAAGTCATAGGGGTGGGGATCCTCAATGGAGGGGCAAAGCAGGTTTCAAGCTTGAACCAGTTCATGTCGAAATGCTTTCGAGCTAGTAGCTTTCCTTTTGCTAAAAAATATACCAGTGGATGAGTGCTGATTAACTGATTGAGAATTGAGAGCTAAAAGGTGGAACAAGGATCTATATTTTTGGAGAAGAAAATCTAGGCTTTCTTAATTAGACAAGTCACATTTTGTGAAAGGGATAGGCCAGCTTTCAAAGGCATAATCGCTCTATTTGACCTGTTCATAAGTTTCTCCCTTTTGTCTTTGAGACGTTCGCTCAAAGGCCCTTAGAAGAAGTGGGATCAGGGTAGAAGTGCTCGATCAAATACTACTCTTTAGTGAAGGAGTGTAGCTATTAGGAATAACAATGCACCAACCTTTCCATAAGGCCAGACTAAGAAAATCAACAACCATAAGTGCCCCCGGTCCCAGACCAGGCGATAAATTATTGAGGTGCGGAGCGATCCTAGCCCAAGTGACAGAGCAACCTATCTTTCATTCTCTGTGCTAAATCTACTTGCTAAGGAAAGCATGCAAACTAAGCCCCTCTTGAGTTTGCCAATTGAGGCCCCCTCTGGGGATCATTAGCATACACTTTCCTTACATAGTATGTGTTTAGCATAAGGACACTAACTTCAAAGGATTGAAAAAATAAAAAATAAACAATCTAAAAAGAGTACTAGGTCACAAAGGTACTCGTGCATCTCGTCCTATTTGACTATTTCTTATAATAGAATCTTCTATTTATACTATTGATATTATATTATAGTATCATAAGAAGTTCCCAAAAATCAATACCCCAGAGGGGGACCCCATGTTGACTCTCTTGGTTTGTTTTGTTGAACTCATTGGGCTGTGGAGCTAGAGTAATCTTCATCGAATCAGTGTAAAATTCTTTTTCGCTCCATTTCAGCCCATGGTTGATGGAGCCTTCTTGAAGCATGACATAGTAGTTGAATGCGCTTTTTTTTAGACTACTGATGAACAAGCTGATTCTGAAGGCATCTTAATGGGTTATATCCCCCCTATGAAAATATACCCGAGGAATACATAGAATATATGACATCCGCTAATGTACTTCATCGCCACGATGTATACGTATTCTTTGAATACATATAAATCCTACGTGGCACTCACGTGTCATATGGCTCCATTCTTTGTACCGGGAACTTCTTGAATCAACAGGTTGGTAATTCATGTAATACATGATATCCTACCACTCGCCATCCTTCTCTTCTTGGAGAAGAGATGGGGAACATCACTTGACAATTGAGGGAAGCTGGGTTTGAGTATTACAGTTGGGGGTCCCCACAGGTTAACTCGACAGGAATCTGGGAATCTTTTTTGGAGAACTTTTGAATCAGGTTGGGCTCTGATGGGGTTCAATCAGATCAACTAGTGAGAGGTTTACAGAATAAGGAGTTCAGCAAGGGCCAGGAGATTGATAGAAGAACCTGGTCGAAGTCACTGTTGTGTTCAACTCTACAGGTTGACTTGTTGGAAGGGATTGCTTTCTGTCGTCTGTCTTTCCTGGCCCGAGGTCGTGTCACATTTGGGTCTTCCTATAATTGCACCTCAGGACAATTTCAAAGGGCATTCACATTAAGCGCCATGGTATTATGCAAGTCGAGTGGTTAGGGTGAAGTTGATCACAGGTAATCTGATGGTCAGAAGTTCTTAGTGGTGGACTAGAAATACCTTAGCTTTTTGTACCCTTGTTTCAAGTGGCTATGAAATTCATTGATTAGACATGCTTATAGAGAATCTAACCTTCTATCTATGATACTAGACGTTCTAGTGATGTCAAAAGAAAGGTTTAGTGAATCCGAAAAAGTGAGTCTTTTCTTGACGAGTGGACCTTAGTGACCCGATTATTCGGACCTATAAAAAGCTGAGTTTCCTTGCTTTTTTTCATCACATTAGTTGAAAAAATTTAAAGTCAAAGTAGCAGAATAGTAGTTCCATTATCCACCTTTAGAGACATTTTGGAAGAGGGTTCCCTTTCACACATCTTTTCCGAGAAAGAAATAAATGCTTTGTTGATTGAAGGTGGTCTCTTCTCTACTCCTAGACATAGGATAGAGGATCACTTCGCATCCATTGTCTTTGCATTTTATGCATCTTTTGTTTCGTCTCTAGGATTCATGGAGCCGAGCAAGTGTTCTCCATTGAAAGTGGCTTTCTAGGAGGGAAGTGGGCTTCATTCATTGGAATGCTTTGTTGGTTCGGCTCAAGGGATCCAGTTTCTCTGTGAAGAAACAGGAGCTAGTCCCCTATTCAATAGCGTCAAATAATTCATATTGGGATTCAGAGTTTGACGAATAGAACACAACTATTGAAGCTATAACCATAAAGCTAATGCACTAGCCAGCCTAGTAGTAGCTATAGCCCTCAGCCCATTTGAGACTCTGTACATTTGCGTTGAAGGATAAAGGCTTCTACATCTTTACCAAAAGGTAATCCTATTTACACAAAACACAACAATAAGGACAAAGAGATGAAGATCATCGTTTTCAGCTAAACTCAAGTGGCACTGAAGCCTTAGAAGTGACTATAGAAAAGGATTGGCAAGAACAATTGCTTGAATATCTAAACTAGGGTAGGGGAATCTATATAAGAAGGTGCCCACTCAAAACCATATTAGACGTCTAGCTATACAAGACTCTTGTGAGAGCTGAGTCCTTTATAGGAGTGCCTTCGATGGATTCTTCTTAAGATGCTGATCAAAGCATGAACCTAAAGAAGCTTTAGAGGAAGCTCATGCTGGTGTTTGTGGTGTATACCAGTCAGAGACAAAGTTCTACCATCATTGAGGTGACTATGGCAAGATACTTGCAGTCTTCATTCAACAACCATCATAATCTTAACACCTGACGGTAATGTCTTGTTTAAGGTTTGGGCATATATGTGATTGGCCACATCCAGCCTCCCACATCTAAGAGGTATATGTATATTCTGACTAAGACAGATTCTTTTTCAAGTGGACAAAGGCCACACCATTAAAATGAGTAAAGGGAAATGATGTGGATCAAAAATCATCTAATCTATAGGTTCGATGTCCCGCTCACCTGATCTCTGATAATGGAATGGAACACCATTGAAAAATCAACAAATAGATCGAATTTGTAGAAAGTTTTAGATGCAACTTTGTTTCTCCACACCTTTCAAAGCTACGGCTAATTGGCATGAAGAGGCTGTTGGTTAATAAGACACCGTGTAAGCTTCTCATTCCAATCACCCTTATTCTTAGAAATGATCTTCATGAGAAACTTCTCGAAGGACCATGGGCGTAACATATGCTTTATGCCTTGACATTGGTTGAAAAGCAGTCCTCCCACTGGAAGTCAAAATCCCCACCCTTAGCGTGGCAATTCAGGAAAGCTTTATAAAGGACGAGAGAGTGCAACTTATACTCCAAGAGCTAGATGCTCTGGAGAAGAAATGACTGAGTTCTTGACAAAGGCTCTAAATATTCTAGGCAAGTGTATCAAGAGCCTTCAATCAAAGTATTTAGAGATGATCTCTCAAGTCAGAAGACCTAGTGTTAGTCGTAATCAGGCTTATGAATGTGACCCGGATGCAACACATTTAAACATTAGTGGGAAGGACCTTTTCTGATTTAGGAGGTGTCTTCTACTAAAGAAAAAGAAGTGTCCCCTGAATGCGACTATGTTCTCAGACCAACTCATGCTCAATATTGGAAGAGGAGTTACTCAATTCGAGGACAACCCAATCCTGCTACTCATATTTCATTATATGGGAAGGAAGTGCATTTCATTACTTTCTTGACACAGGGGAAAACCTTGGCCTCAGAGCCAAGAGTGAATCCCATGACCTATTCAAGTTTGGCAGAGTAAACTCTTATAAGCATTTTTAGACTAGGGGTAGGTAACACACCAATCACATCAATTCAAGAAACTAGCTTCATCACCACCTTCAAGTTCCTTGCCCACCAATCATTTTTGAGAGGCTATTGTAAGCTACATCAAGTGCTTAAGTCAGGGGGCACCCTCTTAGAACTATATTAATATCAACAATTGCTACCAGGGTTCGCAGGTACTCTTCATAGAAATGGAAAGGGTAGAAACACGTAAAGTGTTGTATCATTCACAGATGAAAATTTAAAATATGCAAAAATGTTAGTAATTATCAAAGCATACAAAATTCCTACTAAAAAAGAAATAGAGGTTACCAACGTTATGGACCTCAGAAATGATAGGATAATGACACAGCTTGGCCAAGATATCCTGACTCTCAAGAAGAAGAAGAAGAAGAAGAAGAAGAAAAGAAGAAGAAGATGAAGAGAAGAAGGAGAAGATGAAGAAGAAGAAGAACAAGAAGAAGAAGAAACAGAATACGAAGAAGAAGAAGAAAAAGAAGAAGAACAAGAAGAAGAAGAGGTAGAAGAAGATGAAGTAGAAGATGAAGAAGGAGAAGAAGAAGAAGAAGAGGAAGAAGAAGAAGAATAAAAAGAAGTAGAAACAAAAGATGAAAAAGAAGAAGAAGAAGAATAAGAAGATGGAGAAGAGGAACATGAGGAAGAAGAGGAGGAAGAAAAAAGGCAATAATGAAAAAGATAAAGAAGAATATGAAGAATAGAGAAGAGGAGCAAGAAAAAGAAGAAGACCAAGAAGATACAGATTATGGATTATGGGTTAGGGATTAGGGTTTAGGGATTAAGGGGGGAGAGATTTGGAATTAGTGATTAGAGAATATGGATGATAGATTAGGGAGAGTGGTATTAGGGAATAGGGATTAAGTATTACGGATTAATGTTTAGGGATTAGGGAGGGAGCAATTAGGTATTAGTAATGAGGAATTATGGATTAGGACTTAGTGAATTGGGATTAAGGATTAGGGATTAGGTATTATTTAGTAGCAATAAAGGATTAGGGTGTAGAGATTAGGGAATAAGGAATAGGGATTAGGTATTAGGAATTTTAGATTAGTGATTATAGATTAGGCATAAGAGATTAGGGATTAAAGATTAAGGATTTGATATAGGGTAGGGATTTGGGCTTAGGAAAAAGGAAGAGGAAGAAGTAGAAGAAGAAGAAGAAGAAAAAGAAGAAGTTGAAAAAGAAGAAGAAGAAGAAGAAGAAGAAGAAGAATAGATGAAGAAGAAGAAGGAGGAGGAGGAGGAGGAGATGAAGAAGAAGAAGAATTATATTTAGAAGAAGAAGGAGAAGAAGAAGAAGATGAAGATGAAGAAGAAGATGAAGAAAAAGAAGAAGAAGAACAAGGAGAAGAATAAAAGGAAGAAGAAGAGGAAGAAGAGGAAGAAGGAGAAGAAGAAGAAAAAAAGTTAGAAGAAGAAGAAGAAGAAGAAGAGAAGAAGAAGAAGAAGAAGAAGAAGAAGAAGAAGAAGAAGAAGAAGATGTAAGAGAAGAAGCAGAAGAAGAGAAAGAAGAAGAAGAAGAAGAAGAAGAAGAAGAAGAAGAAGGAGAAGAAGAAGAAGAAGAAGAAACGAAACAAGAAGATGAAAAAGGAAGAAGAAGAAGAAGTAGAAGAGGAAGAAGAAGATGAGAAAGAAGAAGAACAAGAAAAAGAAGAGGAAAAAGAAGACAATGATGAAAAAAAGGAAGATGAAGAAGAGGAAGAAGAAGCTGAAGGACAGGAGGAAGAAGAATAAGAAGCTACATAAAAAGAAAAGGAAGAAGAGAAAGAATAGAAAGATGATGAAGAAGAAGAAGAACAAGTGGAGGTAGAAGAGGAAGAAGAGGAACTAGAAGAAGAAGAAGAAGAAGAAGAAGAAGAAGAAGATTAAGTAGTAGAATAAGAATAAGAAGAAGAAGAAGGAGAAAAAAAAAGGAGAAGGAGAAGAAGAAGAAGAAGGGGAAGAAGAAGAAGAAGAAAAAGAAGTAGAAGAAGAAGAAATACAAGAAGAGAAAGATGAAGAAGAAGAAGAGGAGGAAGAAGAAGAAGAAGGGGAAGAAGAAGAAAAAGAAAAGAAAAATTAGAAGAATAAAAGGAAGAAAAAGAAGAAGAAGAAGAATAATAATAAGAAGAAGAAGAAGAGGAAGAAAAGGTAAAAGAAGTCAAAGAAGAAGAAGAGGAGGAAGAAGAATAATAAAAAGTTAAAGAGGAAAAAAAAGACGAAGAAGAGGAAGAAGAAGAAGAAGAAGAGGAGGAGGAGGAGGAGGAAGAAGAAGAAGAAGAAGAAGAAGAAGAAGAAAAATAAGAAGATTAAGTAGTAGAATAAGAAGAAGAAGAAGGTGAAAAGAAGAAGAAGAGGAAGAAGAAGAAGGAGAAGAAGAAGGAGAAGGAGGAGAAGATGGACAAGAAGAAGAAGAAGAAGAATTAGATGAAGAAGAAGAAGATGAAGAAGAAGAATAAGAAGAATAAGAAGAAGAGGAAGAAAAGGAAAAAGAAGAAGTCAAAGAAGAAGAAGGGCAAGATGAAGAATAAGAAAAAGATGAATTGGAAAAAGAAGACGAAGAAGAGGAAGAAGAAGAACATGATGTAGTAGAAGAAGAAGAGGAAGAAGAAGTAGACGAAGAAGAAGAAGAGGAAGAAGAAGACGAGGAAGAAGAAGAAGAAGAAGCAACAGAAGAAGAAAAATAACAAAGATGAGCAGGAAGAAGTTGAAGAAGATGAAGAAGAAGAAGAGGGTGAAGGGAAGAATTATAAGAAGAAGAAGAAGAGGAAGAAGAAGAAGAAGCGGAAGAAGAAGTGGAAAAAGAAGTAGAAAAAGAAGAAGAAGAAGAAGAAGAAGAAGAAGAAAAAGAAGTAGTAGAAGGAGAAGACAAAAGAAGAGAAGAAGAAGAAGAAGAAGAAGAAGAAGAAAAAGAAGAGGAAGAAGAAAGAAGAAGAAAGAAAGAAGAAGATAGAAAGATGAAGAAGGAAGATGACAGAAGAAGAAAGAAGAAAGAAGGAAGAAGGAAATGCAAGAAAGAAGAAAGAAGAAACTAGATTGAAAAAGGAAAAAGGATGAAGGAAGAAGGAAGGAGGATGGAGAAAGGAGGAAGGAGGAAAGGGGTGTGAAACAGAAAGAACAAAAAAGAAAAAAGAAAGAAGAAAGGATAAAGTTAAATGAAGAAGAAGAAGAAGTAGAATGAATTAATAACAAAAAGAAGAGAAAAAGAAGAGGTATAAGAGACAAAGCAAGAATGAATAGGAAATAATAAGAAAGTAGTAGAAAGAAGAAGAAAGAATAAAGAAAAAATAAGAAAGAAGAAAAAAGAAGGAAGAAAGAAGTAAGAAGATGGAAGAAGGAACAAGGAAGAAGGAAGAATGAGGAAAGATGAAGTAAGAAGGAACAAGAAAGAAGGGAGAAGGGAGAAGGTGGAAGGGGGAAGGAAGAAACAAAAAGGAAGATTGAAGAAGTAGGAAGAAAGAAGAAAGAAGAAAGAGAGGGAGAAGAAGAATGAGAAGGAGAAGGGGGTGGAGGAGAAAGAGAAGGAGAAGGACAAGTAGGAGGAGGTGGATAAGGAAGAGGAAGAGGAGGAGGAGGAAGAGGAAGAGGAAGAGAAGTCGAAGGGGAAGGAGAAGGAGAAAGAGAAGGAGAAGAAAAAGAAGAAGAAGAAAAAGAATTGGAAGAAGAATGGAAGAAGAAGAGGAAGAAGAATAGAAGAAGAAGAGGAAGAAGAAGAGGAAGAAAAATATCAAAAAATGAAGAAGTATGATAGAAGAGGGAAGAAGGAAGACGAAAGAAGTAAGAAGCATGAATGAAGAAGAAGAAGAAGAAGAAGAAGAAGAAGAAGAAGAAGAAGAAGATGAAGAAAAAGAGAAAGAAGAAGAAGAAGAAGTGGAAGAAGTGGAAGAGGAAGAGGAAGAGGAAAAGGAAAAAGGGAGATGGAAGAAGGTAGAAGGAAGAAGCAAGAAGCAAGAAGGAAGAACGAAGAAGGAAGAAGAAATAATAAAGGAGAAAGAAGAAACAAGAAAGAAGAAATAAAAATTAAGAGGAAGAAAAAGAAGAAGAAGAAGAAGAACAAGAAAGAGTAGGAGAAGGAGAATGACAAGGAGGAAATGGAATAGAGGTGAAGGAGAAGGAAAAGGAGAAGGAGGAGGAGAAGGAGAAGGAGAATGAGAAGAAGAAAAAGAAGAAGAAGAAGAAGAAGAAGAAGAAGAGGAAGAGGAAGAGGAAGAGGAAGAAGTGGAAGAAGATGTAGAAGAGGAAGGACAAGAATAAAAACATGTACAAGAAGAAGGAGAAGAAGTCGTATAAGAAGAAGAAGAAGTTGATGTTGATGATGATGAAAAAGAAGAAGAATTAGCAGAAGAAGAAGATGGAATAGATGAAAAAGAAGAATAATTAGAATAATAAGAAGAGGTAGAAGCAGAAGCAGAAGAAGAAGAAGAAGAAGAAGAAGAAGAAGAAGATGTAGAAGTAGAAGAAGAAGAAGAAAAGGAAAAAGAAAAAGAAGAACGAGAAGAAGAAGAAGAAGAAGACGAGGAAAAAGATGAAGAGGAAGAAGAAGATGAAGAAGAAGGATAAGAAGAAGAAGAAGAAGAAGAAGTAGAAGAAGAGGAAGAAGAAGAAGAAGAAGAAGATGAAGATGTAGAAGAAGAAGAATAATAAAAAGGAAAAGAAGAAGAAGAAGTGGAAGAAGAAGAAAAAGAAGAAGAAAATGAAGAGGAAGAAGAAGAAAAAGAAGAAGGAGAAGAATAAAAAGAAGAAGAAGAATAAGTAGATACAGATGTGGAAGAAGTAGAAGAAGAAGAAGATGATGATGATGAAGAAGAAAAAGTTGAAGAAGAAGAAGAAGAAGAAGTGGAAGAAGAAGAAGAAGAAAAAGAAGAAGAAGAAGAAGAGGTGGAGGAAGAAGAAGAAGAAGAATAAGAAAAAAAAGAAGACGAAGGAGCAGAGAAGAAAATGATAATGATAATGAAGAAGATGAAGAAGTAGAAGAAGAAAAAGAATAAGAAGAAGAACAGGAAGAAGAAGAGGAAGAAAAAGTTGAAGAAGAATAAAGAAAAAGGAAGAAGAAGTAAGAAGAGATAAAGGAGTAGGAAGAAGGAAGATGTAAAAAGGAAGAAGTAGGAAGGAAGAAGGATGAAGAAAAAAAGGGAAAAGGAAGAAGAAGAAGAAGAAAAAGAAGAAGGTGATGAAAAAGAGAATGAAGAAGAAGATGAAGAAGAGTAAGGAGAAGAAGAGGGGGAGTAGGTGGAAGAAGAAAAAGAAGAAGAAGAAGACCATGTAGAAGAGGAAGGAGAAGGAGAAGAAGATGAAGGAAAAGGAGGAGAAGGGAAAGGAGAAGGAGAAGTAGAAGAAGGAAAGGGAGAAGGACAAGGACAAGGAGAAGGGGAAGGAGAAAGAGAATGAGAAAGTGATGGAGAAGGAGAAGCAGAAGGGGAAGGAGAAGGAGAAGGAGAAGTAGAAGGGGAAGAAGAAGAAGAAGAAGAAGAAGAAAGAGAATAAGATGAAGAAGAAAAAATATAAGAAGAAAAATTAGGGTGAGAGAGTGGAAGAAGAAAAAGGAGGAGGAGAAGAAGATGAAGAAGAAGAAGAAGAAAAATAATAAGAAGAGGAGGAAGAGGAAGAGGAAAATGTTGAAGAAGAAGAAGTAGTGGAAGAACAAAAAGGAGGAGGAGAAGAAGAAGAAGAAGAAGAAGAAGAAGAAGAGGAAGGAGAAGAAGAAGAATAAGAAGAAGAAGTAGTTGAAAAAAAGTAAAAGAAGAAGAAGAAGAAGAAGAAGAGGAAGAAGTAGGAGAACAAGAAGAAGAAAAAGAATTGGAAGGAGAAGAGGAAGAAAATGTCGAAAAATTAAGAAGTATGAAAGAAGGAAGAAGGAAGGATAAAAAAGGAAAAAGGAAGAAGTAAGAAGGATGAAGGAAGAAGAAGAAGAAGAAGAGGAAGAAGTTGATGAAAAAGAGAAAGATGATGAAGAAGAAGAAGAGGAAGAAGGGGAAAAGGAAGAGGAAGAGGAAGAGGAAAAAGGGAGATGGAAGAAGGTAGCAGGAAGAAGGAAGAAGGAAGCAAGAAGGAAGAAGAAAGATGGAAGAACAAAGAAGGAAGAAGAAATAAGAAAGGAAAAAGAAGAAACAAGAAAAAAGAAATAATAACAAGAAGAAGAAGAAGAAATAATAGGAGAAGGATAAGGACAAGGAGGAAATGGAGAAGTAGAGGTGAAGGCAAAGGAGAAGGAGAAGGAGAAGGAGAATGAGAAGAAGAATAAGAAGAACAACGAGAAGTGGAAGAAGATGTAGAAGAGAAAGAACAAGAATAAGAATAAGTACAAGAAGAAGGAGAAGAAGTTGTATAAGAAGGAGAAGAAGAAGAAGAAGAAGATGATGAAAAAGAAGAAGAATTAGAGGAAGAATTAGAAGGAAAAGTAGAAAAAGAAGAATTAGAAGAACAAGAAGAAGTAGAAGAAAAAGAAGCCGAAGAAGAAGAAAGAGAAGAAGATGATGTGGTAGCAGCAATACAAGAAGAAGAAGAAGAAGAAGAAGAAGAAGAAGAAGATGAAGAAGAAGAAGAAGAAGAAGATGATGATGATGAAGAAGTAGTAGAAGAAGAAGAAGCTGAAGGAGAAGTAGAAGTGGAAGAAGAAGAAAATGAAGAAGAGGAAGAAGAAGATGAAGAAGAATAAAAGGATTACGAAGAAGAAGTAGTAGTAGTTATAGAAGAAGAAGAAGAAGGAGAAGAAGATGATGAAGAAGCAAAAGTCGAAGAAGAAGAAGAAGAAGTGGAAGAAGAAGAAGAAGAAGAAGAAGAAGAAGAAGAGGTGGAGGAAGAACAAGAAGAAGAATAAAAAAAGAAGAAGGCAAAGGAGCATGAGAAGAAGATGATGATGATGAAGAAGATGAAGAAGTAGAAGAAGAAAAAGAATAGGAAGAATAGTAGGAAGAAGAAGAAGAAAAAGGGGAAGAAGGATAAAGAAAAAGAAAGAAGTAAGAAGGGAGAAAGAAGAAGGAAGAAGGAAGAAGTAAAAAGGAAGAAGTAAGAAGGAAGAGGGAAGAAGAAAAAGAAGGGAAAAGGAAGAAGAAGATGAAGAAGAAGAAGAAACAGAAGAAGATGAAGAAAAAGAGAATGAAGAAGATGACGAAGAAGAGGAAGAAGAAGAGGAGGGGGAAGAGGAAGAAGAAGAAGAAGAAGAAGAAGAAGAACATGAAGAAGAAGCTGAGTTCGCACTTGTTCCGTTCAGTAGTTGCGGGCTTATTTCTCACTTGTTTCGTTCAACAGCTCTTCCTGCGGCCTTTGGGCTTCTCTCACCCCTTTTGCGTCTATCAAACAATTTGTACTTTATTTTATTTTTTAAATAGTTAAAGCTTGGACGGACCAGCCGTTGGGTCGGGTCGACCCGCCAAACGCTACAGTAAAAATTCCCGAGACTAAAGTGGTTTTATAGTTTATTGAGAGAATTTTGTGCCAAAACATTGAATATAAGTATGCCAAAATAATTTTATATTATGATAGTATTACAAGTGTCCTAAATGACAACGGAAAGAAATTCACAAAAAATTATTCTTAAATAATTTTTAAAAATCAAACACTAATGTTTATACTTTTCATCAATAATGCTTGTCCAAAAAATCAAAATTAAAAAATTATTAAACTTATATCATTTTCAAATATTAATAATACTAGTGTGTCACATCATTTCAAAATTTGGACATATCAAATTTAAGAAAAATAAAGAGATATTCAACTATAAACATTTTGGTGCATGCCTTCAATATCTTTAAAGTTTGCCATTATTTCAGGAGTCTTGAAGACCACTATTTTAGACAATTAAAGTTAATGGCCTGAGTTAATTGAATTTTAACAATTTCATTTTAAGTAAGACCATATGAGATATGGACATTTATACTTAACTCATCAAATGCAAAGCATTCTCTCAACTTTCTCTACTACAAAAACATCAACTATATGATTCCCCAATCGTGTTGTATAATTTGCATCTCACTAAATCATTGTTATTAATTCTTCACTTATTGTATTATATGGCCTCTCCATCAAATAGTATGATTCCTTCAACTCCCTATATATGGTTATCAGAAGCACATCTTACTTTTTGGCCTTTATTTAATCATATTGTATGAGAATCCCATGGTACAGCATGATCACTCCAACTATGATATGACGAAATTGTTCGACCACACAATAAGCTTTCTTTTTGAACCAACTTAACTCTAATTGTATTATATATTCTCTTAATTGTATGATATGTTTATTAACTCCGAAAAAAAATTATTGATAATCATATTAAATCTAATCATATGGCAGACTCACCTCCAAACAAAACCATACGACTTAAATTCAACTATTGTTTACTATATGACAACTCTAAACTCCCATAATTAATTATCATAGCATTCTTGTAGAAAAAAATAAAACATCTAATTCCTTTATAAAAATGAATAAGTTCAATAAAAAATATAATTTCAACTTTTTTTGCCCTATTTTCACTCATTGTAGTAGCTTTCTAGTACGTTCTTCCCATTTGTTTTTCTTATAGTAATTATAAGTCTCCTTTCTGTCTTCCTTGCTGCTCTCCTTATGACAAACACAATACTTTTCTTCTCTTTCTTGTTGTCCTCTTGAATTGAAACTTTCTTCTTCCCTTCTCTTTATTCTCTTTTTCTCCTTTCCCTCCATTTTTCTTTCATTAGCTACATCTCTAAACTACCTAAATCTTTTAGTAATAACTTAACACTAATCTTGTTAAAGATAATTGGCTTGAATTAAAAAGTTTTATTTTCCATTTAAATATTCATAATATATATACATATATATGTATTATTTAGAAATTGTAATTAATTATATAGGTCATAAAACATCATTAGCACACTGCAATTATATTCTTTAAAGAGAGTTCTTTCTTATTATTTGCTTTAATTAAATTTTATTTTCAATTAAATAATATGACACACTTCTCAAAATAAAATTATTATTATTATCTTTTAATTAATAAATTTATTATTTTAAAAATAATTTATTTTTATTTAAATTCTCATAGTTACAATTATATCAATGAAATATCAAGATTTGTAATATATTATATAGAGCAAAATTTTAAGATATTACAATAACTAAATTCTATTTTTGTATGCATTATTTTATGAAAGCATATATATTATCATGCATATCATGAAATATAAAAATTATTAAAATATAAAATGATATACTAATAAAATAATAATCAACCTGTTAGAAAAATCATATCATATGTAAGAGTAAAAAAATAATAAATAATATGCAAAAATATCTTAATCATGAAACATTTCATATATTAATTTAATATTATGCATATATCATAATTACAAGTTTTACTTATTGAATTTAGTATGAAAACATCATTTCAAATTATTTTTTTTATTTTTTACAAATATAAACATGCATATTTATCACCAAATAATTTTTTAAATCTATATATATATAGACACACACATACACAAGCACACACACACACACACACACACACACACCATATTTCTTAATATTATTTCACTAAAATTATCATCTTTATTTACCCTCTATTATAGTATTATCATATCATATTTTATACTTAATGTATTATATATTTTGTAAAATTTTTTAATAGCATACCATACATTAATTCATTTTATTATATGTTTTATTGAAAACCACTCTATGACTAATCTTATATTATTGCTGATTCCTTAACTTTTATAACCTAACGTACAATATGCTGAGCATCTGGTATGGCATGCACAAATCGCATATATTGTACTCTAATACAAATGAATAATATTTGCCTCTATAACCTTAATGGCAATATGTTGTGTAATTTCTAGATATCATTATAGAAGAATATTAAATAAGATGATATATTTATGAATAATAGAATATTTAGGTATTTTATAAAAATGTGATGTTGAAACTCATGGAAAATAAGATTTTCAAATTGTCAACTGTCATGGTATGGGTAAGATAAAAAATGATTTTAACAGCCTACACTTCCCAAGTTTAATTCAATAATGAGCTTTGAAGAGTTCAGGTCATCATGACCTTGTTGTCTCGGCTTATAAGTAAGTCTAGTAGGCCCAATGCAATGAGCTTTTTCATATAAGAAAACTGAGAAGCAAAGTTGTGCTATAGAAGAGAGTTTCAAAGGTTTGAGTCATCGATGATGTAGGTTTTTAGAATGACTGTAAGAAAGATTGAAAGGCATCATGGAAAGGATGTTAACTATCTAGCGGTCTCCCACACAAGCAAGGAATTTATTTAACCATTAAGTGTTATTATAAATCGGAGGTGTACCCAAAACAAATAAATATTTCATGCTTTTTTGACATGAGAAAGTTGATCATGTTTTGGCTATTGCTCCAAACTTCCTTGGGTTCCTCGTCAAATATATATTCACACTCACCTGCTAGAAAATAGAGCAGGGAGATCAAAATGAATGGAGAAAGTGAAATGATTTTTACTTTCTACAATCAGTTGATCTCATAGGAGACACAAAATTAATGGATATTCTGGGAAATATAAGAAACTATGGAGCAATTGGGATGTACGTATTTTGATAATAATAAGTCTCACGAAACAAATTGTGCTCATCTTCCTTGGACATTTGAGAAACACCTAAGCATCAAGAGCGTGGATAAGAACGGCTGTTTGGAGCAACTACCTTTTGGCCAACTGGGTTGCCGACTTCATTCTTGGCCAGCTAAGCAGCAGCATGGACGACAATAGCAACAACACCATCCTTGTATTCTGGGTGCCTTTCCTTCTGCTTCACCTTAGTGGTCTAGACACCATCACCTCCTATTCCATGAAGGACAATGAGCTGTGGGCTCGACACCTTCTTGCCCTCGCCTACGAGCTCATCATTGCCGTCTATGTTCTGTTCCCGTCTCTTCCAAGTATCCTCCTGCTCATCCCACCCTGCTCATATTCTTTCGTAGCTCTGTGGTCATTTCAAGCAAGAAAAGTCAATCAAACAAGATTTCTTCCAACCGTAGGACAATGGTAGCATGTGTGCAGGACGAAAATGAAAAAAGCGAATTGAATGCTTTAAAAGGAGCTTTCAATATGTACTCGGTTTGCAAGCCTTTCTTCATGGATGTATACAAGGTAATCGAAGACATGTTGAAGGAGATGACTGTTAAGGACGTTTTGGGACTAACAAGCATGGAACTCAGCTATGCCTATGATGAGATGTACACGAAGGGCATCATTAGTTGCTCACTTGCCGGCATCATCCTCAAGGTGATATGCTCCTCTAGTATCCTTCTCACTTTCTTGTTGTTCGTTTTATCCCCAACTCATGGCTTTGAAACTAGTGACATCACGATCACTTATGTTCTGCTTGAAGCTTCCATATGTCTTGATACCGTAGCATCTCTCATGTTCCTGCTTTCCGACTGGCCGGTGATCTTACTTGTCGAATTTAAGAAACTAGTGAAGTGGGGTTTGCTTCTTTCCAAGCTCATTGTCAGAATAAGGAGAAGATGGTGGCATGAAAGAAGATGAAGGCCTTCAGAGATGCTGCAACACAACTTGATAACCAACTACTTTAGAAATGCGGCAGTACAGCCAAAGGAACATTATCACCAAACAATCTGAAGAATAGGAGAATAAAAAAAGGGCTCGTAGAATAGAATCCAAGCTTAGACGACCCATTAGAGAATTTTAGGAGGAACGGTATTGTTCCCGAGCTGGACCAGTGGATTTTCATCCGAAACTTTGTATTCATAGAAGTCAGTAAAGGCAATCAACTTCTTTTAGAGCTCGTCATTGCACATGCTCAGAAATACTTACAAATATCGTGGGGGTAGTTCAATGATGATGTAGGGCTCGCTACACTCCGGCAAGTCAATTCCCTAGTATGGGTTGTCCGTGCATTCCTTAATTTGATGGAAGGCATGTCAGCCGATCAGCAAATTCTTGTGTGTCATATTGCGACATAGCTAAGCTACAACTGGAAGCCCAAGGCTGCACCTGTTGCATCATCCTCATGAAACACAACCACAGTCTAGGGGTTAAGAGCGCATAAGAGCACTTGGCGCGGGATGTAGGCATGTAAGTGCCTGTCCTACTATATGTTGTATCTGGTGTTGATGCAACCAGAGATAATGGCAACCATGGGAGGAGTGAGCCCACTGATTTATTGGCATGCTTGCTATGATATGGTACAGTTCATCGAACGACATGAAGAGGATTTGACGTCGACAGTGAACAGCAATGATGAGGTTGAGGGGAAGGTGTGCAAGTTGATGCTGACCAAACCTATAGACTGGATCACATATCCATCTCTGTTTAAGATAGCGCCAGTGCTTGTGCACCTGATTCTTGTGCTTGGGGAGGACAAAGGTGCCAGGTGATTGCATCGGCATGATTGGAGCTTTTGATGCAAGGAGCAAAGAATACTTGAGCGAGCAAGCACAGTAGGGGAGGCGACATTCTAACTTTTTTTTTTGCTACTTGTTAACCATGTCGAAATTGTGGATGCTTTAGATATTGGCAGATACATGAATAGTGATGCACTGGACACAGCCAAAAAGCTACCGTCGTTCATTAAACTATATTTAAGAAATCGTCTGCTTTGATCAAGACTGGTGAACTAGTGTGAATAATGTGTCCGTAGATTCAACTTCAGTAAAATCACAAATTCTCCTTGAACTGGTCTACAAAAATTGGTCCTCATAGCAATATTGAAGATAATGATAGTCCAAAATAAACAGTCTTTCAAAGCATAGTTTTTGTACATTTGCTCATTGAGAAAGATGAAAGAAAGAAAATATAATTTATTGAAAAAACTAATATATGGATGTTTGTCCATAAATAATAATATAATCACATAGAAATATTTTATGATAATAAATTAATTATAACAGTGACAAAAAAATCTTATATTTCATGAAAGAACAAAAAAAAATAATTTTTTACTCTTTATATTCAATTTGTTGTATTCATTTAAAGTTATCGAAGCATAAATATAAACAAAAATAGTAATAGTTGTTCAAAATTTATTTTATAATTTTTTTCTCATTCAATATAAGTAATCTCAACAATTGTTCTACTCTTCTTTTTTTACAATTTTATTTTATTTTGGTACTTTTCTAATAAACAATTGCTTATGCATTTCATGTTTTTGTGCAAAAAATCAAATTCTTTTGATAAAAATTTTTCTTCTCTATTAGTTTAAATAGTTTTTATATTAAACCAATTTTTTATTTTTATAAGACCTTCAAATTCCTTATACTTTTTAAAGTACCTTTAATTTATAAACTACAAAAGATATCCAACTCATATGAATAAGGTCATAACTAAATAATAAATAATATCTTTTTGAAATAAAATACTCATTTATTACAAATATCAACACGAACTAACTCAAGAGACTACATAACTTTCTGAAACTTAAGAATGATCATTACTGGTGATTATCAAAAATATAACTTTCACAAATATATTCATCATTAAAAATTTAAAAAAATATCATTCGATATTTTTTATTTTATAAGTTAAATTAACAAAGTACAAATAATCATTCTAATAATATCACAACTAAGATTTATTCTTAATCTCTACTACAAATATATTACTTTTAATATGAAATTTTTTTATTAAAAACACCTCATTGACACCATTCATCCTCAAATATACAAAATAAAGTTTTTATATTACTTATCTAATACTTTACGAAACACAAGCTAAAAATTCAAATACTAAACAAATATCATGAACCAATTTTTTTATCATTTATAATTCGTTATGATTTAAAAAAGTGACTTGACATCGATTCTATTAACTTAAGTCGTTAATCATATTAACATAAAAATTTCTTGATTTTGAAACTTAAAAAAGTCTAGATCATTGTAATACTAGAAGTTGAATATAAAAGTTAAATGAAATTAAAAACAATGTTTTAGGGCGAGCTTGGCTTACACATCCTTTACACCTCTTTAAATGGAAAATATTAATTAACTCAAAATCTTAATCAATAATTACTGGTCTCATACGTCGCATATATATCTTTAATGATTTGGAAACTAAATAGATTGATAAAAGGGAAGCTAAGTAAAGATATAGGTCCTACCATAAAATGTGATCCCAAATTGCTGAAATCGATTGGAGTTCCCGAGCTTGACTTCCTTGCTTTCCTTCCCCTAAACTGCTTACCAGCTTGCCTTTCCCGTCTTTTTCTCTTGACGAGAACGAGCTGCTCTTGCTCTTTTGGGAGCCAGTGGCATCGCCTTCGAGTGCTGCTTCTGCCTTTTACTTAGCCCATCATTCTGCTTAAATAATAACAGCAACTTATCTCAAGCCAACCCAGATAAAAATAAGCTTTGAAATAACAAAATCACGTAACAAAACAAAAAAACATGATGCACTTGCAATTAAAAATAGAAAATGTAACTATGACATACCTTTTTTTTGTTTCACGACAGTTTTAGCCTCATACTTTTCTCTTTCCCCTCTGCCTGCTCGAACGAGAGCTGCTCTCTCCTTCTTGCAGGGCTTGCTCCTAACATGCACCCAAACACAACACATGATTATCATTTGTTAGCCAATGAAGTTCAGTAAATTTCTTTTAAAAATGCCAAACCAACTTGGATGGGTCAAACGTCACTGTATGCACTCAACTAATAAATGAAATAAACTTGAATACATCCAAGAGGTTCTAATTGTTCTTATTCCAGCCATTTCAATGAGTTCACTTCCAAAAAATGGTTGGTGAGAAACGTCAAAGAAAGCCTAATCACACACAACTAGAATTTGAACAAAAAAACAATTTAGTTTATAACTGTTATAAGGAATTTTCATCTCCAAAGCAAGCCATGATCAAATTATCTCGTTAAGAAATAGTTAAATACAATGTCACAAAAAGTAAAATTTTTAATTTCCTAATGCAATGTTAATAGCATGAAATATTTTTTCATGTACACAGCGCTCTTAGAAATATGAAACTATTGAAGAGAAAAACCAGTGAGTGGATACTTGAATACACCATAAAATTGCAAAGCAAACTCTTGAGTCTTGTTAATTTCTTTGATAGAATCCATGTAATTCCACCTATCCTTCTCAAAATCAACCTAATAAGCAATAAGATACAACAAGATTTAAGACAAACAAAAAGAAACAAAGCTTATTATATACTAGAGTTTAGAAAGACTCAATCATTTGGACCAATGATCAAGCATCGTATTAAGAGTACAAACAAGAATGGTTGATAATATAAACATCACGAATAAGGGACTGTTCATACCATGTTGTGCTATGATCTTGTCAAATTGTAGTAGGAATGAGCTCTCATCAACCCAAGATTAATTACAGAAAGTGCTGTCTTAGTTAACTGTTGAACAAGAAAATGCTGAATAGTGAAGAAGAAATGATTTGCAAAATAATTTAATGCCATTGAACAATATGGATATATTTCAAAAGCTCTTTGCATCTTCACCATTAATTTTTGAATGCCATCAATTGCAAAAAAATAACACTAAGATGAATTAGCCATCAATAAAAAAAATTTTAGTGAACCAAACCCACACCATTATGAACAAACAAAAAAATGGACTACCTATGCTACCTCCTAGATTGACAAGTACAATCTCACCTTCATTTGTTTGCAATTTCAAAATTTCAAGAGCCACAAGAGCATCAATATTTTCTGGATCTAACTACACAATGGAAACAAAAAAAAAGGGTAATATAGGAACATACCGGGCATGTCATGAAATTTATGCTATAAATTAAAACTAACTTACTTCAAGCACTCGATGAAAGGCTTGTTGAGCCTTGTCAAATTGACCAAGTCTGTATCTACAGTAACCTATACCAAGCCTCGTAGCCCCAAGACAACTAGGACAAGCTCTTAGCACTTTCTGGTCAATATCATAATCAGTTCGTTAAAAGAGTTTCCTGACTAAAAAAATTCTGATCATGGTAATGCATATCACAATAAACATGGAAGTACTAATATAGATACATTAAGGTACCAAATGCATGTCACTTTAAACCAATTACAAATATAAATTGGCACATTCAAGTTTCACTGAAATTAACACCACATTAGTGATTAAATGCTTGAAATGCCACAATGCAACAAACCAAATATATGCTCAAGAGAACATAGGATGACTCATCTTGCCACATTTCAATAGTAAAATACCAAATAGAAGGGCATAATATAGGCTCCCAAAGAATTCAATATAGGAAGAAGTTGTTTCAAGCATGCAATACCCTATATAACATAGGGATTTCATGAATTGAACTCAACTTCCAAGTCACAAAAAACCTTAACCTGAACAATGAGTAAAGAATGCCCTAAACAGTATTTAATTTTTGTTATATAATATTGAATTTGGAACCTTAAAGAAAAAAACTCAATGCACAAAAATATTTTTATCATATGTTTGGGCATAAGAAGTGCTTAAACAAACCTTATAGTAGTATAAAGATCTCTTTTATGACTGCTACTTTCATATATCGATCTTCATTTTCCCTAGCATCAAACTCAACACAAGCCTGCAATCAAGAACTTCCAATCAAGATAGTAATAACAAAAGTCCATGTTTGCAAATAATCATTTTATGTAATTGAAATAAACAATCTAAAAGTTAAACAAAACCATTAAGGTTTAAGTCCATGCATTTTTATCTATTATGCAAGAGAGATTTCCAACATTGAATTTTCCTTCTTTCTATGCATCTTCTTTTTTCCTGAAAATTATCTAGTTTTATTCCTTGTTCTATTATCCCTCCTTTTGATGATATGATCATGCTTTATGAAGAAACTACAAAATCATAGAAAAGTGAGTTAAAGCTATTAAAAACAGCATAGTATCAACTAGAAAGTAGTACTCAAGATAAAGGTCAAGTGAAATATAAAATTCTATAGAATATTCATAAAAAATTGGACAATAATTAAGTAGAACTATTTTAAATAAAAAAAAATTCTAAATAACTCCAACTAGATATGCAAAGTGCCAAACGAATTTGCCAGAAACAAATAGTATGCTTGATCCATCTAAAGCAGGACAACCAAAAGTAATTTTTTAACTATAGACGTATGTTAATGCTTGGCTAAAGAGAGAAGTTTATGCCTGAAAGTCAAATTAAAAGCAAAAAATTCATAATAGGGCAAAATAAAGAGTAGACTAGAAATTTAAATATCATTATGGCAAAAACTATAATCTAATTTCATAAATAATTAAAGCACGTGAATAAGCGAGCATTAAATTCTTATGCTAAGCCTAGGTGTCATTTGGTAGTGCCTCACACTCCTAAGCTTGACTTAATCCAGCTTAAGTGTATTAATTTATTCAAAAATGGAGATTAGATTAAGAAAAAGATAAATTATGCAGCATGTTTGTTTAAAAATTTATTAATGTCAACAACCATATCAAATAACAAAGCATCTCATTAGGAATAATGAACACTTATGCAACTAAAAAATGAAGATTTACTGTAAAATAACTAGTTACTTCAAAAACTACAAACTAACATTAATATATCATGTTATATATAAATATGAGAGTAAATTGCATATAAATTGGAGTTATGATCTAATTCTTAGTAGATTCCTTCATGATTTATAATAAAGCATGCAAGTCAAGAAGTATTCCAATAATAAATAAGTCCAATCATAGCATATTCAATTAAAACATAAGGTTTGGGTATGATAGACTTCTGGAGTATCTTAGTATATCTATAATATTCTTAAAGTACTCTTTGTTCTAGTCATCATTCTCCTGTCTCCACCTCTCCAATAATGATGTCATTTTCTACAATCCCTATCATGTTTTCATTTGTTATCAAAGCTTCCTTGGAGTCCTCCAAAAGGCAATCATTTAAATCACTTCCTTTTATGTCTTCCACAATGCGCTAACTAAAAATAAGATATAATAAAGTGCTCAATGAATGTTCTCCCTTTATAAATTGCTTATAAGTCTGCATTTTGCTCTAATTCTCAACAAGTTCCTTCAAGATTTATGATTATACATGCAGGATCATAAGTATGCCAATAATAAGCAAGTTAATTTTAACTGATTTAATTAAAATAAAAAGTTGATCAAGTTTGGATAGGTTAGGCTGGTGGATTATTATCACTTATTTATAAGGTCCTTAAAATACCCTTTGTCATAGTAGGACTCCACCTCTTTGACAATGATACCATTTTCTATGATCTCTACCATTTTTCCATCTTCTCATCCAAGCTTCTTAAATTCCTCCACAAGGCATTCATTTGAATCACTTCCATTCAAAAATAAGATGCAACCAAGGTTTTTGATGAATGTTCTCCCTTGATTACATTCCTAAATTGAAGCTTATGATCCTTGTTGAAAATTTTTTTAAGCTCTACTTTATTTTTAATTAATTTTAGGAGTTATTGAATTATAAAAATGCCTTCTATTATTTATTTGGTAATAGTAACAACAACATTTTTCTTTCTCCCTTATTCCCTTTTTTCTGGGTCAACCTCAAGAACCTTTGTGACCCTCACTTGAGAAGGTTTGCAAAGGAATCAGCTACTTGGGAGAAGACCTTAAAAAAGAAAACGAATCAGGGATTGGAAAACACAAAAAAATGAAGAAAGGAGAGCAGTAGAATAGGAAAAGAGAAACAAAATCAAAATCAACAACACAAGTTAATTGTAATGCTAATATGAAGCAAGGCAGCCGAAGTAGGTGAGCTAACAATAAACCTATTTGGGAGAAGTTTTTTGTTATACTTGTGCTACCAAGAGAGCTCAGCGTTGTATTTCTGTTTTCTTTCCTAAAGGAAGAGGCTGCCGTGAATTTTTACAAGCCAGCAAGGGCTAGTGTTGTAGAAAGCTAAAGCTTAGTGGGCAAAAGGCATTCTATCAAACAAGGAATGGGAAACTCTAGTTAAAGTGAGCTTCAGCTTTAGTTAAAAATTAAGAAAAGTATTACTGTTTTGAATAATTATAATGTTGAAAGACTGCTGCTATACTTCCAACAAACAAGGGAAAGTGAGAGAAGCCACAACTAAGGAATATTTTGTTTAAATTGTTGTTGCAGCTTAAATCAAAAAAATAAAAGCAAGAATAGTGTGAGAAACTATGATAAAAGAACTTAGAGGTGATTTTAACTGCTATAGGCACAAAAAAAAGAATTAGTAAGATCAATATCTAAATGCAATTCCATTATTATTGATACATACATTCTTAAGAATTTCAAGAAATTGAAATAAAATAGTTTGGGTTGTTAAAACCATAGATCCTTATGTGTTACGAATGAATTTCCTGTAAGAAATGAAAAAAAAAGAAAGGACATAAAAAAGATAAATTTTTTGAATCCATGTAAATTCAAATAGATAATAATATAGTAGATATAATTATTTGAGAATTCAAGTATGACATACAAGTCTCATGTTTGCATTCATGTTCTAATACATCAATGTTTTTATGACATTGAGTAATTAAAAGACAACATAATAGAAATATAATAGAAGATAAAAAGTTAAATAAATGAAATAGTATTTTATAATATGATGTAAATTATAACTGGGTTAAATATCCTGAATAAAAAAGAATAAAAAATTAAAAAAAATTATATTTTATTTCATGATTCCACTATATATGATGAGCTCAACACATGATATGCTAAACATGATTAGCGTTAGTTTTATCAAGTTATGAAATGGCATTAGTGATCTCCCTGCTACTACTAGCACCTTTCGCAAAGTTTATGTTCTATAATGATATGATGGGATTGATAGCACTAAATAGTTATGACATGCTTATTAGTAAAGGTGTAGAGATTATGTGATTAGATGACTTACAGATATGAGATAACATATGATAGGAATATATGATAATAGTAATATAAGAAATATGTGTTAAGTTATAATAAATTAACAAAAAGGAAAAATAAAGATAAAAAGAGAAATTAATATGAAATGATGTACAATATGTATATGAAAAATATATAATATATAAATGTAGACTCTTATTTTACTAAGCATATTATTTATTACTATTGGCGACACATTTCTTCTCTGAGTATTATAGAGATGTCATTTTTATACTCATATTTATATCATTATATCATATAATGTTAATTGTTACATATAATATTTACTTATTAAACATTGTATAACTTATTTTTCTATTTATTTTACAAGACATATCACAAATTCACAAAGAGATAATTTCTAAAGACATGTAAAATTATTGTGAATATGAAATTATGTACATTATAGTTTTGTACTTGATATAGTATCATTGACTTTCAGTTAGAATAGGTATACATATTTATAGTTTCAAATCAATTTTTTGTCACCCTGATCTATTTTGACATTAATATCTTCAATAGTGCTTCTATAATAGACTATTAGTATATCATATAATAGGTGCAAGCAGAAGTGACAATATCTCAATACTATTCTTCATTATCCTTGCCACCCCTTGCCATAATACATCATCATCATTTCTCTTTCCACCTCCATGAACTTCAACAACCTTAAAATTAGTAAAGGGTTTATGGTTTCGGTAATATAGAAAGAAGAAGAGGATTTTGATATTAGCTTTGCTTTTTAACATT
This sequence comes from Vanilla planifolia, assembly GCA_023846275.1. NCBI lineage: Eukaryota > Viridiplantae > Streptophyta > Magnoliopsida > Asparagales > Orchidaceae > Vanilla > Vanilla planifolia. The sequence continues at coordinate 517,926 of JAIUJO010000028.1, read as the reverse complement.
GTTGAGGTGTATGAACCTACTTTCTTACTATGGGGTACTTAAAAAGGCCTAAATGGCCAATTATAAAACTCAAGAAACTTTAGTTGAGAATGACCCCGAACACCAAAAACCTATATGCATTTTTTCCAAAATTATTTAATTCTAATAATAGTCTAAAAATTAGTAATTATGTGCATACCTCAAAAAAACTTAAAAAACAAAATTATTCTATTTAAAAAACTTAATTAAAAGGTCACAAGCTAGTTGTAATCCCTTATATGTTGCCCTTAAATTTCATAACATTCCCCTCAATCCATGTAACAAGCTCTACATTGATATAGAGGACTCATTTAACCAAAGCACAAACTTCACAATGTAAAAGGACCTGATCCAAAAGTGCAGCAACATTTTTTTGTCTTCACCTAAAACAATATTGAATTTGCTTGATGCTTATGTTAGGACACCTTTGGCCACACAAAGCTATCCTGCGAAAATTGTAACCTGTGAAACATAAAGGATTAATTAACTGGAATCTTCATCTTGCAATATACCCAATAAAAAAACTTTAAAAATTTGTAGAAGTATCAAAAAATATGTTGATATTTGTTTTGAATTATAAAATACTTAATTTTAATTTATGTGATCAAGAGAAACATAATAATATTGAAAAGATATTATGTTTTAGAAAGTTGCAAAAAGTTTAAGCCAAGACACATAAAGATGAAATAATTTAAAAGAAATTGAGTTGCTACCAAAGTAACATTAACCATGTCCTCAAAAGGAATGGCTCAACATTATGGCGTAGTATCAATCTTCTTAAGAAAATAATTCAAATCATTTTAAATGGTAAAAAAAGTACAGTTATGTTTTTCACTAGAGAACAAAATTATATCACTTTGCACTATTTGGTTCAAGATCATAATCAACATATAAATTGAGAAAATAGTCCACCTATCAAAAATCAAATGATTATTTAAAGCACATGGCAAAGGCAAAGCTTTACCAAAAAAATCAAAAGTTTTATTTCCCTGACCATAACGTCTTTTTAGCTCTCTTTCTTGGTTAAAACAATCCCATTCTAATATTCAATTATGTCACCCTTTATCGACAATAACTTCTTTATTACCAAGCATGAGCATCATGTTGCAAAACTGGTCAAACACTGGCAATATGGATTTGCCTACCAGCCCAAAGAAAGCCTTACCAGATAGAACATCAACAAAACTTCTGCAACTTAAATGCATGGAGTTAACTCCAAAAGAAGGTGCCTCGTGTTATGTCCCAACAATTTGTATAATAAATCCAACATACTTGAAGCATATCCAAGTAGCAATAAATTTTTCCAACATTACCACCATAATCTTTAAACATCATTACCACTAAAATTGCATTTTTATACTCAAATATTTAATTCAAAAGCCTTTCTAAAGCTTTCCTTAAAGATTTCCACAATCCAATTTGTTTAGAAGAGGATTCAAATAGAACTCAACAAATGGAAAATTCCATGAAGTACAAACACTCTTAATGAAGGTATTGTATCCTTGTCAAACTCTCAAACTTGGGCTTTAAGACCATGTATTAGAAGTGCCATGTTGCATCGCTAATCTAAATTTGCAAAAAGCACAATCTCATATCATCCACAAAATTGTAGGAATTATTGCACATTCTTTTAACAAGTGTCTAATACTCTTCCTAACCCTAAAAAAGGGTGCATGATTGATAAGCATCAAAATAATTTGTGCTTCGTGGAATATAGAAATGATGCATGATGATTAATGTCATTCAAACATTCTTAAAGAAAAAATAACCATTCACTTTGATCTAATCTTTATTGGTTAGAATCTTTATGCATAATATTCACACTTATGCATAAATTTTTTAAACCATTTTTTTGTAATTAAAAGTAAACTATTATCCATATTTGTTTGCTAAAGTTAATGATTTTATACTTATAAATAATTGAATGTTTTACATGCAATACAAGTGATAATTTGTAAGTGTGTAACCTTAATTGTGTTTATTCATAGTTCTCTCTCCACATAATGCATAGTTCTAGTCGCATATAAATTGCAACAATTTTAAAAAATTGTTTTATTAGTAGCTTATATTAAAATTGTTTACTTTGTGTTTCATATAATTACAATAGACAACCAAATAGGTGTATTCATATGCTCATATAAAGTTTTGTGGTTATTCTAATTAATATTTTTTAAATTTCATGGTCCTTGTATTTAGTACATGTTACATAGGCAAAAGAATGCTCGAGGTTCCTTATCTCCTACATTTTTTTATTACTCATAAAGTCAACATGGTCATGCTCATTGTCATTTGTTAGGTTGATCATTATTCTAATCCAAACCTATTTTTGAAGTAATAGTTTTGACACATTTTAGTCTTTTTTTTCTTTAATCATTACTACTACCATCACCCAGAAAGTATAAACCACCTCGAATATAATAAACCTAACGTGCATTACGCAATCTGACATATATTAACAAAGCTTGTTATTTCACCAGTGGAGCGCATGCATCTGACTCATTGCCTCGTTTAAACAATGAAAATTGAGCTAAATCCAAAACATAATAGATGAACCATCTTAAGCAGTCCCAACTAGATTATGCTTAAACCAGCTAAAAATTTCAAGTATATCTTAAAACTGAATTATAAAGTAAACTCCAAATTCATGTTTTCTTATCTACTATTTTTGCTTCTTCTGCGTATATATAATTATAACAAAATGCAGACAAAAACATACTAATTTGAGTTATTTAACAAATTTTCTTTAATTCTATACATAAAAATGCATATTCTGCCAAAGCATTATCATTGCATAGATGAGAAATCATAAATAAAATTTAGAATATGTTACATGTTTTTTATAACAACAACAAAATTCAATTCAATGCAACACAATCCCATTACTTTTTAATACCCATCCATTATATATTAAAAAATGTGGTGTTGTAGTTTTTCTACATATTTGATAATATTTTGTATTTTTAATGCATTTGAAAAGAAAAATATGTAGGCCTTAGTCACTAGGTATTACGAAGAGATGCCCATTGTTGTAACCAATACATGATCAGTTTGTATGGGTGGGAATGTTCAAAACATATGAGTAGTTACATCACAATTGTGGGCATGTTCAATTCCAACAAATTCAAGGACAACTTAGGCAAACTAGATATATATATTGATGCATAGTGCACATATAGATGCTTGCCTCCCAACTACATATGCACAAATAAAGCAATGCACGTAAAATTATATGTGCACAAACGGAGAAATGCCCATAAAAATATTCACTCCACAATAGTTATTTCTATACAAGCGTAGACAATGTCTAATACATGTTTTGGATTATGAGTATAGTCATATGTACAAAAAGATGTTAATGTGTTTATGTAAATGCAAACATGGTTATATGAGAACAAAAATCATTATGTACAATCATGCATAAATGAAAACAATGCATCCATTGACCATAAAAAAAAGTCTAACAAAAATTAATACATGTATAAGATGTATTAAATGTTTGAAGATACATGCACACATAGAAAAATAATGGGCTAGACGAAATGACACAATATAAAACTTTATAAGAGCCAAATCCTATTATGAAAGGTTTCTCTTTTTAATATTATTTTTTAATGACATTTTAGAGAGGAAATCATTGTTGTTGATCCCAAGATGACCAGAGATTAAAGGACTAGAGGTGCTGGTCGCTTCATGTGTACGTATAGAGGGACCTCTCAAGTCTTTCCCTTGGTATATCTTGTCAGTCATGTTTGTTGTACTAGCTTTAACACTTCTTTCTTGCTATTTCTTTGTGCATCTATATAACTGTTAAAGTAAGAACAACATGATTTTACAGCTTTCTTATGTTAGTTTTTTTTCTTCTATAAAAGTTGCTATAAAAATAGAGTTTCAATCAATATGAGTTCATTGTGTTGTCACTTTCGTCTTCATTACACCACAAAAATTTAAATTTAGATTTCCTCTTATATTTAAATTTTCTCTCATGAGTTTAATAGCATTCTTAAAGTTAATTTTGTTAACTTCTTTTACTTGGAATTTAACCAAAAAATTGTTAGACAAAGGATAGTTGCCTCTCAAGGACTTGGTTAATTTGTCTAATTTGCAATAGAGAAGGTTTCAATTATTTGAGTTATTATTGTAAACTGGTCGTCATGCCTCATCAAAATCATAACTTACATATGTCGTAGTTGCAATTACGTACAAAACACTTGTCTTTCAACATTTATTACATGCATTTTTTGTTCTCATTTTTATTACCACATTTTGATTAGCATTTCTTTACTCTGAATTTCAAACACATTTCGTAAGTCCTCATAGTTTGGTCTTCGACATAAAATCCTAAAGATTGCAACAAGACACCACCCCAAACCTTTGAATGTGCATTGCATTTCAATCCCGTTTATCCAAGACCATTACATGAACTCTATGACACGATTGCACCATACTGACTAGATATTAAGATTCAAATATGTCAAGTCCCTTATATTAATTTGTATATTTGAATTCATAAGACAATATTTAAAATCATATAATATTGTTTATTCCACTTGATGTTAAAGAACTCATATGTAAACATGAGTAAGATATTTTGATCACACAATATAACAAAAACATTCCTATATTCCTTCAACATGTTTGAATTAGATTATAACCATCCTATAAAGTTTTCTATTTTTTTAAAATTTGTATTAAAAATAATGAAATCTCTCATTTTTTTATATTTTATTATCATATAATAGTAATCCTTAGCAATTGTACTCTTCTGGGTTTTATTAAAAATGAATTCCATGTTCAGTTAAACATAATAAAATAACCTCTTTCTTAGTGCTATCAACAAAAACATCATCAAAAGTAAAAATAAGAATGCACCATTATGAATATAGAACCATTGCAAAAATGTACAATTGGGAAACCTTTAATCAACAATACTTGAATGCACATATGCATCATTACTTTTATATGCGTGCTTTCATAACATCAATATATCTAATGCTAAGCTTTTCCTTATCACAAGGCCTTTCAAAACAATATTATTAGACTTCTATCATTTCTCTTCTAGACACACAACCAAATTGAATCAACAATATATTAGTTTTGTGTCATAATTTAAGCTCTTTGAATGATAAACATCACTTTTGAAAACAAACATCATTGAACTTATAGAATCATACCTTACCTTTTAGCAACCATTGTTCTTAATTTCTTTTCTTTTTTTCTATTTTCAAAATATATTAAGAACAATCATTGCCTTTTTTCATATTTTTTAATGGCCATTATCATCATACATATTATTGTAACATGTTTTACACATCTATAATAAAATCATAATCATATGATGCCTGGTAAAATATAAGCAAACATAAGAAATACAAGAACGAATGTCAATCATCTTTGAATTTGATAGATTTCAATTCATTACTTATTATAGTTGCCAAGCATTATCAAATACTAAGTATACATAGATGTATAAGCTTGCTGTCTCAATTCCTCCTGTAAAGGTCTCCCCTTAAAATAAATATCAAATTATGTGCCTTTATATGATCCATATTTCCTTCATTTTAAGTATTTTACACTTACTACAATATATCTTTCTTAATTTACAAGATTATTTCTCAATTCCCGTACTTGACTAGTTAAACTATTTCCAATAATTTAACAACACTACTTCTTTCCCTCCTCTTCTCTTTAAGCTGTCAACCATTATCAAAATGTTTTAATTTTATTCAAAACACCATCATCATTCATGGCCATCCTCTCATATACGAAATATCGATGCTTCATTTCCCTTCATATCGCTTGGAATTTAATAGTTTCGCAGAAACTTAAGTTATTATCATGTCAATGTTTTCAATACAATAAAGTTAGGAAAATTAAAAAAATAAGATTTAATCAAAATTAGGAAATTCTAAGATTTCTTGCTTTTTTTTAATAATTTGAACTTCAAAAGTTTAGTGGTTAATTTTGTAAGATTCTTCTTGACCAACTCCTCCAGCTTGCCAAACTTCATATATTTTAATGATATTTAATATTTTTAATAATTTAACCAATCCTAAAATATTTTTAAATCCTCATTAACTTTTGGTTCAATGAGTATCACGCCTACTTTTTTAGACACAAAATTTTTACTATGCTTATACATGTAAATTCTATGCCTTAGAAAAATTTCATAATTTTGTGAGTTTATGTAATATTTTTAATTATTTTAAAAACTTCTTCCAGCTCATAAGTTAATCCTTATAAGTCTTTGATCTTCTATTTTAATACTCAAAAGACTTTTTTTGTCAACATATTATCATTATATTCAAATAATTTATTCATTTTATTTCTAGTTTGTCTCTTTCTTTTTAGGGGTTGCTCCTTTAGTGGTATACAACTTTTGAATAATATGAAATGATACTTTAAAGTTTTCAAAAATTCTTTAAAATTCTAAATAATTCAAAATAATAATAATTCAATTTTCTTTATATTTTGGATATTATAAATCTTCTCTTCTTAAGATCATAAATCAAACCTATGATTATGATTTTTTTTATTAATTTAAGCACATGACAATTTAAAATTTCAAAATATTATTCAAATAATTTCCCTCAGATTAGGGATGTTACAATCAAAAGGTACGATAGATCATGCTCTCTCTTAATTAGTAGTTTGTTAATTTATATTAAGTTGTTAGTTTTTGTATTTTTGTAGTGATTTAAGAACTTACCTTTTGAAAGAATTTTAGATTTTTTATAATGATTTTGTTATAATTTTCCAAATAAAATGTATATTAGTTTTACTATGATTTTAAAAATGATCATGCTAATGGTTTTTTATTTTAAAAAATGTGTTTTCAAAATCAAAAGATAGAGAAAGAATGACATGAGCCATAATTACTTTGTGACATTTTGAGGAATGTCATTTGATTTAAATAATTATAGAGCTATTTGTTAAATGATGAATGATTTTATCTTCTAAAGTTTGAGATGCAAAAATTGAGAATGTTATGTAAACAATCTTTAATAAAAATAAGATCTTTAAAGACATGTAAAAAGTGTACCATGAGATTAAATATTTTGAAAGCAATTTTAGCACTTTATTGAGAAAGTTTCTTAACTTCATGGTCTTAAAGAAAAGGAATCTAAGTAAATGTAGACATGGTAAAGGATTTGATAACATGCCTTCCTAAAAAGCTCATCGAGATGCTCATTATCTAGCTAAAAAAATTATCAGGTTCACCCTTTTTATTTTCAATCGCGGAGGGAAACTTCAACAATTCTTCAAGCTACTCTACAATACATTTAGACAATAGTAAATCGAAGATTTTTAAAAGGCTTTTCTATAGCTTAATTGTTACTTATCTTCACCTCCAATCTTGAGCAATCTAGTCCTTGGTAAGTCTTTATTTATATATCTAATTGCTTCAAGTTTGATAACTAACTCTGCTTTAATTCAAGAGAATAATGGATTTCAACAACTAATCTATTATGTTACTCTCACTCAGAAAGATGTAGAGCTAAGATACTCTCTTATAGAGAATCTAACCCTAGCTTTACTTATGTCAACCTATCAATTATACCAATATTCACATCATAGATGTGACAACCAGTAAACAAGGCACATCCTTCAACCAATAGATGATATAAATAGGTTGTGTAGGGGGTAATTAAGCATAATGAGTTTGAACTTAACTTCATTTCTTATTCATTTATGAAATCTCAAGTTTTTCAAGGTTTTCTAATGGAGAGAAACTCTTTTGATTCAAAACCTAATACCCTTATAAACTTTTCACAACCTTTTTTGACGGACCTTTCATGTGTGAGCCTTGTAGGATTAGTTCAATCCTTCTTAGCTCTTAGAAAGTAAAGCTTAAAGGTGTTATCATAATTGTTTTCATTATCACCAAACAACAGGCTAAGCATGAAACCTTAATTGCAAGTCACTAGTTTGCTTGAGGGCTACAAATGAAGCACTTAAAAATCTTTAGTAGTTTCCAACTAACTAATATGTACTGTCTTATTAAAAAGTAAAGATTTACACTAAAATCCTACGAATACTTTCTTGGCCTCTTCCCCAAAAGTATGATACTATAGATCTATTTTTGATTCATTAAGAACAAAATCAAGAAGTGCATCTACTAGCCAATAATAGAGATTCTATTGAATACTTTTCTCTTCTTAAGAAGATGAGTATTGAGTTAGTAAATCGCTTAGTTCTTTGACCTAAAAGGCCTTCTTATTGATAAATCCCTATGACACTTATCTAAACTTTGGGATTTTAACCATTATAAAGTTAAATGTAAAAAAGGTCAAGTGATACATTAAATAATATACTTTGGTTGATTAACAATATTATCAAAAATCCTATCTCAAGACATACACGAATGTGTTCATCTATGACATTTAAAATTTTATATCAAGCTAATATTTATGTTTTAAAAAATGTTAGTAACTAAGACTACCTTAGATAAGTTTGACATATTATAAAAATAATTATATTATTTTGAAACCATAATTCTTAGATGAAATCATTGAGAGCATAAAATATTGAGCATTTCAGTAAGTGAAGAAAAAAAATGCAATCTTTTAAAACTTTTCCAAACATCGTTAATCATAAATTTAACATGTCACACTCCCTCTTGGTTGACATTATAAGAGCCCATCCATTGCACATGGTCTTATCTAAAATGATGAGCTAATTGCCCATCACTATGATGCCTTAAAAATTTTTGTGGTGCTACCACCAAGGAGAAATAATAGTAATAATAATAATATAATAATACTAATAATAATAAGGACAAGCTTGGCTAACCCATTTCTTGCATAAACTCTCTTATAATAGATAGAGGATGATCTTAAGGAGAGAGAACAATGTTGTGATTATTTTCAATAAAAAAGACAAGAGAGAGATAGAGAAAAAGAAATTTTAGAAAGGGAGAGTGCCCATGAGAGGACACTTAGGAGCTAAGGGAGCTTCCATAAAGCTAATGCTAATGAGAAGAGCATATCATTAAAAAATTTAAGTAAATCCAAAACTTATTTTTTCATGACAAAAAAAGATGACGAAGATGACGATAAAAGAGGAAAGAAAGCGTTTAGAAGAAAAACATCATGAAAATATTATTAATAATTTGGGTGAATTCAACTAAGTTGGTCCTTACAATATTGATAGGAATAAATTATCCCAAAATCAAGTCTTAGCTATCTACTAATTTTTCTAGAATGTAGGTGTCACTTGTGACCCAAAGCCTACATTAGCATATAAAATTAACCAACTACTCAAGTTAACCAAAATGACCAACCAATGCTTAATTTGACACCAAGTTGATCAATAAAAATTGTCTCTTGGGATAAGTGACTAATAAAGTTTACTATTAAGTTTAATAAAATTCTGTTTATTCATATTTAATCATATTTGTGATACTTAGTTCCATAATTTGGTTTCATGCACAAATTTTATGGAACATAGCTTATGTTGAAGAATCATGATTCCATTAGATGATATTATTTGAGTAAATTAAATGTCAATCATGACAAACTCTAAATAAGTATAAATAGTTGTGCTGGAACTAAGTACATGATGAACAAAAGATATGAATATAACATAAAATAATATACATAAGATGTCATTAGCACATCATAATGATATCTGACGATGCATATATGATTCTGGACATATGTCAATGAATATGAGAAATTAGATATTTTGTAATCGATAATGTTGTGAGAACAAGCTAGAAAAAATTAATGAAATTATATTAAAAATATTTGCAACACTTTAATAAGAATGGTTATATTATTACACTTCTTAGTTTCATGTATTGAACATTTAAAGATAAAATCAAAGTTTTGATTATAATAAAGTGCAATAGATATCAAAATCAAGCAATGATACCAATTGATTGATATTATTTTATTAAGATGAATGAGATATTTGTGACAATCAAGTAAAGCAAAACTCTTTAATTAGTGCATTGATATTTGTGGCAATCAGGTCAGACAAAATCTTTTGATTTGGCACTATTAAAAATTTGTGAAAACAAGATAATGCAAAACCATTTAGTTAAGCATCATGAATTAATATTATTTGTAACAGTTAAGTAGGGAAAACCTCTCATATTTGTTATCATTCTAGGCGTATCTTAGTTGCATATATTGATTTTCACATGTAAGTTATAAAAAACATGATAAAATAAGAGTTTTCCTTATAATCAAGTTTACAATTAAATGGATAGTTAGGAAGTAATAAGCCCATTAAAAAAGATCACAAAAATGAAGAATAAATTGTATGGGACATTTTAATAACAAGACATTTTTATTGTGATACTTGATATATTAATGCGATACTTGATAACATTCTTATAGTTTATATGAAGCATGATGTCCCCATAATTGGATGGTTTTCTCTCATTCTTAATTGTTATTATCAAGTCTCATGCACTTGCTTTGCTTACATTCTCATAACATGATATTTTTTATTGTACTAATTGTTATGATTATATGAATTTTTTTATTGATTTATATGAAGTGTCTTTTGATGATATCTTACACATTCTTAGCTTCTTTGAATGTTACATTAACATGAATCATTACAGTTATATCAATTAAAAGATTAATTATAATATGTCTAGATAACATGGATTTTTGGCTTGAAGTTATTATTTTTGACATAATAAGTCTATGGTAGACTTGCCTCTTATTATTCAGTGTTTTCTAAAATGGATAATTTAATTTTTTTCATATGAATATGTTGAGGACACCACTGCTCCCAAAGAGTATGGATGAAAAGTGTTGAGAAAAAGTGTTTTTAAAGAAATTTCAGTGCTTATGTATCTTTTTAATTGTAAACTCATCATTTGATCAACAAAATAATTTTTGTTTACATATATATATATATATATATAAAATTAATAATAAGAATTAAGCCTTAGTGAATAAAGAAGAGGAAAAAATGTTAAAGAAACTAAGGCCATCACACCTTCCTTTAGAAGTTAAAAATATGATCAAGTTGATCCATTCAAGAGAGTGTGATGGACGTGCCTTTAGCTATAAACTTTCCATGAAGATTATGTAACAAGGATTTTTTTTACCAATAATGAAAAAAATATTACTTTAATTACCAAAAGGTGCAAAGGGTGTCAAGTTCATGCTCTCCTTTCATACTAATTATTCACAAAGATGGAAGAAATAATTATTTATTGGTTCTTGTTGGACTATGGTATTATCTTCCATTTTATATTTCAAATTGCTAGAAATGGAAGAAGGTTCCTTCTCATGGTGGTTAACATCCTTTAAAAATGGATCAAAGTGAAGCCTCTTATTGGAAAGACTATTAATAAGATTTAAAGTTTTCTTTAGACAAACATTTATAATAAGTTTAATATTTCCATAGCAATTATTACGAATGACACAATAATGTTCCAATTTAAAGAATTTGAAGATTTATGCGAAATGTATGGTTGTTTTTTTAAGTATGCCTCAACTTCTCACCCTCACATAGATGGACAAACCAAAGCGATGAACAAAGACATCTTAAAAATTCTAAAGCCTCGTCTTGGTGGTAGAAAAAGGTGGGTGGGTATGTGAACTCCTCGACATATTGTTAGCGTATTGAACTACACATTTTACAAACACATCAAGTTTTTCTAAGGATTCAAAGGTATAATCACTATCGAGGTCAATCACTTAACAAGTTCAAAAGCTTGAACTTGAAACTAGCACATCAAAAGTTGAACCTAATCAAGAAAAAGTGTCTCATAGACCATGTAAAGAAACTAAATATAAAGTAAAGTATGAAAAAATATTACATATTAAGAATTCTCCATTCAAGGTCAAAGAATTGGTTCTTAGACAATATAATTCTGAGACAATATAAAAGCTCTCAACACTAATAAAGCCTCCATAAGCTTGCTCCAAACAAGAAAGAATTTTACTTGATCAAGGATATTCTAGGACCAAATGTCTATCAACTTCATAAAGAGGAAGAGGTTGAGCTCCAACATTCAAAGAGTAAGGATCACTTAAAAAGGCTCTATATATGCTAAAAGTTACACATTTTTCTTCTTGTGCTAACTATCAAAGGTATTATTTGACTTTCCCTAAAGTTATCAATAAAATGTCATACTTAGCATCATGATTTTACATTCTCAAGATTTTGTGAACTTAAACGAAGTCAAATCTCTTTGTTTAATTATAATATTTAGATATCTTGAGAACTAATAAAATTGTACTTTAAAAGTACAGACTTATTTGAGGGATAACTAAAAAAATTTTATCTTAAAAGAAGTCATCTCTTGAGCTAATTCATGAATCAAAAGCTATTTGATGTCGTCTATCAAATTCCAAATTACTTGGGTTTTTATTTCCTTCAGTAGAAAATCAACATAACTATTCTCACTTGACATTAACAAATCAACTATTTAAGTTAGTTACATCTTGTTTGTAGTTGAATATATTTCATCCTTACAAGTCAATGTTATTGATGATCATTCAATAATTGATATTCTCTAAAGACTAGAAAACCTCATGAAAAATCCATTTATTGTTAAGTTTCTCAACCTAACCTTATCGAGTATTGATCATCATTCGAGATATGAAATTCTATCAAGAAAATATAAGTCAAATTTATGTGAGTGTACCTAAAAATTAGGCCTTGAACTTTTTTAGTCAGACCATATATCACCCAAAAGCCTAGTCTTGCACTGATATTAAGCCCAAACCTACTTCAACAAATCCTCCAGTGGGTTACAATAACTCGAAACATGAAATGTTAAAAGGGAGATCCATATTTAGATATTATAGAGCAAGTTGACAAGTTCTTTTGATGTTTATTTAGATAGTTATATTTCATATGTTAATAACCCATGACAATAGGCCCAATAAAAGTTATTAGCATAATCAATCCTAATAATTTCTTTATATTAAATGGTTTTTGAGTAATGCTCAAGTAATAAAAATGCAAGTGCCTTTTTCATTACTTGAAATAACCATTTCAACTTGCTTTGGTTCACATCATTTGAATCAAATTTTGAATGAGTTAGACATCTATGTGAACTTTTATTACATGGATCTTCATCACCATTCCATAGTAAGCATGCTTTGAGAAGCTTAAATCTTACTTTCTCTTTTTATTTCCTTCATTTTTGTTCCATTATGTGAAGGCTACAAATGGCAAAAACAATTCTTGCTTTCCTTCCTAATTTCATCACTAACCCATTTTATGGAGGTTGAGAGTTTTTCACTTTTCATCTTATCTTGTTGCAATGTGAAAATCTTATTTATAACTTCTAAGTACCTAAGTATTTCCCCTTTGATCATACATTCGCTTGGGAAAAAATGTTTGTTTCATCTTGTTAAGTTTTGACTTGTCATTTACTCTTGCTCATTTAACCATGAAACTCACTCTTGGAGATTGGATTCTTCTATTTAATTCTTTTACCTTATGCTTAAGCTTTTAACTAAAACACCAAAACTTAGAATCTTTTCAAGTAAGATAGCTCATTAAATTGAATAAGATAGCTCATTACCATGACCATGTGTTTGGCAAAAGGAAGCAATAAAAAAGACATAATAAGATAACTAATGGTACTGAACCAATTGAAGAGATAAAGAAAATATCAACCTTCAAGAACTGTGAAAGCATGCAATGCAAATAGCATTAGTAGTTCCATCATCAAACCATTCTTTTCGTCGATGAAGATCACACAGTACAACTAGTGACCTGCTCGCCCTTAGTTCATCCTCTCCGTTCAAACAAGAAATCATACATCAGTTATTATAATCACCAAAACTAAGAAAAATCAGCAAAAATAGAGTATATATGACATCACACACTCGTAGTAATGAGAAAAAAATATTTTACAACTTCCTATTTTTTGCTTCATTTCTATGTTTTGTGTTCATGTGCTGAATACAGTGCACAACATAAAAAATGCAAATTTTTTTAGGTTTCGATCACCAACGATATGAAGGTCCATAAATAATTCAAGAGGCACATCCAACTCAACAATATGACTATACAAATAAGCAAAACATAATTAAAAGATAAACTTTAAAACAAACATGAAAAATCAATAACATGCTAGAGAACTTTAATTTCTGTATAAACATTGGAACAACATAACTATTATGATACTAAATAGTATTACGAAAAAAATTCCATTTTGGTTGTTTTAAGATCATTTGGTTTAAGCCCATAAACTTTCATAGCTTTCATCTAGGCATTGGAAGTTGGTAAAATATTTCACATATGCCATTTCTCTTAGCTTATAGCATATACTTAAAAACCTCACTTATCCATTTCTCCTTCCCAATTCTTTTAGTTGACCTCTAGGCAACTCTATGGTGTATCTTTCCATTTATTCGGGATGCCTCCCAACCATCAATTCTATGACTTGTCCCTCTCCATTGTCCTCAAGGTAGCCAACCCATGGCAATGTCTGTCCAAAATTATGTTAAATCTAATTCTTAGGACTTCCAAGAAGCAATGTATTATATTGTCTAAATACACTAACAGATTAACAAAGATGGTTATATCAACAACGAGTTAATTGAAAAAAGTAAGGATTCCTACAACATCATGTATGGATACGTATAAAGAAATAATTTCGAGAAGCTAGAATTAAATCATAAATTTGACTAACTTAATTAACGTCATGATTCAAAAAAAGATAAACGTTACTATTGTTCAACAAACTGGGCACATTGTCAGAAAACCAAGGTATTACCAATTTTAGGATTCAAACTTCAATACCCAAGTAAGAATTGAAATAGAAATAGGTTAGTACAATTTTGGATAAGTCTATGAAAGATAGTATAATGAATGTTTATTATAAGATTAAAGAGCTTAATTAAGAACATAAAATGATTGTAATAGTTTGTTATTATTACTTCAAGGTACAAAAAAGGTTTTCTTAATTCTACAAGAGAATCATCTTAAACTCAAATTAATTATTTATTATAATATTTCCCTCACATGCTCGAAAAGGCATTAGAAAAGGAAGAAAAGAAGCTAGCATTAGACATTGAAATTATGACAAACATGTATAACAAAGCAATAATGAGTGTATAAGGAGGCTTTATATTGATAAGGTATTAGAAAAGAATAAAACTAAATTAAAATTACATATATTAAAAATAATTTCGCATGCCCAAGGAGAACATATTAAAGATTTCTTAATTACAATCGAATTTCATTATCGCTATGCTTTAAGTCCATGGATGTGTTCGTAAACTTAATTTCAAAAATTTTTTCTACCTGTGCACCAAAAGCATCAAAAACATTTTGAAAATTTCTCACAACTCCCATTTTTGCACATAAAAAGATAATGCTTCATAAGACTTCTGTACTTCTTCTTTCATCAAACTTTCAAACAACATAAGCAATGAAAAACAGCTTCAATTTTACACTAATTATTGATGTAATTATAAAATTCAAGATAAACCATTAATATGCATTTTGCTAATAATTTAATACCAATTAATAAGACTAAGCAAAGAGATAAAGCAAAACTGAGACTAAGCAAATAGATAAAACAAAACTGAGTCTATGAACAATGACTCTGAAGTTTAAATGGTATCCCATTTTTAGTTTTTATGATAAATATATGGAATTAATATTTAGACAAGTAATTCCAAAAACTTATTGATTGTAATAGTTATCATTAACAAAAGAAACAATGCAAAATTTACTTATTTTGAACCTATACTTCAAAATGATAGAGAAATTAACAAAAAATGTCACTAATATGATCCAAGCATTGAATAATTAAGGTGAAAATAAAACATACTTCTAAGTTTTGTGTAATCAAAATATCACACACTAGAATAAAGGCTAATTTATAAGATTACATGGTATCAAATGTCAATGTGTGAGTACAAACACACAAATAGAATAATTGCTTTAGAGATAAAGCTTTTATGTTTGAGGAGTAACTAACTATATAGGAGAAAGTTGGCATTCTACCAATTGAAGACAATTCTAAAGAAAATCAATCTAGATGGTTTGGTTATATTAACAAGTTCACTTTGTGATTCTATAAGAGAAGTAGATTAGCGTAATCTTTCCTATAAAAAAGTAAAAATTATAAAACAAAAAAATGACTATGGACTATTAGAAATGTCTTTAACAACTTTTTTGGATCTAGAAGAAAAGCAATTAATGAATATAAATAATAGCATCTTAGAATCAATGTATCTTACCTCACTTGATGTCTTAAAGGACTATTCTTGTAATTATAATAATAGAATATGAATTTAGTGTTGGCAGCCTAAACCTTTTTAATATAAGAATCTAGCAAAAGAAATATATAGCATCACAAGAAATAGTTAAGATTCTATATTTAAGAAATCATGGGAAAAAATGCCTATTTTGTTCTTTGCAGAGGGAAATCAAACTTTTACCTTGATCAACAATTAGAAAGGCCTCATCAAGTCTAACAACTTATCAAGAATTATAATCTTCTCTTAAAGCTCAGTGAAGTGGAAGTTTCTCATTTTCTCCAATGCCCAATTCAAAATATAAGTTTAATTAGTACAAATAAAAGGTATTTCCACCCATTAAAATGCTAAGTAGAAATATGTTGAATAATGGTGGCCCTCCAAATTGAAGTGTGCCGAGCACAATTACAGATTCGTCTAAAAATAAAATAAAATAACGAACCTGCTTATTGACAAGGAGGATATTGGCTTGTGCTAGATTGGAATGAAGGGAAGCTAAGATCCTTCGAGACCACCAGGTCCGACGATGAACTGAGCACAGATTGCTGAAGGAAGTGATGTAGGGACGATTTGAAGTGGCTGTAGATAGGGAGAAGCTCCACCTCATATCCTTTTGGGTATTCCTAATAAAACAGTTTTTAGTTGATATTTTGGTATTACTAATAAAAATATTATAATTCTTACCTAATTTGATAATCATTGAAAGTTACACTCATTCTCTTGAGTATATTGGAATGCAACATTCTGGTAAACTTTCTCTCTTGTGCTACATTCATATGTTCTTGATTTTCTTATATTATATTGCTTTAATTTGTAACATTATAAGTTTAATAATTATTTTCTTAATAATAAAATAATAGCTTATGATTATTTATGCTCTTTTATTTTTCTATTTCTTAATAATAAAATATGAGGTTTGATTATGATGAAACAAAAGTCATTAAACCCGACTTCATGGGCACCATCTAATTAAAATTTTTTTTTTATTATTTTTAAATATTTTATTTTCAATCATTTTGGCACTCTTTAAGAGGATTTTATTTTCTACCTAATTTGAGGATTGGCAATGTCACTCCAACCACTAAATCAACTTGAAATTAAATGTTCCTATACAATTTATCTCAATTCTTTAAATTGTTTGCTTTGATTTTCTTATATTTCTATGAAGCTCTAATTCTTCTCTCTGGTAACCTTACATCACTATACTCTTGTTTTATTACATTATTTTAATTTATTTGACTTTAGCTTTAACATTTATTTACATAATATTAAAATAACGATTAATAACTACTTTTATTTAATTACTTTGGTAATTCCAAAAAATTATAAACAAGTTTCAATAGAGATGAAACAAATACCATTATTGTCATCTTATAGAGTTCCACTCAATAAAAATTTCATTTCTTATAATTTTAAAAAAAATATTTTTAAAATAATTTACATGCTTTACAAGTCATTTCAATCCAAACCTCATGTGATAGTCAATGATACAACATTAGATCTTCTTAGAATCTTGGATTACAATTTTTCTATAATATTTATCACTTTTCCACAAAGTTTTTATTTAATTTGGTTATATTACTTATTAACTTTACAGCTCCTCCAATGTGACCTTTTAATCACTTTTATTAGTTGTAATACTTTATTTTAATTTAACTCATTTCAATTATAATATATATTTACTTATTATTGAGATGATACTTTATTATTATTTATGCTTATTTGTTTTTGTAATTCATAGTTTCTATAATATGTGTTTTGAACGAGATAAAAAAAAGTTGGTTTTATTTCTCTCAATATGCTCCATCTAATTAAATATTTATTTTAATATTTCTATATATTTTTTATTATATTTTTCATACTTTATAAGATATTTTTACTCATACTTGATTCCATCATTGAGGATGTTATACTTGATCTCCTGAGTGCCTTGGAAGACAACTTTACCATACAAGTTTATTTAAATAATTTAGCTCATTTGATCAAAAAAATTTCTTTAGTTTGGATATATTATTATGAAACTCTAACTCTTCTATGGTGTGACATTTACATAGTTTTTATTTAGATATTATAAATTCTTTTAGTTTATCTTATTTTAGCTTTATTATATATTTATCAAATATTAAAATACAAATTTATTATTATTCACAATTATTTAAATTGATATTTTATAATAAATCCAAACAAGTTCTAATTGAGACATACCAAACATGATCACCTTTCTAATTTAATAAGTTTTATAAATGTAAATATTTTATTATCCATGGTTTTTGCACACTTATAAGATATTTTGATTCTTACAAGGTTGTTGCACACACCCTCCATAGTATTTTTGAATGCAACATTTTCGAAATAATTTATCTCATTTCATTAAAAAATATTTTATTATATTATGGTGAAACTCAAATTCTCTACACATGCAAATTTAATATCACTTAAATTTTGTTATATTATATATTTTTTAATTTATTCCATTAGTATTTTGGAATACAATTTTTCTTATATAATTTATCTCATTTCTTGAAATGTTTTTCTTTTATATAGTTATATTTTTATGAAACTCAAATTATCCACTCATGTAAACTTAACATCACTTTGATTTGGTGATATTTTATTGTTGCTATTTATAAAATTTTTAATGTTAATAGATATTTACTCTTATTTACCCTCACAAATTACAGTAATTCTCAGCTAAGTCTGACTAAGATTAAATAAATATTATTGAACTTATTTACAAGATATCTGTTTTATTAAATATAATTTTTTGAATTTTTAAATATTTTATTTTCTAAGATTTTTGTTCGCTTTTAATGTTATTTGGATTTGTATGATATTTGGATTTCTTGAAATGTTTCACTTTTATTTGTTTATATTTCTATGAAACTCAAATTATCCACTCATGTAAACTTAACATCACCTTGATTTGGTCATATTTTATTATTCTATTTACAAACTTTTGAGCATTAATACATATTTACTTTTATTTGTCTTTACAATTTACTATAATTCCAAGCTAAGTCTGAGCAAGATAAAATAAATATTATTGAACTCGTCTACACGGAATCTATTTTATGGAATATAGATTTTTGAATTTTTAAATATTTTATTTTCTGATTTTTTTCGCTTTTTAAGATATTTTGATTTGTATAATTGAACACAACTTTCTCATAAAATGCATCTCATTTCTACAAATGTTTCACTTGATTTGGCTATATTGTTATGCAACTCGAAATTTCCTATCATGTGGCATATATATCATTTATATTTTTTTTTGTTACATAACTTTTATTTATGTCATCTTTGCTTTAATATATCTTGATTGAATATTTAAATAATAAAAGATTATTATTTGTGATTATTTATGTTGATAATTTGTAGTAATACTAAATAAGACTTGATTAAGATTAAAAAACTTGTTAATCTCTTCTCACTTAGCTCTCTTTAATTAATTATTTGGTTTTTATATTTTTAAATTATTTTTCGAAGATTTTTGCATGTTTTAAATTATTTTTTGATTTATACATGACTTGATAATCTAGGATACCATACCTTATCACTCTGGAATCTTAGAATGTAATTTTTCGATACAGTTATCTTATTTCTTCAAATTGTTTGTTTTGATTTAGTTATATTACTATATAACCTTAAGTTACCTCTCTTATGAGGATTACATCTCTTTGATTTAGTTAGATTATGTTGATTTGATTTATCTCTTTTCTACTTTAATATATATTTTCTTAATATTGAAAATTTTTATTGTTACTATTATTTATTATTTTCTGCTTTTATAACAAAAGTCATTAGAGTCATTTAAACAAGCTTTACCTAATTAAAATTTCATTTATGTGTTTTTTCATCATTTATTTTTAATAGTTTGGCATGCTTTATGAAACATTTCTATTCATATCTTATTTGATGATCACAAATATTACACTATCTCCTTAGGTTTTTTTAATGAAACTTTCTTATACATTTTAATTTTTTTCTTAAACTTTTTTTCATTATTCTATTATGTTAGTATAAAACTATAACTTTCTTTTGTGTGAGCTCTATCTTGCATTTATTCGATTATATTACATTGTTTCATTTTATCTCATCTTAGCTTTAATATATATTTATTTAAAATTTAAATAATATTTTTTAAATATATATGCTTAGTTTTCTTGATAATTGACAATAATCCTATACGATGCCTAATCAAAATATAACAAATACCATTAGACTAATCTCAAAGAGCTATTTTCATTTTAATATTAATTTTAATATTTTCAAATGTTTCATTTTCTTGGCTTTTTGAATTGCTTACGAGACATTTTTATTTATATCTTCTTTGAGGAACCAAGATGTTACACTCGATTTCATTTGATTTGGTTATATTATATTTTTCAATTTATCATATTTTAGATTTATTAAATGTTGAAATATTAATTTATTTATTTTTTATAGTTATTTAAATTGGTATTTTTGAAGTAATTCAAACTATGGAAAGATTGAGAGAGAACAAACTTGGTTACACTCGTCCCGATAAGTTTTGTCGAGTTAAATATTTATTTTTTAACTATTCAAAATATTTTGATTTTTAATAGTTTTTTAACTTATTTTATTTGATTTTATTTTATGATATTTTTAATTTACCTTATTTTAGATTTATTAAATATTTATTAAATTTTAAGATATTGATTTATTTAAAGAATTAAAGATGTAAGGATTTTTGTAAACAAAAAATTGTAAAGTATTAAATTTTTTTGAGTAACCTAAATTTCTCTGATTTTGGTTTCATTAAAACACTAATGTGTATTTTGTTTATCTGTACTAGCATCAACAAAAAAAAATAGTTAGTGGAAGCCTGATCAGGATCGAGGGTGGATGTAGGCACAGGTTTTGGTTAAAGCACCTAAAAAAATCTTGTGTGTATTTCTTTTATTTTTGAGAAATTTTATTTCATTAATAAAAAGACTTTAAGGTCGAAATTTATTTTTACTAATTTTTGGAAATGAAAATTTCTTGAATAAAAATTCACTCATCCCCTCTTATTCATTATGCCTCAAATGTTTTACAATAAGCTAGACATCTACTTGGTTTTATTGGACATGTTAATTGCCTATTGTAATATGATCACTATGTTCTTTCATATATTTGGCTTCACATAAAATTTATTTCGAAGGTTAGGTATCTTTTTCAATTGTTTTGTATACATAAGCATACCAAATGTTTTGAAACATAATGTATTTACTTAATTTTTTTATAAAAAGTACATTTCAAAATTAAAGTATTAAGAAAAAATAAAAAAATAGAGGATGTGACACCCGATCCTAAGAAAGGCAAGCTTGGTAACCACAACTATGCTCCAATCTTATGTAAATCAAGCAACATGATTACATTATTATACATGTGTCGCAAAGGGAAAAGATGATTGATAATGAAATAATTGATAACATTGAGATTAATAATAGGATTCAATTATTAGACAAGTTAACTAAGCTATTTAATGAAGTAATCTAAAGCATCCATCATCCTCAAGAAGTTGGTTATTAAGGGTCATATGTTTGACACTTACAAGGATAACATACTTGATTGTTAAGACAACCTTATATTGTTTGATAACGGATTACAACAAACTCTTCAATAATCTTCACTATAAAATAATAGTTTTATTTTCTTTAAAAAAATAATTATAATATTATCCAAATTATCCATTGAGGTACAAGGTCTTAAACTAATACTTAAGCCCCCAAATGCAAAGTATTAAAGACACTAAATAATGCGATGAGCCAATATCCAATAAGTATTTTGAACATCCTACCCATTGCAATGGAACTATATATTCTTATAACATGAGGATAATGTTTCAAGAAAACTCAATATTGTTTTTTATTTAATTTTAGTTAAACTAAACTTATTTTAAATATCTTGCAATAACTTAAAATAAAATCTATATATTATATTTCTAATATAAACTAGTTGTCATGCTATTTGTATGATTTTATGTAAGTACCTTATCATAAAATAAACAAATAAAAGATCCACAAAAATTAAAAAACTATGAGCCAATTTAATACAAGTACTTCTTATCACGATAGCTATGTCATATCTCCAAATACACAATACAAAAATGGCTTATAAGATATTTTTAATTTAAGGATAAATTATCTTTTTGTGCTAAACCATTAACATGAAAACTTACCTCATCCTCCAAATCCATGGAAGAGTAGAAGTGGAATCCAAATCACATTTGGTGGCTTAATAGGGCATGGGTTCTTCCTTCTTCCTCTCATGCTTTAACTTGCTTGTAGAAGCCTCTTTCATAAGTCTCCTAGTCATCTTTATTTTGGTTGTGAGAAATTTCCCAAGGAGTTCATCCAATGAAAGTTTGGTGATATGTTTAATAGCTTTAATAGCCATTACAGGGAGATCATATTCCTTTGCAAGGATTTTGAAAAGTTTCCTAACTAGGTCACCAATTGAGAATGCCCTTCCAAGATTTATTAAACCATTTGTTACGTCATTAAATCTTAAAAACAAACTTCTAGTACTCTCGCTAAGATTCATTCTAAAAAGCTCATAGTCATGGGTGACGATGTTGATCTTTGTCTCTTTCACTTGTGAGGTGCCCTCATAAGTTACTTCGAGTTTTTTCACACCTCAAATATCGTATGCAAATTTATAATTTGTGTAAATTCACTAGGAGAAATTTCACAATGAAGATAGTTCCAGGCTTTAGAGTTCGATTGAGCGAATGTTTGATGGTCAACATTAAGCTCACTAAAGGGCTTGACTTCATTAGTAAAAGAATTTTTAGGAAGCTCATAAGGCTTAGTCATAACTTCCCATAATTCTAAATCGATAGATTGAATCAAAATTCTAAAATAGTTTTTCCATTATAAGTAAAATTCTCCTATAAACAAGGGATGTCGAATCGAAGAAAAACTTTCACACAAGATTGCACCCATATCAACTAAACAGGAAGCCATAAAACCAAAAATCACAAAACCACAAAGATTATGAGAAAGCCTTAAATTAGCACAAGTGGATCTTCTACATGATGTTACTCATGTAATTTGTGATTCCTCTCTCTGATACCAATTGAAGTTCTTTATGCTTAAGACAATTCCACAAAAGGGGGGTGAATTGTGATAAATAAAATTTTCTTTCGATTTTTAGTTTCAATTAAAACTGAAATCTTTTAAGCAAGAATAAGAAAGAATAGTACACAAAAGATTTCTAAAGTGGTTCAACTCAAAATCGAGCCTACATCAACCCCTAACTGGTGTTGGGAAAAGAACACTAAAATAACTGAATTACAAGCGAGGTTTTTCGTACGGTTTATTTCAAACCTACTTGGGATTTTAGCTATGGCTAATCCCTAACCTACTTGAGTTTTTCAGAGCTCAAGTCAAACGCCAAGCTTTTGCACAATTGTCGAGATGCCCTTATTCCAAAGAAAGAAATTCAAAAAATCGGCAAAAGTTAAGAAAATTTTAAAAGAAATATGTGGTACACACAATATCGAAGAGAGGGAGGAATAGAGATTTAAAAATAGTTGAAACAAAAACCTCTAATTTCAGGTTCCTTCTTGCAACTTTCATTTAGTGACTTTGGAAGCACCGTATGCACTTAGAATTACTCGATATTGTGATTTGAAAGCTTTGAAATCTTAGCAATGGTAACCTCTTGGAGTTCTTCATCATTTCCTATTTATTGAACTTAGTTTGAGCTCTAAATCCACTGCCAATGGTTCTATAATAAACTGGCTATTTGGGTAACGGACACAAAGCAACCACCATTTTATTTGGATCCAGAAATGGATGTTTCTAATTGAATTTCGAATTTATCATTGCAGATAAATCCTAGCCTTTAGATATAGGAGGCCTTGATCTGGGCCATTGGATGGTGCATTGGTTGTCCTGCATATATTAAAATAATTTGTCCAGAAACCAAATAAAATAAAAGCTTACTGCAGGGGTTCCGCATCCTCTTGCAGATTTGGCTCAGTTTTGAATCTCTTGCTTGGAATTTTACTCTATTATCATGCAGCAATTTACCTTGATTAATCTAAGCCATCCAATCATGGCTGCCCTTTTGCCTTCTTTGACAATCGAAAGAAAGTTTAGTCCCACATTGTCCAAATGTCTTTTCCATGGCTCTCTATAACATTTTTGGTTCATTTATTTCTCAAGCAGTTTTGTGCTTGCTCCCCCCTCCCTAGACAAAGATTTCATCACTTGCTTCTGGTTGGATTGATTTCGTGCTTACTCTGGTCAGCTTTCTCTATTGGCTGAGTTCACACTTATTCCGTTCAGCAGCTGCGGGCTGATTTCTCACTTGTTCTATTCAACAGTTCTTCCTGTGACCTTTGGGCTTCGCCCACCCTTTCTGGGCCTATTAAATAATTTTTACTTTATTTTATTTTTTAAATACTTAAATCCTGAACGGTCTAGCCATCAGGTTGTGTCATCCTATCCTACACTACAGTGAAAATTTTCGAGACTAAAGTGGTTTCACAGTGTTTTGGGAGATTTTTTGTACCAAAATTTGGAATATAAGTATACCAAAATTATTTTATAATATGATAGTATTACAAGTGTGCTAAATGACTATGAAAAGAAATTCATGAAAAACTATTCCTAAATAATTTTAAAAAATCAAATACCGATATCTATATTTTTCTTTAATAATGCTTGGCCCAAAAATCAATATTAAAAAATTATTAAAGAATAAAATTTTCAAATATTGATACTACTAGTATGCCACATCATCTCAAAATTTGGACAAATCAAATTCAAGAAAAACAAAGAGATATTCAAGTATAAAAATTTTGGTGCATGCCTTCAATTTCCCTGAAGCATGTTATCACTCCGAGAGTATTGAAGGCCATTATTTTAGACATTTAAAGTTCATGGCTTAACTTCATTGAATATTAGCTATTTCACTTAAAGCAAGCCCATATGAGATAAACATTTATGCTTGACTCATCAAACACAAGGCATTCTCTCAACTTTCTCTACTACAAAAACATCAACTATATGATTCCCCTATCGTGTTGTATAATTTGCATCTCACTAAATCGTTGTTATTCATTCTTCACTTATTGTATCATATGGCCTCCCCATCACACAGTATGATTCCTTCAACTCCCTATATATGGTTATTAGGAGCCCATCTTACTCTTTGACCTTTATCTAATAATATTGTATAAGAATCCCACGGCATAGAATGATCACTCCAACTATGATATGATGACATTATTGGACCACACAATAAGCTTTCTTCTTGAACCAACTTAACCCTAATTGTATTATATATTCTCTAAATTGTATGGTATGTTTATTAACTCCCTAAACAAATTATTGATAATCATATTATATAATGAGTCTAATCATATAGTAGACTCACCTCCAAACAAAACCATAAGGCTTAAATTCAACTACATTTTACTATAAGACAACTCTAAACCTCCATAATTAGTTATCATAGAATTCTTAACTTGTACAATAAAATAAAACCACTAATTCCATTATAAAAACGAATAAATTAAAAAAAAATATAATTTCAACCTTTTTTAATTTTCACTCATTGTTGTAGCTTTCTAGTACATTCCTCACTTTCTTGATTCTTATAGTAATAGTAAGTCTCTTTTTTGTCTTCCTTACTACTCTCCTTATGACCAACATAATTTTTTCTTCTTTTTCTTGTTGTTCTCTTGAATTTAGACTTTCTTCTTCCCTCTTCACTTTATTTTCCCTTTTTCTCCTTCTCTTCGTCCATTTTTCTTTCATTAGCTACATCTCTAAACTACCTAAAACTTTTAGTAATAACTTATTTAACACTAATCTTATTAAATATAATTAGCTTAAATTAAAAAATATTTTTTGCCATTTCTTTTTGCCAAATTTTTTGCTAAATCGTTAACATGAAAACTTACCTCATCCTCCAAATCTGTGGAAGAGGTAGAAGTGGAATCTAAATCACATTTGGTGACCTTGAAGGCTAGTGGTTCTTCAAGCTTCCTTTCATGCTTTAACTTACTTGTAGAAGCCTCTTCTAAAGTCTCCTAATCATCTCTATTTTGGCAGTGGGAAGTTCCCCAAGGAGTTCATCCAATGAAAGTTTGTTGACATATTTAGCCACGTTAATAGCCATTGCAAGGAGATCACATTCCTTTGGAAGGATTCTCAAAATTTTCCTTACTAAGTCACAATTTGAGAATAACCTTCGAAGATTTATCAGCCATTTGTTGCGCCATTAAATCTTAAAAACATACTTTTAATACTCTCACCAAGATTCATTCTAAAAAGCTCATAGTCATGGGTGAGGACGTCGATCTTCGTCTCTTTCACTTGTGCGATGCCCTCATAAATTACTTCGAGTTTTTTCCACAAAATGCCGTACGTAAATTTATAATTTGTGTGAATTCACCAGGAGAAATTCCACAGTAAAGATAGTTCAAGGCCCTAGCATTCAATTGAGCCAATGTTTTATGCTCAACATTAAGCTAACTAAAGGTCTTGACTTCATTAGTAAAAGAATTTCTAGGAAGTTCACAAGGCTTAGTCATAATTTCCCACAATTCTAAATCGATAGATTGGATAAAAATTCTAAAACGGTTTTTCCAATATAAGTAAAATTCTCCTTTAAACAAGGGAGGCCAAATTGAAGAAAAACCTTCACAAAATGTTGCACCCATATCATCTAAAGAGGAATCCATAAAACAAAAAAATAATAAAAACCACAAAGAATATGAGAAAGCCTTCACATAGCATAAGTGGATCTTCTACGTGATATTACTCCTGTAATTTGAGATTCCTCTGATACCAGTTGAAGTTCTTTGTGCTCAAGACAACCTCGCAAGGTGGGGGTGAATTGTGGTAAATAAAATTTTCTTTCAATTTTTGGTTTCAATTAAAAATTAAATCGTTTATGCAAGAATAAGAAAGAGTAGTACACAAAAGAATTTTAAGGTGGTTCGATTAAAAATCGAGCCTACATCCACCCCCAACCGGTGTTGGGAAAAGAACAATAAAACCATGAAATTACAAGCGAGGTTTTTCGTACAGTTCACCTTGAACCTACTTACCTATGAGCAATCCCGAACCTACTTGAGTTTTTTTGGGCTCAACTCAAGCCCCAGGCTTTTGCATAGTTGTTGGGATGCCCTTACCCTAAGGAAAGAAATAGAAAAATTGGCAAAACTTAAGACAATTTTAAGAGAAATATGAGGCACACGCAATACCAAAAAGAGGGAGGAATAGCGATTGAAAAATAGTTGAAGCAAAAACCTCCAATTTTTTATTGCTTCTTGCAGCTTTCACTTTGTGACTTTGGAACTACCGTATGCTTTAGAATTACTCGATATTGTGATTTGAAAGCATTGAAATCTTAGCAATGATAACCTTTAGGAGTTCTTCATCATTCTTTATTTATAGAGCTTAATTTGAGATCTAAATCCACTCTCAATGTTTTCAAAAAGAACTAGTTGTTCGGGTAATGGACACATAGCATTCACCGTTCGATTTGGAGCCTAAAATGGATGTTTTTGATTGAATCCCAAATTTAAAGTTTGAGTTCAATCCAGGATGTTGGATCTAGGTAGCCTTGATCTGGGCCATTGGATGACAAGTTGTTTTTCTGGCATATATTAAAACAATTTGTTTAGAAATCAACTAAAATAGAAACTTACAGCGGTTGTTTCGCATCCTCTTATAGATTTGGCTCAATTTCAAATCTCCTGCCTGGCATTTTACTCATTTATCATGTAGCAAATTTACCTTGATTAATCTAAGTCGTCCGATCGTGCTTACCCTTCTGCTATCTTTGACAATCGAATGGAAGATTAGTCCCACATCCTCCAAATGTCTTATTCATGGCTCTCTATAACACTTTCGTTTCATTTGTCTCTCGAGCAGTTTGGGGTTGGCTCCCCCTTTCCAAGACCAAGATTTCATCACTTGGTCTTGGTTGGCTTTATTTTGCACTTGCTCTGGTCCGCTTTCTTTGCAGACTGTGTTTGCACTTGTTCCATTCAGCAGTTGTGGGCTGATTTCTAACTTTTTTCCGTTCAGTAGCTCATCCTATGGCCTTTGGGCTTGGCTCGCCCCTTCTGGGTCTATTAAATATTTTTTACCCTATTTTATTTTTTAAATACTTAAAGCCTGGATAGACCAACCTCGGGTTGGGTCGACCCACCCAACGCTATAGTGAAAATTCTCGAGACTAAAGTTGTTTTATAGTTTTTTGTGAGAATTTTTGTGCCAAAACTTTGAGTATAAGTATACAAAAAAAATTTTATATTATGATAGTATTATAAGTTTCTTGAATGACTATGAAAAGAAAATTTTGAAAAATTATTCCTAAATAATTTTAAAAAATCAAATCCTGATGTCTATACTTTTCATCAATATTGCTTGACCCAAACATCAAAAATCAAAATTTATTAAACTTATAACATTTTCAAATATTAATAATACTAGTGTGCCACATCATCTCAAAATTTGGACAAATCAAATTCAAGAAAAATAAAGAGATATTCAAGTATAAAGATTTATGTGCATGCCTTCCATTTCCTTGAAGCTTACCATCACTCCAAGAGTCTTGAAGACCAGTATTTTAGACATTAAAGTTCATGGCTTGACTTAATTAAATATTAATAATTTCACTTAAAGTAAGCCCATATGAGATATAAACATTTATGCTTGACTCAACAAACACAAGGGTATAACAATCTCCCCTTTTGATGATATCAAGACATAAATATTTTAAATACAAAAATGTGACAAACAAAAAAGAAATAAATTTTTATGAAGGAAATTAAGAATTAACATGCTCCCCTATCTTGATGCTCCCCCTAACTCCTAACTTTTCTCCCACTTGACACCATCAAAAGGGAGTGAACCCTAAGCAATGTCTAAAAGTCCTAATTATTCCCTAACTGTTTGAAATTGCTCTGATGGTAAGGGTTTGGTAAAACTGTCAACCAATTCAAGCTTAATGGGAACATACTCTAATTCTACTAATATTTTGGCCACTTGGTCTCTAATAAAGTGATATCTGACATCTATGTGCTTATTCCTAGAATGATGAACTCGATTCTTGGCTAATGCTAATTTTCTACTGTTATCAATTCTAATAGGTATATGTGTAACTTCTAAACCATAGTCTTGAAGTTGTTGTCTTATTTGAAATCCTAAGAAAAATAAAGTTAGATCACCAATGATGCTTATTTCAAATTCTTTAGTCATAAGATTTCCAAATTCTCTACATTTCTTTTTTTTGCACTGCCAAAAATAATATCACCAACATAAATCTAAATAATTAGTCAATCATCTCCTAATGATCAAATCCTTTGGATGTGAGGATGTGAATTTCCATCCTCTATGTAACTTTTTTGTTTCTTTTTGTACATTAAGATTTTATAACTTTTCTTCATTCTTATTCAAATCTAAGTTCTTTAGTAATTTTATTTTATCTTCTAAATACTTCTCACTAACTAGTTGGATAGACTCATCAAACAGAACATATATTATTTCCACTATCTTATGAGGTTCTAGATTAAAGATTCTATATGCTTTTCTAATAGATGAAAATCCAAGATGTGGATTTTTATTTTCTTCATAGTTTTGACTGCATAAGGTGCAAAATCTAAATTAGAAACATACCACTAAATTAAATCATTAATTTAAGTCTTATAAATGTCCTAGACCAATCCTAGAATTTCTCCAAATATTTTGGAGACATTTTCTCCTAGTCTTCTAAGTTCAACTCCTAGGAACCCAAGAAAGCTCAAGTTGAGCACTAAATGGAGCCTGCATGTTCTAATTCTTAACAATCCATCTTAAAATTTTTTTGTGAATATATATTTCTTCTAAAAAAGCAATCTGTTGTAGTATGTTTAGGTTTAAAACAACAAAAACAAACAATATTTGATCGCTTAGGCATGCTTATGTATTTAGGTTTTTCAAAATTTATGACATGTGAAGAATAATAAGCATGTGAAGCATAAGAGTATGTGAAGTTTTTCTAGCTTTAGCATGCTCAAAAAATCATATTTTTTTTAAAAAGTGAAATATCATGCATTAAAGAAGTATTCTCAATGATAAGGGAAGCATTTTCGTCATATATATGTTGATTTTCTATTCTTTTCTTTTCATCTTCTTTTATAACAAAATCAAGTAACTCAACTTTTTCTTTGTAAACTTTTTTCAATTTTTTATGAGCACTCATTAAAGAAATCAATACATTCATAATTTCAATGTAATTACTTTCTAAAATATCTTTTGTCCAAGTTATTACCTTGTTTTCTTCTTCTTCTTCACTTGAAGATATTGAAGATGTCTCATTTTCCATAAAACAAATCATCCTTTCTTCTCCCTTACTCTAGCTTGAAACATTTGAATCTTTAGAAGCACTCTATGTAGCTTGGAAAGCATTCTTTTTCTACAAGTTCTTCTTCTTCTTCTTTTCCTGTTACATATGTTGTCCTTGAGTTTTGGGCATTCTGGTTTAATATGACCAATTTGATCACACTCAAAACAAGTTGGTGGCCTCTTCCTCTCCTTGTTGCTCATCTTCTTCTATTTCCTATTAAGAATACTTTTTTCCAAATTTGTTACTAAACCATTAACATGAAAACATACCTCATCCTCCAAATCTATGGAAGAGGGAGAAGTGGAATCCGAATCACATTTGGTGGCTTTGAAGGCCGTGGGTTCTTCCTTCTTCCTTTCATGCTTTAAATTACTTGTAGAAGCCTCTCCCATAAGTCTTCTAGCCATCTCTATTTCTGTAGTGAGAAGTTTCCTATGGAGTTCATCCAATGAAAGTTTGTTGACATCTTTAGCCGCTTTAATAGCTGTTGCAAGGGAATCATATTCCTTTGAAAGGGTTCTCAAAATGTTCCTTACTCGGTCACCATTTGAGAATGCCCTTCAATATTCCAAGATTTATCAATCCATTTTTTACGTCATTAAATCTTAAAAATAAAATTTTAATACTTTCAATAGGATTCATTCTAAAATGCTCATAGTCATGGGTGAGGATGTCGATCTACGTCTCTTTATCTTGTGAGGTGCCCTCATAAGTTACTTCGAGTTTTTTCAACACCTCAAATGTCATATGAAAATTTATAATATGTGTACATTCATTAGGAGAAATTCCACAATGAAGATAATTCAAGCCCCTAGCATTTAATTAAGACAATGTTTTATGCTCAACATTAAGCTCACTAAAGGGCTTGATTTCATTAATAAAAGAATTTCTGGGAAGTTCATAAGGCTTAGTCATAACTTCTTATAATTCTAAATCGATAGATTGAATAAAAATTCTAAAACAATTTTTCCAATATAAGTAAATTCGCCTTTAAACAAGGGAGGATGAATTGAAGAAAAACCTTCACACAAGGTTGCACCCATATCAACCAAAGAGAAAGCCATAAAACCAAAAATCACAAAATCACAAAGAATGTGAGGAAGCCTTCACTTAGCACAAGTGGATCTTCCATGTGATGTTACTCACTTAATTTGGGATTCTTCTCTCTGACAACAATTGAAGTTCTTTGTGCTTAAGACAATCTCACAAGAGTGGGGGGGTGAATTGTGGTAAATAAAATTTTCACTCGATTTTTGGTTTTAATTAAAACTTCAATATTTTAAGCAAGAATAAGAAAGAATAGTACACAAAAGATTATTATGGTGGTTCAACTCAAAATCGAGCCTACATCCACCCTAATTGGTGTTGGGAAAAGAACACTAAAATCACCAAATTACAAGCGAGGTTTTTCATACGATTCACCTCAAACCTACTTGAGATTTTACCTACGGTTAGTCCCGAACCTACTTGATTTTTCTAGGCTTAACTCAAACCCCAGGCTTTTGTAAAATTGTTAGGATGCCCTAACTAAAAAAAAAGAACTACAAAAAATAGGCAAAACTTAAGACAATTTTAAGAGAAATATGAGGCACACATAATACCAAAAGAGAAAAGAATAGAGATTGAAAAATAGTTGAAGCAAAAACCTTTAATTTCGGGTTAATTCTACCAGGTTTCACTTTGTGACTTTAGAAGCACCGTATGCACTTAGAGTTGCTTAATATTGTGATTTGAAATCTTTGAAATCTTAGCAATGGTAACCTCTAGAAGTTCTTCATCATTCCCTAATTATAGAGCTTAATTTGAGCTCTAAATCCACTCCCAACAGTGCTAAAATTAACTAGTCGTTTGGGTAACGGACACAAAACAGTTCACCGTTCGATTTCGAGCCTGAAATAGATATTTCTGATTGAATCTCGAATTTATCATTTGAGATCAATCCTGGCCATTGGATCTAAGCATCCTTGATGTGGGCCATTGGATAACGCATTTGTTGTCCTGCATGTATTAGAATAATTTGTCCACAAATCAACTAAAGTAGAAACTTACTGCAGTGATTTCGTATCCTCTTGTAGATCTGGCTCGGTTTGGAATATCCTGTTTAGCATTTTACTCTATTATCATGCAGTAATTTACCTTGATTAATCTATGCCATTCGATCATGCCTGCCCTTCCATCTTCTTTGACAATCGAATGGAAGTTTAGTGCCACATCATCCAAATGTCTTTGCCATTACTCTTTATAACACTTTTGGTTCAATAGTTTCTCGAGCCGTTTGAGGTTGGCTCCCACTTCTTGACCAAGATTTCATCATTTGGTCCTAGTTGGCTTGATTTCGTGCTTGCTCTGGTCAGCTTTCTCTGCGTGTTGAGTTTACACTTGTTCAATTCAGCAGTTGTAGGCTGATTTCTTAGTTGTTCAGTTCAACGGCTCTATATGTGGCCTTTGGGCTTTGTCTGCCCCTTTTGGGACTATTGAAATAATTTTTCTTTATTTTAATTTTTAAAATCTTAAAGCTTGGAGGATCAGCCGTCGGGTCGGTTCGATTTGCCCAACGTTATAGTGAAAATTCCGAGACTAAAGTTGTTTTAAAGTGCTTTTTGAGAATATTTGTGTCAAAATTTTGAATATAAGTATACCAAAATAATTTTATATTATGATAGTATTACAAGTGTCCTAAATGACTATATAGAGAAATTTATGAAAAATTATTTCTAAATAATTTGAAAAAATAAAATACCAATGTCTATACTATTCATCAATAATGTCTGACCCAAAAATCAAAATTTAAAAATTATTAAACTTATAACATTTTCAAATATTAATACTACTACTTTGCCACATTATCCCAAAATTTGGACATATCAAATTCAAGAAAAATAAAGAGATATTCAAGTATACAAATTTTGGTGCATGCCTTCAATTTCCTTGAAGCTTGCCATCACTCAAAGAGTCTTGAAGACCACTATTTTAGACATTTAAAGTTCATGGCTTTACTTAATTGAATATTAACAATTTCAAATAAAGCAAACCCATATGAGATATAAGCATTTGTGCTTGACTCATCAAACACAAGGTTGTAACAGAAAACTTAATATTATTTTTTATTTAATTTTAGTTAATCTAAATATATTTTAAATTTTATGCCATAAGTTAAAAAAAATAGACATTTTGTATTACTAATATAAATTAGTTCTCATGCTATCTATATGATTTAATATATGTATGTTATCGTAAAATAAAAATATAAAAGATCCATAGAAATTTAAAAACTATGAGCCAATGTAATACAAATGCTTCTTATCAAGATAACTACGTCATATATCAAAATACACAATATAAAATAACATATAAGATATCTTAATTTAAGAATAAATTATCCATTAATTTAATATTATATTTATATTACCATTATCAAACTTTTTAACCTAAATTCAAGGTGAAGATTCTTAATCCACTTTTGTTTTCTTTTAGTTTTTCTACAAACTCTTAGATGAATGCACATGAGTTACTATATAATATTTAATAATGAAAATATCGAAGATTCTTTAAGATTATATAACCCAAAGCATTCTCTCTACTTTCTCTACTACAAATATGATTCCTCCATCGTGTTGTATAATTGGCATCTCACTAAATCATTGTTATTAATTCTTCACTTTTTGTATTATATGGCCTCTCTATAAAACAGTATGATTCCTTCAACTCTCTATATGTGGTTATTAGAAGCCCATCTTACTCTTTGACCTTTATCCAATCATATTGTATGAGAATCCCATGGTATAATATGATCACTCCAACTATGATATGACGACATTGTTGGACCACACAATAAGCTTTCTTCTTGAACCAACTTAACTCTAATTGTATTATATAGCCTCCTAATTGTATGAAATGTTTATTAACTCCCTAAACAAACTATTGATAATCATATTGTATATTGAGTCTAATCATATAGTTGACTCACCTCCAAACAAAACCATAAGGCTTAAATTCAACTATATTTTTCTATAAGATAACTCTAAAACCCCATAATTAATTATCATAGCATTCTTGTACAATAAAATAAAACCTCTAATACCTCTTCTTATGACCAACACAATTCTTTTCCTCTCTTTCTTATTGTCCTTTTGAATTGAAGCTTTCTTCTTCCTCTTCTCTTTATTTTCTCTTTTTCTCCTTCTCTCGCTCCATTTTTCTTTTGTTAGCTACATCTCTAAAATACCTAAAACTTTTAGTAATAACTTATTTAACACTAATCTTGTTAAAGATAATTGGCTTAAATTAAAAAGTATTATTTTCCATTTAAATATTTATAATATATATATGTATTATTCAAAAAATTGTAATTAATTATGTAGGTCATAAAACATTATTAACACAGCACAATTATATTCCTCAAAGAGAGTTCTTTTTAATTATATGCTTTAATAAAATTTTATTTTCATTTAAAAATATGACACACTTCTCAAAATAAAATTATTGTTATTTTCTTTTAATTAATAAATGTATTATTTTTAAAAATAATTTTATTGTCATTTAAATTCACATAATTAAAATTATATGAATCAAATCTCAAGATTTGTAATATATTATATAGAGAAAAAATTTTAAGATATTATAATAAAAAAATTATATTTTTGTGTGCATTATTTAATGAAAGCATATATATTATCATGCATATCATGAAATATAAATTTTATTAAAATTTAAAATGATATACTAATAAAATAATAATCAACCTCTTAGAAAAATCATATTCTACGTAAGAGTAAAAAATAATAAATAATATGCAAAAATATCTTAATTATGAAACATTTTATATATTAATTTAATATTGTGCATATATCATAATTACAGGTTTTACTAATTGAATTTAGGACAAAAACTTCTTTTTCAAATTTTTTTATATTTTTTATGAATATAAACATGCATATTTATCACCAAAATAATTATATATATATAGACACACATACACACGCATGCACACATCATATTTCTTATGATTATTTCACTCAAATTATCATCTTTATTTTTCCCCTACTATAGTATTAGCATGCCATATTTTATACTTAATGTATTATATATTTTGTAAAATTTTTTTAATAGCATACCATACATTAAACTCATTGCATTCTATGTTTTATGTAAAACCACTCTACGACTAATCCTATATTATTGCTGATTCATTAACATTTATAACCTAACGTACAATATGTTGAGCCTCTTGTATTGGATGCACAAATTGCGTATACTGTACTCTAATACAAATGAATAATATTTGCCTTTACAACCTTAATGGCAATATGTTATGTAATTTCTAAATATCATTATAGAAGAATATTAAATAAGATTATATATTTGTAAATAATAGAATATTTAGGTATTTTATAATGATGTCATGTTGAAACTTATGGGGAATACGATTTTCAAATTCTCAATAGTCATGGTACGAGTAGGATAAAAAATTATTTTAACTGCCCTCACTTCCCAAGCTTAATTCAATAGTGAGCTTTGAAGAGTTCAGGTCATCACGAACTTGTTGTCCCAGCTTATAAATAAGTCTAGTAGGACCAATCCAATGAGCTTTTTCATATAAGGAAACTAAGAAGCAAAGTTGTGCCGTAGAGGAGAGTTGCAAAGGTTGGAGTCATCGATGATGTATGTTTTTTAGAATGACTGTAAGAAAGATTGAAAGACATCAAGGAAAGGATGTTAACTATCTAGCGGTCTCCCACATAATCAAGGAATTTATTTAACCTTTGCATCAATTCTAAATGGGTGGTGTCCCTTAAACAAATATATATTTTGTGTAGTTTTGACTTGAGAAAGTTAATCATGTTTTGGCTATTAATCCAAACTTGCTTGGGTTCCCTGTCAAATAAATATTCACACTCCCCTACTGGAAAATGTGGCAGGGAGATCAAAATGAATGGAGTAAGTGAAATTATTTTTACTTTCTGCAATCAGTTGATCCCACAGAAGACACAAAATTAATGGATATTCCAGGAAAATATAAGAAACTCTGGAACAAGTGGGATGTACATATTTTGAGAAACACCTCAGCATCAAGAGCATGGATAAGAATGGCTGTTTGTAGTAATTATCCTTTGGCCAACTGTGTTGCCGACTTCATTCTTGGCCAGCTAAGCAGCAGCATGGACGACAATAGCAACAACGCCAAAAAGCTACTGTCCTTCATTACACTATATTTAAGAAATCGTCCGCTTTGATGACCACTGGTGAACAAGTGTGAATAATGTATCCATAGATTTAACTTCGGTAAAATCACAAATTCTCCTTCAACTAGTCTACAAAAATTGGTCCTCATAGCAATATTGAAGATAATGACACTCCAAAATAATCAGCCTTTCAAAGCATTGTTTTTGTACATTTGCTCATTGAGAAAGATGAAAGAAAGATAATATAATTTATTGAAAAAAATAATATATGGACGTTTGTTCATAAAGAATAATATAATCACATAGAAAAATTTAATGATAATAAATTAATTATAACAGTGACAAAAAAATCTTATATTTCATGAAAGAATAAAAAATATATTTTTTTACGCTTTATATTCAAGTTGTTGTATTCATTTAAAGTTATCAAAGCATAAATGTAACAAAAATAGCAATAGTTGTTCAAAATTTGTTTTATAATTTTTTTCTCATTCAAGATAAGTAATCTCAACAATTGTTTTATTCTTCTTTTTTAACAATTTTATTTTATTTTGGTACTAATTCAATTTTTTATTTTTATAACACCTTCAAACTCCTTATGTTTTTAAAATAGCTTTAATTTATGAACAAAAAAGATATCTAACTCTGACGAGGTCATAACTAAATAATAAATAATATTTATTTTTATTTTGAAATAAAATATTTATTTATTACAAATATCAACATGAACTAACTCAAGAGGCCACATAACTTTCTAAAACTTTAGAATGATGATTATTGGTTCTTATCAAAAATATAACTTTCACAAATATAGTCAACATTACAAATGAAAAAATATCATTCAATATTTTTTATTTTATAACTTAAATCTAACAAAATACAAATAATCATTCTAATAATATCACAACTAAGATTTATTCTTAACCTCTATTGCTAATACATTACTTTTAATATGAATTTTTTTATTAAAAACACCTCATTGACACAATTCATCCTCAAATATACAAGATAATGTTATTATATTACTTATCTAATAGTTAATGAACCACATTGTAAAAATTAAAATACTAAACAAATATCATGAACCGATTTTTTCTATCATTTATCCTTCATTATGATTTAAAAAAGTATCTTGACATATATTATATTAACTTAAGTCTTTATTCATATTCACATAAAACATTCTAGACTTTGAAACTTAAAAAAAGTCCACATCGTTGCAATATTAGAAGTTGAATATAAGAGTTAAATGAAATTGAAAGCATTGTTTCAAGGCGGCCTTGATTTACGCATCCTTTACACCACATTAAAGGGAAAATATTCATTAACTCAAAATCTTAATGAATAATTATTGGCCTCATACATCGCATATATATCTTTAACGATTTAGAAACTAATCAGAATGATAAAAGGGAAGCTAAGTAAAGATATAGGTCCTACCAATAAATGTGATCCTAGATTGCTGAAATCGATTGGAGTTCCCGAGCTTCACTTCCATGCTTTCCTTCCCATAAACTGCTTACCACGTTGCCTTTGCTTCTTTTTTCTCTTGACGAGAATGAGATGCTCTTGTTATTTTGGTAGCCAGCGACGTCGCCTTCGAGTGCTGCTTCTGCGGTTGCTTAGGCAACCAGTCTGGTTAAACAATAATAGCAACTTATCTTAAGCCAACCCAGATAAAAATAAGCTTTGAAATAACAAAATCACATAACAAAAAAATACATGATGCTCTTGCAATTAAAAATGGAAAATGTAACTATGACATACCTTTTTTTGTTTCATGACAGTTTTAGCCTTGTACTTTTCTCTATCCCCTCTGCCTGCTCGAATGAGAGCTACTCTTTCCTGCTTGCTGAGCCTGCTCCTAACGTGCGTCTAAACACAACACATGATTATCATTTTTTAACCAATGAAGTTAAGTAAATTGCTTTTAAAAATTCCAAACCAACTTGGATAGGTCAAACGTCATTGTACGCACTCAACTCAAAAGTTATATAAACTTGAATGCATCCAAGAGGTTCTAATTGTTCTTATTCCTACCATTTCAATGAGATCACTCGCAAAGAATGGATGGTGAGAAACATCAAAGAAAGCAACCATGTTATAAGACATTAAAAGCAGGAACCTATGAACTATATTTGTGCAGCATTGAGGACAGATTTCTTCGTGCTTAAGACAATAAAATTGCTTAGCAATAATGCTTCCATTAGCTAATTTCTAGATTGAACATAACTATGACACTTTTGTTGGATGAAATAAAACTCCATTCGAATCTAATTACTTGTGCTAGAAATTACTCGCTATTGCTTAATTTTACTTCAAATAATGCATGGTCAAAGTATAAAACATGACTTAATCACCCTAAAAATGAATTAAGTTATATCCTATGAAGAATTATGTGTCCAGTAAAACCACATCATCGATATTTTATCTTTTAAATACAAAGCCAACTGATACACCTGTAGGACTAACTATCTAGCTTCACTTCTCTAGACAAGAGCAACATTAACATCATCAGGCCATTAAAAGCCATGAAATATGCATGAATAATACACGTTGAGAAGTGAAATCAGAAGGGCCAACCAACCAATAGAAAGCAACCATGTTAGAGAATTACCTCAAGTTTAATAGGGTTCAAATGTTTTGGACTTAGCTGCTCAGAAGATGGAATCTCAAAAGTTGTTGCATTATAGCCTTCATCCTTTCTTAATAGATCATGTTAAGACAAGCTCTTCTTTGCCTCTTTATTTTCCTAATAAACATTTGAATATGATTTGTCAAGTTAAACTTCAAGTCAAGACATGAAGACCATGCACATAACTTATCCTCATTTATTTGATAACAAGAGAGACTGCCTTCAATTTAAAAGCTTGGTCAAGAACATTTGCAACAACAAGGCAATCATTGCAGAAGCCATGCTATCAATAAATACAAGATAATCGATGAGCTGCTAAGAAAATTGAATATAGAAGATAAAAGATGAAGCCTGCCTTCTGTTCTTTGATATGTTGGAAGTCTTAATTAGAAACAATACCATCAGCTTCATCAGTTGAAACTTCAGCAGCCTTGATTACTATAAGTCTTTTAAGAGAACGTGGACTTGCATCAACATCGAGCACGTCATTGGCAACCCTGACTTCTTCAAATGCTTTTTTTCTGGCTTTTGAAACAATGGGATGACCTAGATCTTTCTTGACCAAAAATGAAATGCATATCTATAGAAATGAAAAAGGAAAAATGAATTTTTTCCAAATATAACAAATTTTTTATTCTTTTTTTATTACATCATTAAGCATGCTGTAAAAAATAGTAATGTCAAAAACATACCTTTCTTAATAATGTGATCAAGGAGTGCACAGCAACTGAAACAGCTTTCTCATGTGACTTTTTGTACAAGACCAAGTTTTGAAGAAGGCGTTCATTCATCAACTAAGTCACAATGAAAAAAAACAAAAAATAAAGAAAGAAGATGGTAACAACTCCTTTCATGCGGTAGTAAAAAAAATAAAGGAATTCAAATATTCTTATGTTACTATGAAGAGCAAGAATGAAAGAGCAACAGCTCAGTTTAGGCTGTTTGTAAATACAAATAAATCTTGCTTCCTAGGTTTTGATCACATAGAAGCATTTTTTAGTGCCAATTAGATATTCTATATAACAATTAAAAATTGAAAAATAATTCATAAATTACCACTGATATTTAAATATGAAGGGAAATCATCGTGTAAAGAGAGAAGGATTCATAATGTTACAGAAGTGCTTGAGTAAATATATAAGCTGCAAATTCCATAATGCATTAGTTTAACTTTCTATCTGTCATGCATCTAAACCATATTACTATTCCTTTCTTTTGAATGCTTGTTTAAGATATGCAGGCACTTAAATCACATATATTTCCATCTTTTCAAAGGTGTAACTCATGAAAAGCTGTAGTATTTATTACTATATCGTCATGTGCACTAATTACTCTTTTACATATGCTGCTACTTCTTGAAAAGTACATTTGGCAATACCCAAGCCATTTTAACTAAATATGTTTGCATATTTAGGTATAATTGAAAGGAAATTGCATCAGTTGCAAGAGCATTAGTATGATAGCCTAAATTATTTAATAATGGAATACATTTGCATTTGTGTATTTAATGTTGAATTTAAACTGTATAGATCAGACACTATGAAATCAATATATTTTGATGCATCTCAAAAAAAATATCACGTGGCTATAGCTAGATTTGAAACTTGCAGAAACCATAGAAAAAATCTTGAAATGAGATATCTGCTAGTACATTATTTGTGATTTTATGAAATCTTTTAAATTATTTTTATAAATTTTTAAAAAGAAAATTAAAACAATATTTTATATAATCCTCTTTATTATTATAAAAAGAATAAGCTTACCCTCCCCAATGCTTTTTAGCTATGCTCTATGCATGAGGAGGTCTCAGAAAAAAAAAAGAAGAGCTTGGGAGAAAAGAAAAAGATAATAGTTTGTGCTTGGGTTTGGAGGGTTGCAATAAGAAAGCTTGACCTACGAAAGTCACAATAGCAACTACTTCAATCTGGGAAAAGAGTTTCATAAAAGAGCTCATATCTTGAATTGCAAAATAAATATTGTTAAAAGTCTACTTTTGACTGAGATTTTCCTCCGTTGGAATGCTGTTAAATTTTCTATTGCGCTACTCGAGCGATGGTTTTGAAGTAACCAAATACTAGGTTGAATTTGGTAGTGTTGTTAAGAAAGTCCATGTCACTTACGATACAATAGGATTAATGGCATAATATAACTAGAAAAAATATAACATATAATATGATAGAATCACCTTTACAATCGTTGGCACCTGAATTATGGGCAATGTTATAGTGATATAGGATAAGATCAACCCTGTTGTCATTAGTAGCTAAATTATGAGCCATGGTACGACAAGGACACTATCTTCATAAGTAGAAGATACTAGGCAATGTGGGTGATGGTTCCCTAAAGCAAAAGAAGGATTTAAAAACATTTTGGAACTATGATTATGAATACTTATTGAATAGAAAATATATGGTTTAGAAAAATAATAAAAACAAAATTAAAATAATGTTTAAGAATTTCAAAAATCTTATAAATAAAATATAAATAATTACTAACAGAATGTAATAAAAATTATATAAAAAAGAAAAGATAAAAAAATGAAAAGGCAATAAATTTGACATAAAAGAGTCATCATATGAACAAACTAAAACTATAATATAAGTTTGTTAAATTGTTAAATTATTTTAAAATATTATTTTTGATTTTGATGCACTGTGATATGAGCATACTACATAACATATATTTATCGATACATATGTTCTGATTTATATGACAACATACTATAATTATATACACACACATATGACTATTAACAAATAAAATAAAAAATAGAAATATATGATAGAAAAAAAAATTAAAAAAAGAGAGAATGATTAACTAAATAAATCTAAAACACGAAAATGATGAAATAAGATTGTGATGATTTCTCTATGACGCCATATCGCAATTGTTTGATATGAGAGAATCACATTTTGTATTGTTGGTACCTAAATTATGAGATACAAAAAATCAAAAAACACTACACCATGAATACAGGATTCTAAACAATGCTTGCAATGGTACAATGGTATATGATACGATCACCCTATTTTCTATAGTAGCTAAATTGTGAGCCATAGCACGACAAGTACAGCACCATGTGACTACCAAATACGAGATAATGTGAGCGATGGCTCCATGATAAATAATCTAATATGGAATCTTAAGTGAGGATAGTGATCATATGAAAAAATTAAAATCTTAAAAAAATAAGTAAATTTTTTTTAAAATAAGATAAAAAGAATACAAATAAGAGAAAAAGAAAGAAAATAATATGTGATATTAATATTCAATTATGTGTATTATGAGCATATAAACAATGATTCAGCATTTTATATCTTTTATTGATAGCATATATTATTCTTAATTACTGCTCCATCTTTATTTAACCACACATCAATATCATTTTATCTTCTTGCAATTAACAATTTACAAATTAAGTATATTATGCTTATTTACTTATATTATAAGCCAAGATACATGCATATACAAAGCTAAGGGTTCTTAAAATATAACTTAAGATTTTGAATTAAATAGCATAATATTTTTTAAACTTTGTGAAAGACATTAAATGTGAAGACAATTGTTATACTTAGTTGGCAAAAAATACTTTTATATACTTTTCAACTTATCTTTCAATTGATAGCTTGAGATCAAGTTTGCTACTTTCTATGCTATTATTTTATCTTAAGATATTATGGTGGATATTTGATGCTTTTCATCACCCCAGCTCAATTTTAGAATTGTGT
The DNA here is from genome assembly GCA_023846275.1 of Vanilla planifolia. NCBI lineage: Eukaryota > Viridiplantae > Streptophyta > Magnoliopsida > Asparagales > Orchidaceae > Vanilla > Vanilla planifolia. The sequence continues at coordinate 474,806 of JAIUJO010000028.1, read as the reverse complement.
CCTTTAGATTTGTCACATGCTCTCTTTATTGTACGGTATTCTGATATTGTTGGTATATTTTAATATTAAGCCAAATGGGGAGTGACAATTAGACCATCAGAAGTTCTAATACAATAAATGTTAACTTTAGGAGTGCATGGACACTGTTGGCTTACCAACAGCTCTTTTCCACCTGCACAAAATTGGATGTTGGTAGAAAGGCATTAAGTGTTGTTGCTTTCAAGGAGCTAGCACCATCTGTGAAAAAACTAAGTTGGACAAAAAAATTCATCACAAAGGAAAACACGCAAGGACAAAAGCATCCATTAAAAACAACACAAAAATACTCGACAATAGACCAAAGCAATTGACAAATAAAATTGCTTCAAAGCATAACATGTCCAACAGAAACCCAATCAGATGAATAGAACACATACCAATGGCATCCTCAAGCACATCTCACGTACCACATTTAACCCAACAGCAATTGCCTAATAGAACACAAGCAGCAGATTGAAATCAGTATGCCACTCAATAATGACAAAATATTCAATATCTAAACATAGTATAAAATACCTCAGGACGAGAACGATCATGAACAAATTGATTCACTATTTACCCGAATTGTAAATTGGTAGGAAATTAAATTTAGTCCCTAGATAACTAAACATAGCTCCACCAGCAAATACAGTTAACAGAATCCAAAACCAAACCTATCATTCTTAGTATTATCATCTACTATGAATAACTCAATGCATTCATATCAAAACAGAAGTCACTTAAGGGAAATGAAATGTAATAGGCTGCCATGTATGCATGGAATTAGCAGTGGTAAGAAACAAAGATTAAAATTTTTCTTCAATCAGAACTCTGAAAAATTGGTGCAGTGGGAAGAATGCACACCCCAATCCAACATATTTGACGACATTTTATACCAGCCCTAAGATGTTAACCACTTTACAATTCAATCTTTGAGTAGCCAAAAGAAGAATCAAAATGCATATGCAAAGAAGTACGATTCTAAGCTTAGGAAGCACCTAATTTGACAATTGCCTTTTCTGACCATAGGTTTCAAAAAAAATTTCAACAATTATCAATAAAGATTTTTAAAATTAAAAAGATCATAAAAGGAAGCACTAGCTACTACTCAACAAATCATGACCTTGAAATTAGACCATTTCGTTAAAAAAAATACGAATTCAACTACAGGAATATTTAACGGTTTTTACTTGAAAGGCTGATATATTATGCTTTATGTGGAATTAACATCACTTGACCAAAAAATGGACCCATTTTAAAGCTATTCATAGATTCATTAGCATGTTTACAAATGCCAAAAATTCCAACAATATTTAAAAATACTAGATAATATTGTGCAATTACAAATTTTCAAACTAAGTAGCTTTTAACAATACAGATGAACTATGAATCTAATTCAATGTTCCCCATTCAATCTTTAGTTATATATATAATAATGACCCCCAACACACACATGCAAAGAATCTAGAGCCTCAAAAACAAGTTTAAAAAAAAGCAAAAAAAAGATAAGGCCCGAATGAAAAAGGGAAAATAGAAGAGAATAAAAAAACTGCCATCAAACTATTGGTCTCACCATTCAACCAAGTTAGGGGAAGTAGACATCATTAAAAATAGGGAGAAAACATCATTATAGAAGCAATCACGACCAAGAAGTATAAATCTGAGTAACTAGTAGGTGCCTGCATACTAAAGACATAAAATAAGTACATGGAGATCGACAAAAAAGCTAACCACCTCAAATCGTTCATTACATACATGAAGATGAGAGAATAACATCTCAACAAAGCCCTGTGGAGTTAGACAAAATATGAATTACAGCTTGGAACAAGAATTTTCAAAAAAAAAAAAGCAGGACTTCAATTCAAGGTTTATTATCTAGTGCATCTTTAAGATGAATAAGAGGAGGGTAGGAGTGTGCTACTTCATTTTTTGATGATTGAAGTTGCTGCCTTTTCATACCGCGAACAACACGTTGCAATTTTGCCTTTTTCTTTTTCTTGCTAGAAGTAGTGCCCTTGTGTTGTGCCCAAATATGTACAAAGATATCACTATTAGAAAAATATTTAGGAATTCAAGTACCTAACCCAATTCCACAACAATGATCATACGGAACATGCGCTAATCAATGAAAGTGTTCCATAAGTCAAGTTTTTCCTCACAATACAATTACCATTACCAGCATTTTTGTAATCACATAGACTGTAGGTAAAAGAAAACAAAACACTACAAAAACTAGAGAGACAATCGAGACCTTTCAGTGGAAATAGCACATCTTTTTTAATTTAATAGCATAAGCTTCAGTTAAAACAAAAATGTTAACTCATGCTCAAAGTTTAGTAGAACAGAGTGAGCAACATGAAAATCTACAGATGGAAGTTCTGAAGACCAATTTCTTTGAAATATTTTTGGTAAGATTATATCACCCAACCAAATTATAGAGGCCATCTGTGCATAAAAGAAAAGAATAACTTGCTGGAATGACCATCCTTGTAGATGGAAATCGGCATAAAACTTAAAAACTAAATACTCTGTTGAAACTTCTGCAACTAGAACAAAAAGGCTTTTACTTTAATGAATCAAGACTTGCACAGTAGTTTCAATATAAAGTATTCGATCCAAAATCAAAGACCTTATGCAAATATTTTGAAAGCCCCATCATCATGTCAAAGTTAAAGTGCAATATAAGTCAATCATTTTTTGTTGACCATTAACACCATAACATATCATGGACTCTAACACCATGTAGATTATCATATGGAATAACTATGACTTCACATCATGTTTATTGCATCTTCATCACTCCAAAGAAGAAAGCAAAAAAAAAAATTAAATTGTAGACACGAACTACATGACTTATAAACATCTTCCCTACTAAGAACGATTTGTGGATTTTGGATATATTAATCATCCTCATCACTTGAGGCTTCACTATCATCATCATCATCAACACGCTAATAACCAAGAAGTAAACATAGAGCCGATAATATGACCATGTGTTAGGGAAAAAGAAAAAATAAAAAAGGCATAATAAGATAACTAATGGGACTTTACCAATTGCAGAGTTAAGGAAAATATCATCCTTCAAGAACTGTGAAAGCATGCTTTGCAAATAGCATTAGCAGTTTGATCATCAAACAATAATTTTGAAACAAGAAATCATACATTAGTTGTTTAAATCAACAAAATTAAGAAAAATCAGCAAAAATGGAGTATATATGACATCACGCATCTGTAGCAATGAAAAAAAAATATTTTGAAGCTTCTTATTTTTTGCTTCTTTTCTATGTTTTTTGTTCATGTGCCAAATAATTTGCACAACATAGGAAAATGCAAGTTTTCTGTGATTTCGATCGCCAACGAACTTAAGGTCCATATATAATTCAAGAGGCACATCCAACTCAATAGATTTTCCTATACAAATAGGCAAAACATAACTAAAAGCATAAACTTTCAAAACAAAAAAGAAAAATCTATAACATGATAGAGAACTTCATTTTCTATAGAATCATTAGAACAACATACATCTTGCAATACTAAATAATATTATGTAAAAAAAATTCCATTTTGGGTATTTTAAGATCATTTGTTTTAAACCAATAAACTTTCATAGCCTTCATCTAGGCATTTGAAGATGTTAAAATATTTCACATAAGCCATTTCCCTTAGCTTATACTATACACTTAAAAATCCCACTTATCCATCTCTCCTTCCCAATTCTTTCACTTGACCTTTAGGCAACACTATGATGTATCTTTCCATTTATCTCGGATGCCTCCCAACCATCTACTTCTATGACTTGTACCTCTCCATTGTCCTCAAGGTAGCCAAACCATGGCAATGTATGTCCAAAATTGTGTTAAAGCTAATGCTTAGGACTTCTTATAAGCAATGTGATATATTGTCTAAATATACTAAAAGATTAACAAAGATGGTTATGTCAACAATGAGTTAATTGAAAAAAAGTAAGGATTCCTGAACCATCATGGATGGATACATATAAAGAAATAATTTCAAGAAACTAGAATTAAATCATAAATTTCACAAAGTTAATTAACATCATGATTCATAAAAAGATAAATGTTACTATTGTTCAACAAACTAGTCACATTGTTAGAAAACCAAGGTATTACCAAGTTTTTGATTTAAGCTTCAATACTCAAGTAAGAATTGAAATAGAAACGTGTTAGAAAAGGAAAAAAAGATGCTAGCATTTTACATATTGAAATTATGAAAAACATGTATAACAAAGTAATGATGAGTGTATAAGGAGGCTTTATATTGATAAGGCATTAGCAAAGAATAAAAATAAATTAAAATTTCAAATATTAAAAATAATTTCAGACGCCTAAGGAGAGCATATATTAAAAATAATTTTGCATGCCTAATGAGAAAATATTAAAAATTTCATAATTATAATTGATTTTCATTATGGCTATGCTTTAAGTCCTTGGGTGTGTTCATAAGCTTAATTTAAAAAATGTTTTGTACTTATACACTGAAAGCATCAAAAACATTTTGAAAATTTCTCGCAACTCCCATTTTTGCACATAATAAGATAATGCTTTATAAGTACTTTTGCACTCCTCCTTTCATAAAACTTTCTAACAACATAAGCAATAAAAGATACCTTTAATTTTACACTAATTATTGATGCAATTGTAAAATTCAGGATAAATCATTATTATGCTTTTTGCTAATAATTTTACACAAATTGATAAGACTAAGCAAAGAGATAAATCAAAACTTAGACTAAGAAAATAGATAAAAAACAGAGTTTATGAACAATGACTCTAAAATTTTAATGGTATCGCATTTCTAGTTCTTATAATAAATATAAGGAATTTATATTTAGACAAGCAATTCCAAAAACATATCTATTGTAATAGTTTTTATGTAAAAAAAGGAACAATAGAAAATTTACTTATTTTTAGCCTATACTTCAAAATGATAGAAAAATTAACAAAAAAATGTCAATAATTTGATCCAAGCACCGAACAAATAAGAGGAAAATAAAACATACTTCTGAGTGTTGTGTCATCAAAATATCACACATAAGAATAAAGGCAAATTTATAAGATTGAATGATATGAAATGTCAATATATGAGTCCAAACACACAAATAGAATAATTCCTATAGAGATAAAGCTTTTATGTTTGATGAGTAACTTACTATAATGGGGAAAGTTGACATTTTACTAATTGAAGACAAGGCAAAAGAAAATCAATCTAGATGGTTTGGTTATATTAAAAAGTTTACTTTGTGATTATATAAGAGAAGTATATTATTTAATCTTTCATATAAAAAAGGAAAAAATATTGAACAAAATAATGACTATTGACTACTAGAAATGGCTTTAACAACTTTGGATCTAAAAGAAAGGCAATTACTGAAAGGAAATAATAGCATCTTAGAATCAATGTATCTGACCTCACTTGATGTGTTAAAGGACTATTCTTGTAATTATAATGATAGAATATGAATTCAGTGTTGGCAGCCTAAACCTTTTTAATATAGGAATCTAGCAAAAGAAATATACAGTCTCACAAGAAATAGTTAAGATTCTATGTTTAAGAAATCTTGGAAAAAGTTCCTGTTTTGTTCTCTATAGAGGTAAATCAAATTTTTACCTTGATCAACAATTAGAAAGGCCTAATCAATTCTAACAACTTATCAACAATTTTAATCTTCTCTTAAACCTCAATGTAGTGGAAGTTTCCCATTTTCTCCAATGCCTAGTTCAAAATATAACATTAATTAGTAGAAACAAAATATATTTTCAACCATTAAAATGCTGAACAAAAATATGTTGAATAATGGGGGCCCTCCAAATTGAACTGTATCGAACACTATAATAGATTCAACAAAAAAATAAAATAAAATAACGAACCATCTCATTGACAAGGAGGATGATGTCTTGTGCTAGATTGGAGCGAAGGGAAGACGGCAGGGTCTGAACTTCGAATTGAAGGAGATGAGAGACTAATGAGGAAATTCAGTGAGGCGCCTGGATAGTATGGTGTCATGTGCACTAGGACATCATGAGGTCTCCAAGATCCTTCGAGACCACCGAGTTCGACGGCGAACTAAGCACAGATTGCTGAAGGAAGAGATGTGAGGACGATTCGAAGTGGCCATAGATAAGGAGAAGCTCCGCCTCATATCCTTCTATGTCCAGCTTCATCCTGGATTGAAGCAAAAGGAAGGCTCAGCCTATCAGATCCCTTTCCAGATGCAAAGAAGGAAGCCGATAAGAGGATGTTTGCCGTCGTCACCATTTCTACAGATCAATTAACAAAAGCCTATTTGAAGGGAAGCTCAGAAGAACCAAGCTAAGGAGCTTATGCAGTTTCGGGATGGAAAATGTTTAAATACAAAAGATAATCTCTATATATTAAAAATTTATTAAACAAAAGATGGGAGTTTTGTTTTGAATTTGATTGGCGATACTAGGATTGCTCTAGGCGTTAGTATGGGATTAAAATTTTTAAAAATATTTTAATAAAAATAAATTTAATAATATATTTAATTGAAAGATTGTGGTATTATCACAAAATTTCGAAAACAATAAAATTTTTTGTTATTTTATTATTAAATTATAAACTATCAATAAGCACACCTTTATTGATAAAATTTATTACAATTTTAAGATGCATAAATGTGCATCACAAATTTTTGTTATCAATCTATGATATAATTATATGATAAATAATAGAGATGTAAAGTTTGAGAACCTTTATTGATAATACCAACAACTTGAGGTTGGACAATCAAGACTTAATTGCCATCGCTTGTAATGCTATCGTCTAAGGAGATAATACACATGATTCATCCATCTCATACCCATGTCTTCTAGTAATGTTGGCACCTGACGAGGTAAGTGCAAAGTTTAACTATCCTTTTGACAAAGTCTTGTGTCGCCACATGCAACACAACCTCCATGGAAATAAAAGAAGAAAGATAATATTTGGTCATTCTTTGTTGATGCACAAACTCAAATAGGAAGTGACACTTAGGGTTTAGTTGAAGGAAATAAATTTGTCTACTTGAAGAACAAACATTTTTCTAAAGACAAATAGAATTTTAGTTTATTCCCCTAGTTTTTCTCTTCCTCCTTTGTGATCCTCGACTTACGAGACCCCAAGTTATTTCTTAATTTTTTTATAATCGCACTCATTAAAATTCCTTACTAAGTTTTTCTTGATTCCCTTGAATGTCAATTTGACTTTAACATCTTTTAACATCATTTGTAAGAAACTAGATAAGTAAGCTAAAGTGGAGAGTAAGAATCTATGATATTGTTATTTGAAAGAGAATCTCTCAAAACTTTTTGATAAGAAGCATGCAAAGTTCCTTACATTTCCACCTTATTAGTTTGTAATCTTTCTCCTTCATCCACCAACAATCATTTCTTTATTTTAATTAAAAAAATATTTTTCTAAATTTATTTCTTCTTATACTTTAAAGGGGCATATAAGGTAATTTAATAACTCTAGCAAGGGAGACAACACCAAATCCCTCTCTTCTAATGGAGAGCCCCTTGAGGCTCTTAGTATCACTCTTTAACATAATCATTTTGCTTCCTTTTTCACAAATCTTATACCTTATAATCCTTCACAACATCATCTTATTGATGCCACAACAATGATTTATGAATTAAAGCCTAACACCTCTCCCCTAGTTAAATTTTTTATTGCCCTTAACTTAATCTTAAATGTAACAACCCTCAAATCTCAAACTATATCTAATAGTAAAATTTTATATTTAAGTCAAAAAGATTGTGACAAAGTATTGTTAAACTTAATCAAATTAATTTCTTAAAATAAAATATTTTTATATAAAAATATTAAAATATATCATTTTTATATAAAATTATTAAAATAACAATGAAGTGCTCATAATATATCATAAGTTCAATCTTAGTAAAAAATATATTATTTGAGTATATCAATAAATAGAACTCTTGGGAGATGAACTCAATTATATTGAGTTTGTAATTTTGAAAGATCTAAAAAATTTCTTATAAATTATTAAAAGTACATGTATAAATGTAATTATCAAATGGACATGTAAGATAGCTTTGATATTTTAAAAATTATGATTTATGTCAAATCTAATTTGTAGTTGATAAATTTATAAATATTAAAGTATAAAATGCACCATGTTAAATTTATAATTTTAGAAATTTTGGCCTAAATTAAAACTTATTAGTCAATAATATATTTATAAATATATAAATATTAGATTTTCATAGGGTATATATGTAATTTCAAGATATCATTATTGAAAAATATTGAATAAGGTGATATATTTGTAAATAAAATAATATTTAGGATTTTTATAAAGATGGCATATTGAAGCCCATGGGAATGAGATTTTCAAATTCTCAACAGTCATGGTATGGGTATGATAAAAAATGGTTTTAAGCACCCTCACATCCTAAGCTTAATTCAATAGTGAGCTTTAAGGAGCTCAGGTCATCACGACCTTATTGTCTCGGCTTATAAATAGGTCTAGTAAGCCCAATAGAGGCTAAGTTCAAATTAACTTATGTGCTCCAATGAGCTTTTTAATATAAGAAAACTGAGAAGCAGAGTTGTACCATTAGAAGAGAGTTGCAAAGGTTGAATCATCGATGATGTAAGTTCTATATTTTTCTATTATGTTACTATGTTGTATTCATTGAAGAAAGAGTTGTGGTATCACAATATACAATAAGCTTATGATAGAGCTATGAGAAGGTTGTCAAAAATAATTGTATTTAACATTTTGCTAAATCACACTAATACTAAGAGCATAATTATTGTTGCATAGATGAATCTATCATACAAAAAATATAAACAACATATTGTATTATCTATTTCAGTTGAAAGAGAATTGATAAGTCTAAATAGGTACATTAGTACAATGTTGGTGATCATAAGGTGCAATTCAAAGTTATATAGTTTTAACAGAGTTGAATCGTATAATATGATGCATTTATTAAATTAGTATGAAAAGCAGATGATGTTAGTAGAGAGAAATAAAACCATTTAGTAAAATAGGATTAATCATATAATACAATCATTAAAGATGTCTCCATATCATATAGTGCGATTATATGGACCATAGTATAACATAAAAAATATATTAAAATATAAGGAGTCGAATTAGAACATATAATGTAATATTATTATCGTAGAGTATGATTGTTTTATTAGATTTGTAGATTCGAATAAACTAATATATTAAGTAATGACGAATAAAGTGGATCGTGTAATAAAATAATGATATCATATATGTACGGTATAACACTGATTACTTAATTCTAGATAATTGTATGATACAATTTAAAGAATTGTTAAAGTATGATATAAGCAACAACTTAATGATATAAAGAGAATTTACATGATTTTAATTACTTATAATTAGGATGTATGTTGACCCTTACATAAATATAATATTTTAAAAAATTAAAAGTAAATTAAAATTCAAAAGGGAGGATAACTATCATATTTAGATAGAAAAATTGGATAACATGTTATGTAACACAATAGTATTATTTTAGTAATATTTTATATATATATTTTATTATATTTTTTTAATAAATAAAATATTAAAAATATAAATAAATTTATAATTTGTGATCTAACATATTATTATTTTATTTTGTTTCTTTAAAATTATATTTATTATGACAGAAAATACTTATATATTATAATTTAGTATTAAAGATTTTTTATATTATTTGTGTACATCACTTTTTTAATTACATGATTTACATTATTTTGTTCATGTATTTGTTACATGGCATCATAAAAAAAGTAAACAAAAGGAATATAAAAAAAACATTTAAAATATAAATAATGTACATTAGTTTTGATAATAATAAACAGGCTGACATATATATATATATATATATATATATAATCTTTTTGGATGCATTTATATATTAATAATAATGAAAGGCTATTTCAATATTAAAACATATGCAAATGATATCATGCTATGTTAATGTACATATCATCATGTCATTGCATAATGTTAGATTACTATTTAGTAAAGCAACTCTCTTATATCATAGTTAAATTGTTGATGTATCTAATGGTTTTGAGATATTGCTTTCTTGGACACTCCTTTTCCTTTATCTTCTCTTCTCATTTTTATACAATTCATATTATATTTTGTCATCATTGCAACATTTTATGAAAAAGCACTTACAAAAACTATTTCAAATAATCTTTAAACAAGACTATATAATTCAACATTTTTAGCTTCATATTATTTGGTATGATCTCTATATCAAATCATATGATCCATGGCATATATAAGCCAAATTATTGATTATATGGAAAATCCCTATTAGACCTTCTTTTAAACCCATCATATTCATCTAATCAGCTCATCATACTTGTATGAAGTTAACAATCGCTTGTCAAAGAAGGATTAAATAAGGCAATTTTTATTGTTTCTTTCCTAAATCAATTGTATTTGTTTAGTTAATTTAGCACACTAGAACAATGATCAACTAACTGAGCCATTTACACAATGCCAAAGCTCCATCACTGGCTATGTTTTATAGATTGTATCAAATGAGTTGGTTGATTGCTTGGTTGAATCATAACAACTAAAAACTTACAAACTCAACCATAAATCCACCAAAATCACACAAGATCCACTTCCAAAACACCCCAAAAAGCAATTGTATGATTTATGATGATGAACTCAATTATGAACTTACCTTAAGATGTGATTCTAGTAAAGTGAGGTCAAAATTTTTTTCTTAATTTTGCTTTTTTTTTTCTTTTTCTCTATGTTTTCTTTGAATTCCTACAAGATCTCAAGCCAAATCTCCTTCAACACTCTCCCCAAGCTCTTTCTCTTCATGCTTCATTTATGCATTGCTGAACTTTGTGAAAATGTTCGAGACAATAGAGAGCATTATGTTTTTTAATAAGTGGATTATTTTATTATTTAGATCTTATTTTTTAATGTTTTTTTATTTTAAATATTTATAAATTTTAAAGAGTTTTTGAAAAATATAAACCGCTTACATACAGATTTCTCAAATTGAAACCTTCATGATAATATACTCAGATTTTGTATTCTATCATTACTATCTCCACATGCTTTTTAAACAGCTTATTCATCAATAAATTTCCAAGTTTCAAATATGACATACACAAACTAAATAATTTAAACTTATTTTGAAGGAATTTTTAAGATAATAAAAAAGACTATAACATATGCACTTTGTTATCAAAAAGAGAGATTGTATAAGCTTTGGCCTTAACTCCTAATTAGTTGTAGAGAAGAAAAGAAAACATGCACTTCATGAAAATTCTTGAACAAAAGTGTTTCAATGGCATTAGGAATATGAAGGAGTTAGAGAATTTCACAGGGAACATTGAGTAATACTTAATCTACTCATGTGCTTGATGGATAGAAAGTGATCATTTTTACCATGTATCTCATTAGGGATGCAAAAGTATGATGAAAAATGTAGAGTGTTGATGATGCAACTTATGGAAGGATGAACATTTACATATAAGAAAAATTCAAAAGGAAAAAACAAGATAAATTTCTCCCTTACAACATTTTTTGAGGATGGCTTGTGATGCCTTCAAAAGGTTAAAGCATACCGGATTCATGAAAGATTATGTAAAGAAATTTAGTTCTTTGATTCTAGATATTCAAAATATATCTAAGAAAGATAAGCTTTGCAAGTTCTTGTATTGGCTACAATTATTGATACAATTGGAACTTTTTTTGGTAAAATGTGAAAGACTTATCAAGCATAATCATTATTGTCGATGCACTTGTAGACTAAGAGTCTCCAAAGTTTTAGATGCCCTTCAAAATCTAGAGGAAATGAAGGAAATGAAAGCAAAAGTTATATTCTTTCCAAGGTACAAATAAATCTAGTAATCAACAAGGTTGTTCCTTGTGTAATGAACCTCATCATGCTCAAGATTGTCCAGAGAGAGAGAAGCTTAATGCTCTTATTGTTGAGAAAACCAATGAGGAATTTGATCGAGAAGTTGTTGTACTTGTCAATCTTTTGTAAATGCTCGATCATTTAATGGTTGGTTGAATCAACTATAAACACAATGAGTAATGATGTTATAGTTACACACTCTATGTTGATGCACATCATGATGATAGCAAATGGACAAGAAATTATGGCCATGGTTGACATGGGTACGACACATACATTTCTGGATACTATGCTTGTTTAGAAATATAGATTGCAAGTGAGAAAGTTATTTAATTTTCTAAAAATAATGAATGCAAAGGCTCAAGTTGTGGCAAAAATGGTCCATGGTGTACCTTTAGCTTTGGAAAGTTAGACATGAAAGATCAACTTGTTGGTGAATCTTTTGGATAGTTTTGATTTTGTTCTTAGGGTCAGCTTTCATAGGAAGTTTAAGATAGCCCCGAGGCCACACCTTGATGATATCATGGTGATGTTAGAAGACACTCCATTTCATTCATTATTGTTATCCTTATGGGAAGAAGATAATTGAAATGAAGAATAAGCTAGAATGTATTTTGAGAACAAGATTGGAAAAGGATTGAAATTAAGCAAGGAAAAACACTTTGCTACATTGATTGACATTAAGAATGATTAAGTCATTATGTACTTGATGTAGTTATAGAAGTTCTCAAAGAATTTGAATATGTCATGCTTCTGTTGTTGCTTATAAAGCTGCCTCTAAAAAGGCAAAATGATCATCGAATCAAGTTGTTACCTAGTGTTGTTTCTCTTTCTTATCTCCTATATTATGTGTCACCATTAGAGTTGACAAAATTGCTCAAATAATTGAATAATTTTTTGGATGCTAGCTTCATTGAATCATCTAAAGCTCTATTTGGTGCCCTAGTGTTATTTCAAAAAGGCAGGATGGTTCCTTGTCAATGTGCATAGACTATCATGTATTGAAGAAAGTGATAATGAAAAACAAGTGCCAAGCTCTTTTAGTGCAAGATTTGTTGGATCAATTATATAAGGTAATAGGATTCTGTATGCTAGACCTACCATCAAGATATCGACAAGTCAAAGTTGTGGCTAAAGATGAGGCCAACATTACTTATGTGGCTTAATAAGTATCTTTTGAGCTTTTAGTCATGCCTTTTGGCTTAACAAATGTACATGCTTTATTCTAAAATTTAATGAACAATATTCTTTATGAGTATCTTGATGAGTTTATTGTGGTATATCTTGACGATATTATTATCTACAATAATTCTCTTGAAGAACATTTTGTACAATTGTAAAAAATGCTGTCTAAATTAAGAGAATTTCAACTTTATGCAAATATGGAGAAGTGTAAATTTGCTGAGGAAGATATCATGTTTCATTATAATTCCATAATAAGTTCATTTGACATGAAACTATAATTGTTGGACTAATATGAATAAGCTCTCACAAAATAAATAATTTATTTTTTATATTTTGAAATATTTATCTCCTTAAAATATTGGAATTTTTTTCTTTCTCAGAAAGTTTACCTTATGTTTTGAAATTTTTCTCATTAAATTTAGTTATATAAATATTTGAAATTAAATCACCTCTATTATAACCTTGACAAGGTTTCAATTTGGCATGATTATATTGTCTCAATTTATCTTATTGCATCTTTAATATATATATATATGTATATATAGTTAATGTTATAGCTATAATTTATTATTTTGTTTCTTATAATTAACTATAATTCCAAATGAGATCCAATCATGAAGAAACAAACTTTTTTGACTTATCATGTTGTACTTCATTCAATTACATTGTTATTTTAATAATTTTAAATATTTTTTAGGTTTTGACCTAATTTATTAGACATTTTATTCTCACCTAATTTCAAGTTTGAGTATTTTATTTTTTTATCTCTTTTGTAATTTAGAATATAACTATCTTGAAATATTTCTCATTTTTTCAAATTTTTGCTTCAATTTAATAATATTATATTGCATCCATTTATCTTATTTCTTCTTTAATATATATATTTATTAATATTAAAATAATAATTTATTAGTATTAATGCTTATTTAATATGTTAATTTAAATTAGTTCCAAATGATGTCTGATCTAAATGCTTCACCTAATCGATCTATTTACAAAATAACTTTTATATTTTAAAATATTATTTTTTGTTGTTTTGAAAAACATTATAAGTCATTTTAATTACTATGTGGTTTCATGATTAAGAATATTATATTCAATCTGTTTAATGTTTTGTAGGGCAACTTTTTGTTACCATTTATCTCATTTTCTTCAAATATTTTTCATCAATTTTGTTTGATTATTATGTAACTCTAAATCTCTTCTCATGAGATTTTTATATAATTTTGATTTGGTTGTATTCATTGATTCAATTTAACTTTTTTAGCTTTATTATATATTTACTTAATATTTGAAGAATACTTCATTATTATTGGTGATTATTTATGTTGGTAATTTACTATAATTTGAAACAAGGGAATTGAGATGAAACAAATGTGGTTGTACTCATCTCCATGAGCTTTAACTATTTAAAAAGAGAATTTACATGAAGTCATTACATATGTAAAGGCTATTTTGATATCAAAACATATGCAAATGATAACATGCTATGCTAATGCTCATATCATGATGTCATTACATAATGATAGATCGGAGTTTAGTAAAGCAACTCTCTAATATCATAATTAATTAGTTAACATATCTAATGGTTTTGAGATATCGCTTCCATGGACACTCCTTTTCCTTTATCTTCTCTTCTCTTTTTTTTATACATTTCATGTTATATTTTGTCTTCACTACCATTTTTAATAAAAAAGCACATACAAAAGCTATTTCAAATAATCTTTAAAAAAGATTGTATACTTTAACATTTTTAGCTTCATATCATATGGTATGATCTCTATATCACATCGTTTGGTCCATGGCATACTTAGGCCAAATTATCGATTATATGGGAAATCTCTATTAGACCTTCTTCTAAACCCATCATATTCATCTGATCAACTCATCATACTTGTACATTGTTAACGATCACTTGTCAAAGAAAAGATTAAATAAGGCAATTGTTGTTATGTCTTTCCTAAATCAATTGTATTTGTCTGGTTAATTTAGTGCACTAGAACAATGATCAACAAACTGAGCCATTTACATAAAGCCAAAGCCCCATCACTGGTCATGTTTTGTAGATTGTACCAAATGATTTGGTGATTATTTTGTTGAATCATAACAACTAAAAAAATGAAAAACTCAACAATAAATCCACCAAAATCACACAAGATCCACTTCAAAAACACCCCAAAAAACAAATAAATAATTTATGAAGATTAACTCAATTAGGAACTTACCTTAAGATGTGATTCCAGTAAAGTGAGGTCAAAAATTTTGTTTCTTCATTTTGCTTTTTTTCTTTTTCTCTAAGTTTTCTTTGAATTCCTACAAGATCTCAAGCAAAATCTCCTTTAACACTCTCCCTAAGCTCTTTCTCTTCATGCTTCATTTATGCACTACTGAGCTTTGCCAAAATGCTCGAGACAACAGGGTGCATCCTATTATTTAATAAGAGGATTATTTCTTTATTTTATCTAAATTTCTTGTATTTTTATATTGTTTTTAATTTTAAATATTTATACAAATTTTAAATAGTATTTGAAAAATATAAACCTTATACATACAGATTTCTCAAATTGAAACCTTCATGATAATATACTCAGATTTTGTATTCTATCATTACTATCTTGGCATGCTTTTTAAACAGCTTATTCATCAATAAATTTCCAAGTTTCAAATATGACATACACAAACCAAATAATTTAAACTTATTTAGAAGGAATTTTTAAGATAATAAAAAAGACTATTACATATGCACTTTGTTATCAAAAAGAGAGATTGTATAAGCTTTGGTCATAACTCCTAATTAGTTGTAGTGAAGAAAAGAAAATGAACTAAAGGATCACTATAGGAAAAATCTAATTAAAAGAAACAAGGTAAGTTTTCCCCATGATTTACAATTGATTTTGAAGAGATCTAGTAAAGATCTAAGCTGAAAGTATAAGTATTTTCATGCAAGCTATAAATGTTTCCCTTTTTCTTGCTATAGAGTCATGTATGAAAGATTTGTAAAGAGAACTAAGCATTATGTGCTTGAAATCATAACTGCATAAGGGAATTTAACGATTTAAAGAAAATACAAGAAATAAACAAAGTCTTCGTTATATATTCAATGGGACCATCAAACAAACCAACAAAAGATTGAATCATCTAATGAAAAATATCAAGCAATCTAATAATTTTTCAACACTTGTGTTGTGAGTCTTTATTGAATGCTCAATAGACAAGCAAATAATCTTTCAATGAGTATTTAATGATCTTACATGCGGATTGAATAGTACGACTTGGACATATGAGGAGTTAGCACAAGTCAAATAGAGAAGTTGGAAAAATCTATTATCCATTAGACATACATTGAACAATTAAATGAATTAAATCAAATGATCTAATAGGTTGTAGATGATCCAATTGAACAGGTAGACTTTAATATGACGGATTTATTAGAACTTAAACTATGGAATTATTGTAATAATATAATATTTTAATTGTATGAGTATTATTTAATAAATTTTATTTATGATTAATCTCAATATGTCCAATATAAATTAATTAGGTGCATTTATTGGATGGTGACATAGAGATTAAAGAGAAAGGAGATACATTATTTTCACTAAAAGTCAAAAAGTATATTAAAAAATAATTTTATAAAGCTTATAACTTTTAGTGATTTATTATTTCATTATAAAACATTGTAAATTTTTAGAAGATGGGATACATGCCCTATGAACGAAGAAAATGAATATTAAATAAGGAATATCAAATTTTAAAGTATTTATTATTGTAATATCATAAAATTTGGAATTAAATTGGTCACAAAAAAAAAGAATAAAATTATAGAAAAATATTATTTTATATATTTTTGGGAGAAAAATATTAAAATAAATGATGATCTTAAAAAAATAAAAAATATAAAAAATGATACATTTTTTCGAAAAGAAATTCCTCTTTATGAAAAAAGTTATTTAAATATTTAAAAATATTAAAAAAAATTTAAAAAAAATTATGTGTCGTATAGTTTTATGAGTTTTACAATTTGTTAAAAAAATTTGGACAACATTTGTGTCAAAAGATTTAAGAAAATTAGGTTTATTTAAAATTTTGATTAAAATATAGTATTTTCCCATTTCTAAAATTCCAATTTATTCTAAAATTAATTAGTTACCAAATACTCGTGAAATAGCCACTAGTTGTTGAATATGTTAAGAAATTTTAAACAAATGTTGAGTATAGTATCTTCATTTTGTTGAAGTTTATCGTATTTAAGTTGAGTAAATGGACAATTTTGTCGATTTAGAAATAAACCCACAAGGGTGTGAATTTTATTAAATAATGTTTTGAGATTTTTTTCAATTTTCGATTTAAATTAAAACATAAATCTTTTAACCAAGAATGAGAAAGAGAAGTAAAATACTACACAAAATATTTTTAAGGTGATCCGACCTAAAATCGAGCCTACATCCACCCCCAATTGGTGTTGGGAAAAAGCCACTAAAATTCACCAAATTACAAGCGAGGTTTTTGCACAACTCACCTTAAACATACTTAGGATTTTACTTATGGCAAATCCCAAACATACTTGAGTTTTTTTTCTGAGCACAAAGAAACAAATACAAAAATTGGCAACAAATTATAAACTTAAAACAATTTAAAGAAGCATGAGGTACACTCGATACAAGAAAAATTTCAAAGAAAAATCAAAAAGAGGGAGGAATAGAAATTGAAAAATAGTTGAAGAAAAAACCTCTAATTTTTTCTTCCCTCTTACTACTTTAACATTGTGAATTTGGAAGCACTATATACACTTAATATAGCTCAAAGTTATGATTATAAAGCTTTGAGAACTTAGCAATTGTAACCATAAGGAGTTCTTCATCCTTCCCTATTTATAGAGCACAATTTAAGCTCTAAATCCTCTCCAAGTGGCTCTAAAATGAACTAGCCATTTGGGTAATGAACACAAAGCAGTCACCATTTGATTTGGAGCCTAAAATGGATGTTTCCCATTGCATCCCGATTTTACCATTCAAGATCAATCCTGGCCATTGGATCTGGGCGGCCTCGATCTGGGCCATTGGATCAAGCATAGGTTGTCATGTATGTATTAGCATAATGTGTCCAGAAATTAATAGAATTAAAATGTTTACCGCATTGCTTATGCCTCTTGACACATGCAGATCTGCTAAGGTTCGATTCTGCTATACATCCTATTTTTTTCTTTGCTTAATCTCAGCCGTCGGATCTCGCTTGCTCGTGCACCATCCTTAACAATCGGATTTGGACTTTAATCCCACATTGCCCAACTAATTTTACAATTACGCTTTATAAGGAATTCAGTTTGTATGGTTCTCAAGCCATTTGGGGTTAGCTTTCCTCTTCCTCGCACATGACACTTGGTCCTTGTTGACTTTGATCTCGCAATGTTCCGTTCAGCTTTCCTTGTGGATTGATTTCACCCGATTTGATTAAGTGTTCCTAGTGGCCTTCTTCCTCTGCCTTCAGGCTACACTCACCTATTCTGGGTCAATCTAAGAATTTTTATTTTATTATATCTTTTTAAAAAATTCCTAAACGCCTAGATGGGCCTGTGGTGAGGTCTGGTTGACCCGCCAAATGCTGCAATGAAAAATCTCGGGACTAATGTTTTCTTATAGTGTTTTGTTAGAATATTTGTGTTAAAATTTTTAATATAAGCATACTAAAATAAATTTATATTATGATAGTGTTACAAGTTTCCTAAATGACTATGAAAAGAAATTTATGAAAAATAATTCCTAAATATTTTTAAAAAATGAAATACCAATGTCTATACTTTTTATCAATAATGCTTGGCCCAAAAATAAACATTCAACAATTATTAAATTTATAAACTTTTTCAAATTTAATACTAATAGTTTGTCACATCATCTCAAAATTTGGACATCAAATTCAAGAAAAATAAAGAGAAATTCAAGTATAAAAATTTTAGTGCATGTCTTCAATTTCCTTGAAGCTTGCCATGACTCCAAGAGCCTTGAAGACCACTATTTTAGACATTTAAAGTTCATGGCTTGACTTAATTTAATATTAATAATTTTACTTAAAGCAAGCCCATTTGACATATAAACATTTATGCTTGACTCATCAAACACAAGGTTGTAACAGAAATACTAGAGAACATTGATACTCAAAGAGGTATTCTTCTTTGTAGAAAAATCATCATTATATGAGATATTATTTATTGTAGTATAAAAATTATGCTCAAATTAGGCTAAAGTGTAGTGTAACTTTTCATTCTATTACGAAGAGAACAATGGAAAAAGAGCAATGTTGAATGGACCATCACTATCATAGACAAGTATGGTCGATGAAATAAACCATGATGTCATAATTCAACTTGATTCAAATATTAATATAATGATTTTTTACATATTTATTATCCTATATATTAATTTATTTAAATTTACTCCAAAATAATAAGACAAAATCCTAATATCACATTAAAAAATAATATTAAGTTAAAGATAAAATTTATCTAGACTAATAACAAAATTTTAAATAATGTTTTTATTTTTCTCAATCTCAAATTGTTAATATATATATATATATATATATATATATATATATATATATATATATATATATATATATATCTAATTTTTATTTATTTATATAAAAATATTTTTTAATATTATTTTCAAAGCTTTATTTTATAATCTCTCATTTTTAAATTTAAGCTAAAAAATTAATGCAATCATTTGTTTCATTTATTTGTGTTTTTAAATGTTATTTCTGTTTGTTTTCTTTTTTTTGTTGAATAAGATTTATTTGAATGAAAATACATATTGCTGCTTCGTTTGTCATATAATTATTAACAGGGCATGTTTTGGGTCATTTTGGAATTTTTGGCATGCTCGTTTCAATCAAATACAAATCCCGAAGCTCACTCCTTCACTAGTGTACAAAAGGGAAGAGAAAGAGTATTGTCGTTCTCGAGACCAAACAATTCCTCGGAAGGATAAAGAAAAGGTTTTTTTCTTCTTCTTTGGATTGTAATTTGTTTATCTGATGCTTTCCGTCCATTGTGCCTCATCCAATTGCTACACCTCATCAGGGTTCCACTTCTGTCCTACCCCTACGTAGCTCCGTTTGATCGTTTTTCTCTCATTGATGATGCACACAAGGAACCATAACAAATCCCCGCTAACCGCTAGGTAAAATGTTTTTCAAAGCTACTCAAATGCAAGGTTTACTTCTCACCACATTCAGTTTCAATCCGTTATATGGCCAGTGTTGTTATACCCAGTAAAAATTTTTATGTTAATCTTTAATAAATTAATTTTTGGCTTGGATGATTTCAGATCGACAGTAGGATGAGCCTGGAGCTCAATTGGAGGCTATTGGAATTTCTGAAATTTTTGGGGATTTTTTGGAACACCGAGGTAAATTTTAAGTAATTTTACTGTTTAATTATATTTATTGGATTTTTAGAAATTCGAAAATCCATTTAAATTAAACCGGAAATTTGGTTTTTTTTTACCGCACGTGAACCGGACCGGAACGGTTCAGCGGAGGCGGAGGCGGTCGCCGAGTGAGTTTGCGCGTGCGTTCTGATAAGCGGATCGGACGGTCGTGATCGACGTTTGGGATTGAACCGGCTGATCGGGTGCTTACCGTGTCGAAAGCGTGTCAACGGTGCGTAACGGGTTTCACCGTGTCGGCCAGGAATATAAAACCCTCGCGAAATACAGCGATTTGGGTTCATTCGACCGACCGATAGAGAGAGGAATTTTTCCGGTGTACGGCGCGTGATTCCGGCGGCCTGGCAAGGGGCTTTTTGTGCCTGGAGATTCACGGGACCGAGGAGAGTCGATTGATACCGGGTTCGTTCGGTGAGGAGCGGCGGCGAGCTGCGGACGAGGTTCACCGTCGCCGGCGTCTTTGAGGTATGAAATGCAGTTTTTAAATTAGATATTTAGCAAATTAAAACATGTATTATTTTGCAAACTGCTACCTGAGCATGCGGATGTGATTCTTGGGATTGATTATGCAAATTATCGAATTAGCATGTTAGGGTTTTCTTTTCGGGACAATTAATTGTTCGTCGAATTGGAAATGTTACCAAGCATTGTGATTTGAATATGTTATTTCATTCACGTGAAGGTGATTGTATAATGCTAGAATTTTAATTGCGTGAACTGTCAAACATGTGGATTAGACGAAATTGCTCGGGGAAAATTTTGATTTAAACCTTAGTAAATTAGCGGCATTATTGGAACCTTAGAATAGTACGAACATGTTCTCCTTGTTTGCAGTCGCCGGAAATCGACGGAAGGATCGTATTGGTCGGCGATGGCGGCGGCTAGGGTTTCGCGGACGACGGACGAAGGAAGGAGACGAATTAAGGGTTAATTAGGGATTAGTTGATTAATTAAGAAAATAATTATATTAATTATTAATATTATATATTAAGCGTCGTCGAATTTCGGATTAATAACTTCGACCGGCGGGGTTTGGTGCAGCGCGAAGGCCCAGACCGGTGGCGAGATCCGGTTCAGGGGATTCAGCGCGGTTCAGTGAGAAGCGGTTCTCGGCTCAGCGCGAAGACCGAACCGGTGGCGAGAACCGGGTTCACGGAAGTGCGGCGCTGTATAGTGGAATAGCGAAATTTTAAATTCGGAAATTATCCGAATTTCGGAAAATGGATAAAATGCAGAAATTGATATTTCGAGTTTGGGAAAATTCGATAATTGAGTTTAGGGATTATTTATATTTTGGAAAAATTCAAGAAAAATCAGAAAAATTTGGAAATGAGAAATTTCGAAAATTCTGGAGATCCGTGGGTAAAGAAAAAGATTGCCGAAGTGGGGAAAAATGTAATCAGTGATGATAGTACAGCTGGAAACAGTCAGACAGAGGTATGGTACATGGATGCTACCAGAACAGTCAGTAATTGACAGTTGTGTTGCTTTGATGGCAACGGCATGGATTGAGTCAGTTTACTCAGTGTGGGCATATTTTATGGATTGGCATACTGGGCCGGACTACTATAGACCCTATATGATGTTTTAGGGTAGTTGTGGTAGGTAACTGTGCGGTTCAGACTTAGCTTCCACAGTATACATGTGGACTGGTATGCGCCTTGTCGTACCTGGACATATGTTGCCGAATCTTGGAGTTAGAGAATTGACAATGACTGTAGGGGCGTGAGCTACTATGGAAGTTGTTGGTAGAGGACTCCTTGGGACGGTGGCTGAGTCGATCTCTCCTGGTCCATGTGTGTAGGCCTGCACGCCTGAGGGTGGCAGGGGTGTCTCGCAGTGGCTAGCCAAGTGTGTAGGCCTGCGCGCCTTAGGGTGGCAGGGGTGTCTCACATTGGCTAGAGATTTTGTGACTGGATCTGTCTATATTCTCCAGGAGATTGATTGACGAGAGACGCTGTGGTGTCGGGTGCTTAGGCGCCATGCGTGTTTCGAGATGGGCGTTCCCACTGGCACGCTACCTGGAAGCCCAGAGGAGAGCTACTCTGGTGTGACTGGGGGTGACTGTGGTTGGTCGGAGTCTGGGACTGAGAGTGCCTATCCACCATATATTGTTATGCTGTATTCTTATACTCTTGCTATTATCCTTCTCTTGCATGTGAGTTTTACTAGCTGTCTTTCCTACTGGGCATAGCTCATTTCCGTATTAAATATTTTCAGTGGCTCGGCAGACTTGACGCTACCAGATTAGGTGGGATCGTGGTCAGTAGGCTTGTGGAGGATATCTGATCGGTGATTATCCGAGAAATTCTGGTTAGTTAATTGTTGCTGTTGGATGTTGTCAGTGAGACTGTTATTCTCATATGTCAGTTATTATGTGAGGGTGATTCTGACTTATGTATCTGGTTGGACAATATTGTACTTGTTGGACTTGGATCTTATTCTTGTGATGTATTTCCTTTCATTGTTTACTTTATTGTCTTGGTGGTATAGTGTGTGGAGTGCCATATTTTATCTGTGGATGTTATGTATTTTCTTTTGATGGTGAGGTCATTACATGACTATGGAACTTACCTTGGGGGCTCAGACTTCTATTAGATCGGTTCTCCTATTGGTATGAGATAGGAGTATTGGGTCTAGTAGGAGTAACATTGCGCGAGTCCATCTGTTAATTCAGAGTCATGAATTATGAGTTGACGGTGTAACCGGGAGATGGGATCCACATTGTTAAGGGAAGTAGGTGTGTAATGATGTGTTATATCCTATGTTTTTCGTAGGCTACTCAGGTTGGTATGGGACGATCTGAGCTGTCTATATGCAAAAAAAAAAATATGCCAAAAATCAGCCTAGGAAAATATGGGGTGTAACAAGTGTTCTCCTTGGCTTGGAATTCTTAGGTATAGATTGATTTGTAGAAGAGCGAGAACTTGGACGAATCACAGTTAAATAGGCGGTAGAAGATTGGAGGCGGGAATATGGTTGGATAAGCAAACTCCGCATGTTGTTGCCTACCTCTATCGAGTTTGAATACAATATTTGGGGATAATGGAGGTGTTCCCGATATTGCCAGCTCTAATGGAGATTGTGTTGGTGTCGGGTTGTGCTTAACACAAGGGAGGATTTAGCAAAGTTACTGTCTGAGAAATCTAAGCTCAGAAGCAAAGCAGATGTCTGGGCAACTAGGCTTCCTAATCTTTATATTACAATAACAATTTGTCTCTTTTTTTTTCTTGAGTACTAGTGTTTATTCTAATTTTTACAGTTTTATTTTTGTAGGGAAGGATGAATGGTATGAGAAACTACATCAAGAGGCTAAAGTGCTACATTAGTAGGTACATTGATCTGGAAGATTTTCATCTTGCAATACGGATGAGCTCAATAGCTTGTTGGAGTCAGAAAAGAGAAAGAATTCTGAAATTGGTGAATGTTTTCAATTTACATTTTCACGCGATGATGAACTTTTTTTACAATTGAACTTTGGAAATTTTCATTTCTTTTCAGAATCCCAAATAAATTACAAAATTGAAGAGCTTACTTTGTTGATTAAGGAATACCAAACAAGGAAGGTGTCCTTACAGAAGAATCTTAAGAGGGAGGAGTCCAACAAATTGGTACCTTCTAAAAATTAAATATAGTTTCTTTATTGACTTTTATATAATGACAATACTCATGAAACATATCATGTTGCCATTAAAGCTCAGGAGAAAGAAGCTGATGCTAATGCTGCTTCTGAAAATTTAGTTATGGTCTCATGGAAGATCTTGAGAAAGCTACACAAGAAATAAATCATCTTAATAGTCAGGTAGAGCAACATGCATTGTTGAACTTAATTGGAAGAAATATTTATATATTTAGTTTTTTTGATATATTCTGTATTTTGTTATTACATAGATAAAAATTATTCAAGGGATCGACAAACTACTATAAGAGTACAACAATAGCTTGCAACAGTAAAACATTCTTTTACAAGGTGATGCTATCAAGAATGTTGATACTAAATCAAAGTTGCAGAAGGAGAAAAATGTATTGGTGGAGATTATTACTAGATTAACGGATCAGGCTAGCTTGCTTAGGAATCAACTTGAGAATATGATGGTGAGATTATCAATTTAAATTGTGTTTAGTATTATATAATTGCACTCAACCAAATTAAAAAAGAAAACTTTTCTTCGTGTAATTTTGCCTCAATAATTTTCATTCTAACTCTATGTTTTTGTTAAAAATTTTGTATGCTATCACTCTTAATTTATATGCTGAGAAACAGAGTTTAGTGATTGTGCTATCATAGCTTAAATCAATCTGTCAATTGCTTAATTTGTCATCTAACAAATGCCTTTTATTCAACAGCCTTTTTCTAGTCTAGAAATTTGCCATAGAACATGGTTGAAAGTTTTGTAGTAACAATGTTGTTGAAAGCTAGCTTGTTTTTAAAGAGTTGAGACATGCACAAGAGGAAGTTGAATTGTACTTTTCTTTCATTTTTTTCAAAAATTTACAAAGATAAAATAGCCTTAAAATACTATTTTTTAAAAAGTGTGTGCACTTGTAGTATAACTAACCAAAAATAAGGCTGAAGTGATGAATAGAAATTTTTAAGTGATTCGGATAATTATTGTTTATATTTACTCATAATCATAAAAGATCAAACTAACTCCATTGTAGTTTTTTTGTAAAATTAGGTAGAAAAAAATTCATAACAATCCATAAAAAAGTTATATATTATAATTCATTATGCAACTCAAAGGGGGTACAATAGATCAAAACATCAAATACTTGACTAAAAAGTAGTCATAATAGAAGAATGAATGCAATAAATATAGAATATGTAATAGTAACATTATATTTATAAAAGAGTGAAAACTTTTGCAATAACTTGGCATTTTGAATCAAAGATTAATATTGCAAAAGATCTTCTCCAAAAACCCTAATGACAATGAGTTTTTTTCTTGTAATACACTTGATGTTGGATGCAAATGCCATTATTTTGCATATTTGGTTTGTTTGCATGTTATGTTTTTCCATTTCAAACAAACATTAACAACCTTTGAAGTTGTGAGTGACTTTACTTAAGTGCTTTTTGTGATCTCTATAGTAGTCACAATGCCTTAGAAGTACTATGAGTTAGCAACAATAAAAGCAACGTGAGTGGTGAAAAGGTTTTTATATTTCTCTAACAAGGTACCT
Source organism: Vanilla planifolia (assembly GCA_023846275.1). Taxonomy (NCBI): domain Eukaryota; kingdom Viridiplantae; phylum Streptophyta; class Magnoliopsida; order Asparagales; family Orchidaceae; genus Vanilla; species Vanilla planifolia. The sequence goes on along the minus strand of JAIUJO010000028.1, from coordinate 449,059 downwards.
TTTGATATCAATGGTTTTCTTTGTCATTGATTTTTTCTTAGATTTGCTCTTGTCCTCTTGCAAATGGAACCATGATCCCTATAACTTGGGGCTTATAGGGGCTTGCTCCTCTGATGTGAGTGCTGGGGCATAAGGCTAGTTGGGATGTTGACATGCTACTTCTTTTCCTTGTTAGTTGCCCAATGTTAAATTGCAAAGAAACATAATGAGTTATTATTGACCATTCTTAGCCATGCCACTTGTTAATGCTTCCAAAGGAGCACTTGTTCTAGAAACTTTGATAATAAATTATGGGTGGTGACTTTCAACAATTGTGTCAAAAATTGAGTGGCCATATTCTATCCAAGTGACTAAAATAAGTATTGTTGAAAAGATAAAAGTAGGTAATGCAATAAAGGATAAGATTCAAAATCAATGTTATATAATTAAACATTTAAATTAGGCAAATATTTATTTATGTTATCAATTAGAAAATTATTAAAAGAATAAACGTCAAAGTAATGTTATGGATAATTGAGCAAGCGAAATATTAACAAAAGAGAAATTGAATGTGAAACCATTCTTTGGTGTTTGAAACTCGATGACACTAAGTCTTGTAAATCTCATCCATTAGAACCATTATTGTAGCTATCAAGAGCATTTTCTAACTTACCCATCTGAGCTCTTTTATTATTAGAAAAGGAAGGTATTTAGTTCATTTTGTAATGGATTTGGAAGCAAAAATTAGTTTGAGGGTGGTGGAGATTGATTTTAGCCCAGATTAGCTAAAACCTTGAGTTGAACCAAACCAATAATTTGGCTGAGTGTTGGACTAAAATAAGTTTTAAACTATTTGAAATTCTAGTTTTGGTCCGAAACCAACAAACATACATGTGTATCACACAATTTCTTCTTTTCCACAAGCCATGTATGTGTCTCCATTTGCAAGGATATGTTTCTCCATGCCAAAGTGTTTGTTAATATTTTGATATTTTCATAAAAGCTGCATCATTGGGCAGCAAAACACTTAAAATTTGACTGGCAATCTGGCATTTGAATCCTAGAGAGTTGTCTTAAAGAAAAAGTTCTTTTTTTCTTTGCAGTATTTTTCCTTAAAATCTTAGAGCCTTTGATAGTCATTCCATTGGAAAGTTGTACAAGAAACATGTCCAAAATGTATATTCATATCTGATATTTATACCACACATTATACTTTTACTGAGGTTTAATGTTTTGTAGGAACTAAAAGGAAACATTTGAGTTTTTTTGTAGAATGTGACCTTCTTTGTCAGACGTTGATGCCAAGGAAGTAGATGGTTCAGTTATTTCATATCCAACAAGCATCGAGCCTCTTGGGAGAGGCATTGATTTGATGTATAGTGGTAAGGAATTTTTTTCTAATTTATTACATGCAAGCTTTCATCTATTTTATAATGTCTTATGGAAACTATAATCTATAAGGATGAGCCTTCTATAGCTGATGCTTTTTCTTTTGCTTTATTTGTAAACAGCTCAAAAGTATTGTTTCACTTTTGACAAAGTTTTTTCTCACGAGTCATCTCAGGAGGATGTGTTTTTAGAAATCTCATAGCTAGTGCAAAGTGCACTTGATGGATGTAAGGTGGTATATTCTAGGCATTAAATCCATTATGTAATATATTTTATTTTCATTTTCTTTTATGAATTTTATCTTATCCATTATGGTTTAGTTTATGTGCCATTTGGGTGCAGTGGGCAATTTTGCTAAATATAATTTTTTCTCTTTTTGGGAATTTCTCTTTGCTTATCCCTCTCTGTTCTTACTTCAGTATTATATTTTAACTTGAAGGAGCTTCCTTTTTTTAATAACTCTAAATTACCTTCTTATCGTTCTTTAGCTAAAGGGAAGTAAATCATTTCTTCTTCTTGGAATTTGTATTTAGTTTCAATATTTTTCTAACATTGCATGTTGGAATTAGAGAGTAGATTGAAGATGAGAACTACAGTTCAAAAAGTTGTGCTATTTTTTAATGTTTCAAAGATGTAAGCGATCACTAATTCTATCCCTCCACCTCTTAAGAATGATCCTTCTTTTGAGGCATTCTTTCACATCTTTAGTAACATTTGGAAATATTTTTGGGAAGGTCATTTCTATCTATTTGAAATTCTTGTTCCACTAAAGTCTATGATTCCAGCTCAAGTTTCAATTGTCTTAAATGAGCTTATTCATTTTCTTATGATGAACTATCCTTTTTCAACTCATTCATCTCCCTTTATTTCTCTGCTAGTTAATTAATTTCTGCAAGTGGGATACCTTTTGTGCCACTGCTTAATTTCCCTTTTACCTTTGTTGTCCTTGGATGTTTTCATTTAGCAAAGAGTGTGACATGGTGTATGATGCGTCTTAGCTATTCTTCTTATGTTGGCATCATAATTACACCTCTTTTAATGGGGATTTTTTTATTTTCCCTTCTAAATTTAAAATTCCTACTTTCTGTTATGACAAATTAGGCCCATAAATTTTTCTATGTGAATTAGAGACACTTACATGTTTTTTTCTTGCTTTTTGGTGCAATTAAGTGAACAATTTTCTCCATCTTGCTTCATGGATGCAACATCAAAGTGGCTTTAGAAGGTATCTCGTTATTCCCAATTTCAAGTTTTTGAAAAGGATCTTTGCTTCTTCCCTTGTTAGTTATGTCAAACGAGAAAATTTTTGTTGAATGTTTGCCAAATCTTAGTCAAAATAAAAATGGAAGCCCCAAATTTTACCTCCAATGTTTCCAAAAAAGCCTAAGTGAGGTGGGGCTAGAAGAAACCTAGGTGACTCAAGCATCCTTAGTATTTTTCTTTGGGCCAATGAATTTGAGAAACCAAGGCTTTGTTTACCATCTCATATCTTGCTGGAAAACTTTTATTACTCTTAGTTAATGAAGAAGACTTAACTATTTCCAACACATTTGGAAGCAAGAGAAGGCTTAAGGAAATTACCAATGAGCTCACCTCAACAATGAAGAAATCTAAATGTTTTCATTAAGGGAGTAATTGATAACATCATTATCATCCATCTTAGACCATTAGTTACCTCTTCAAGAGTTTAAGAATCCTCTATTGAATGTATCTCTCAAGTAAATTCTTATTACCACATTACCTTTGGTTATCATTCATGAAGTCTTTGATGGTTAATTGGCTTTTTTTAAGAGGAAGTAAGGCTTGACTAGCGGTTTGTAGAGAGAGGATGATGAAAGTGAGGGTTTTGAGAGTGAAAGGGAGGAAAGAAGAGAAGAGGTTTTGATTTAATTTTAAGTGAGGCAAACTTGAGAAAGGGAAAGCATGTGATAATTTTGGAGTATTTGGAGTGAGGTATTTGGCAAAAGTTTAAGCAAGGATGAAAAGGAGAGGGTTTTGAGGTTTAAGATTGTTTTTAGCTTTATTGAGTTTGCTTAGACTAAAAAGGAAAAAAAGAAACAAAAAGAGAGGAAGAAGGAGGTCATTAAGAGTTTCAGGATGTTGGATTGATATTGAAGTCTAGATAAGCATAAGCCCTCAAGCTATGCAAGAGTTATCACCAAAAACAATTATCTAAAACTTTCATTTATCTTATATTTTTTTTAATACAAGAGTTCTTGAAAAAGAATAAAAATGAAAAGAAATGTTCATGGAAATAAAAATCTTAATTAAACTCTTCTTAATTTTTAACAACTTATTTTAAGAAAGAAAGCATGAAGAAATAAAGAGAGATCACAAAGAAATAAAAAAAGATAATGCTATTCTAAACCTTCGTACTTTTTATCTAATTCGTTTAAAGGAATTCATCCAAAAGGGAGCTTAAGTAGCCAAAGCAAGTATCAAAGAGATTGAAAATCCCTAAAAAGCTCCCAACCATGCCTCCTATTGTCTTGATCTAAGGAAAGGTGTCCAATGTGGTGTCAAGTGAAGGAACCAAGAAAATTCGAATTGAACGATGATGTACTATAACAAACTATGATAAAGCACTCATAAATCATGAAGAGCCATCATATGAAATGAATGAAGTTATGTGTCATCATCTACAAAGATTTTGAAGCAAGGTTTGGACTAAGTAGCTTTGTGATTGGTTTATGCTTTATGTAGTTTCTATGGATTAAAGGAGGTCCAAACCCCACATTTAGTGTTGCAACACCATGAAGGAAAACCATTTAAGACCTATCGAGGCTTTCCAGCTCTCTTTAGGGCCATGGAGACATGTTTAAGTACATGTTAGTACTATTTTGGTGATCTTTGGAGGGAATCAAGCATGCACTTATAAATTAATTCTAAAATCTTTTAAGGTAAACAGTTTGTCAGATGTAATAATGAGAATATTTTATTTGCTTCCAATATCTTTTGAGCCAAAGCATCTTTGTTATTTAGAATTTCTTAAAACCACCATCGTGTTCAAATGACTTAGTGCCAACATTGATGTGTGTTTGGTATTGTGGATATTGTAATTTTGTTGATTCTTTATTTTGGGATGTCTTCAATAAGATGGGCATTTGTCTAAGTCGTGTTCTCCCCTATGTTGGTTCTCCAATCAGAGTCTTGGGAGAATAAACTAAGCTTAAAGTTAGCTTTCTTTTTTTGCATATGGGAATGAAATATAAGTCATCATGTAGATGGAAAATTTTATGAACATGGCAATATCATTATTTGTGATTTATGATTTACCTACAATGAATAAATTTCACATTATGGCTTGAACACCTATTGTATATAAATTTTACAACCTAGTTTTATTATGTCGAGATATTGTTTCATTTGAACATCTGATTCATACCAAAAGAGGGTTTTATTCTCAAAAATTTTTAAACATTTTAAAGCTAAACTATCACATAAATCTTCTAATCATTTTCTTTATAGTCAATGTGGGATTATTTATTTTTATACCCTTTAAACTAAAATCCTCCTAAAAATTACACTTTGTTAAGTAATTTCAATTTTGGTCATCACCCATCAGGTACTGCTCACACTCTTTGATCCCTTGTGTTCAAACAAAATCTAACGCCATTAGGTTTCGCATGTTTAAGGAGAACTGCTTCAGTTGAAGAGTTGCTACCTGATTACATTGATGCGAAGTCGTGGCATTTTGTCAATTTATTGGACGTCTTGGTTCTTCTTCATAAATTGTTTTTTTCTTTTCTTGTTGATCTTTTAGTTCCTTCCAAAGTATACGTATATTTGTTAACTTGAATGGAGAGCAAAGGGTTTCAATTAATAGAAAAGAAAGACCATTCTCTCTCTCCTAGCTCACCACATTGATATTTTTGAATGGTCTTGTTTTGCTATGGTTGGTGTTACTTGAGTTATGTTTCAAAAAACATCTTAATGTTAACTTCTAATGCTTGAGAATATGATAGAAGAAGGCACACTTAGATAAGAAAAAAAAAGCCCTAGCTAAAGAGAACTGACTTATATTATTAAGGTTTGGTTCATTGTTGTTGTGTAATACATCAAGTGGTTGGAAAAGTTTTTGCTTGTCAAGAAAAGTAATGAAAAATGACACATTTGTGTTGACTCTTTGTTTTATCTTATTTGTCTTATAAAACCCATCAAGTTCTTAATAATAGTTTTAATAATATTATTTATTTGTTTTAATTAATTAATTAAATTTTTAACATAAAATTATTATAAAAATATAATCAAAATACATAATATTTTCTATTACCTCTACGGCCAGAGAACTAACGCCATGGTCTGAGCATCGAATTCCTAGACACTCCTCACTTCAGTTTTTCAACGACCTTCTCCTCAATCCCTCCTCGAATGCCTTTGTTTTCTCTACTCCGTTAACCCTTTCTCATCCCTACAACATCTAGATCAGAACTGATCTGCCACTTTATCTGCGTCTTCCTTTAGCCTTCGTGTCGACGTTGCTCAGTTTTACAGCTCTCCATCAATGCTTTTTTGCATCTGAACGGCAACCGTGAAGATTACATTCTTCTCCGACGGAGCATTTTCCATCAGTGTGCACTATGTAGGCTTCAAGAGGAACGAAGTCTGGAGGCGATCGTTGATTGGCTTTAGAACGAAATGGGATAACCTGGTCAGCTTCCTTCTGTTGACCAGATCCACAAGATCTATTGGGAAAACATGGTCCCCGTGTGGAGCTTTCTCCTTCAAAGAGTGCTGTCTGAGAGAACCACAGGGACAGTTCGCCGAAATATTTTGGTTCATGGAATGGCAGCACCTGCTGATGTGGTGAAAGCAAGGAGGTGGGAGAAGGAAAAGGGAAGCTTGGATTTCGAGAATGGATAATCTCTAGAGGCGAAGGAAGTGGCGATGAGGGAGAGGGACCTTGCGGAGGAGGAGGCGGTGAGGTTGAGGAATGTCGTTAGGCGGCAAAGGAAAGAGTTGAGGTCCTGCATGGTACAGGTTGAAAGAGAGGAGTCAGAGTAGAAGCGAGTGGTCGACGAGAGGGCCAATGCTAGGTGAGATGTCTACTTTTTTATTTGATTTTTAGATAATGGGATTCTTGTATTAGGTGGATTATACAACACTAAATGTTGGAATTTGGAATTGGAGAAGAGGTTTTTTTTGGCTTTGTGAGGTCATGAATACATTATTGCTCATGTTATTGTTCATTAAATGCATTTTTTTTGAAGTTGTGTGATATTGCTAATGTGTTTTCTAGTGAAATGACGACATAATCGCTAATTACCTTTAGGTTCGTTCTCGTTTAATGAATAACTATTTCCTTTCTTTTGGTTAATGTATAAGGTATAAATAGGTGATGTTAGAAGCTTATGGTCAACAATGTCATGAGGCAACTAAGATATTTGTAGAGTACCAAAAATAGCTTCATCAAAATGTAAGCCAAGCAAAAGACATTAGAAGGTTGATTGTAGATAGTGTTGCTGATTCTGTTGGTGAGATCCATTCGCACTGTGAGAAAGAAGCAGTCTACACAATGGTCAAGGGTAGCAAATCATCAGATGATGTCATTTTAATTGAGACATCACAAGATAGAATCATTAGATCAGCATGCGAATCTCTTACAAGGCATATGATTGAAGGAATCCAAAGTACCTTCCCAGCGTATGATGGGATTGGATTGAACTCTTGTTTTCAAGTAGATGCTACCAAGTTTCTCGATCATTCAGAAGGTGATGTACCTAAAGTTGTAATGGCTGTGATAATTGAGTCTCTTAGAAATCGTTCACATTTACTTCAGTCAATCACTGCATACACATTGCATTACAACAAATTGATCCACAAGGAGACTGAAAATATTGACATCCGAGCTGATGTAGAACTTTTGAGGTAGTTCTTTTTATCTTCAAAAAATTTGTTTTATTTTTTCTTTCCCTATAGGCAGAATTTATAAAAGATTTTCCTTAGCTTAGATAAATCTTTGTTTGTTTCTCAAGTTTTGGAAGTCCTGTGAGGCAGTTAGCATACATTTATAGCTTCAAAAAACATTGGAGCATAATGGCTGTAGATAGGAAAATATTACAAAGTTCAACTTCAATGTCCCATTACCAATTGCTTCCTTATGGAAATCATGAATGTACTGTTATGGCTACTATTTGATACTGTTTAAGAACTACTTTTTCTTTGTTGTCATATTGATATTACACTTTAATTTCATTTTTTATTGTATAACTTATGCAAAGGCCATTATGATATCATTTCAATCATCCAAGGGTGCTCTCATTAAAATGTACTAATGAAACATTAACAAACTTATTTCATTTTTTTGTTTAATCTTTTCTATTTCCATCTGTAAACTCATTCAATGTACACTTATTATGAAATGTTATTTTAAAATTTTTAGTCTATGTTAATTCCTTGTGTAGCTTGTTAGCATTTGGTTATTTGGGTTTGATCATGCCAACTTAATTAAGAATTTGTTCATGAAGCATTGATAAGATAGGAATACAAAATTAATTGAGCATGAAGTAAGGCAAAAAAGAGAGGTTAGAAAAGGCTCTAGAAAGGATGGTAGGTAGGTTGAATATAATAATCTTTTTTATTATTATTAAAGAAAGTTCAGGATTATGATCAGATTTGTATTCTTGCCAGAATTGTAAAAAACTAATGTTAAGGTCCAATTAATGTGTAGAGCAAATGTCTTGTTAGTGCAAAATCGATGTTAGACTGGCATTATAATGAGTTTTGATAATGAAGTTTATTTCTCTTTAATTAAATTCTATTTCTTATAGGTTTTTATTAAGAATTAGCTTTGTGATGAATAATATATTTTACTGGCTATTATAGGAAGTTGGATAATTTATTCATTTTAATTGCATGGTTAATCATTCCTTAAGATAAAATTAAAAATAGCATATAAAAAAATGGTTAACAGATGATTATGATATTTTTTGGTTGTGTTTGGTGAAGTAAGTTATATCGATAAATTTTAAGAAGATAATTAAATATTACTATTTTACTAGAATAAATAATATTTAAGTATAATTATCACTTATCCATTTTTTGGTTAAAAGGTTAATTTTTTTTGTGAATTATTAGTTTTACCTTTTTACCACAAAATATTTTATTTAATAATCAATTATGAACAACTAATTCAAAATTAAGATTTAGAATCTTTTATAGCATTTTTGAATGACTTTATGCTTTGGAAATACCCAATTTATTGGTCTATCATATTAAATGGATTATCAACTGTTCCAATTAGGTACAAATATGAGAATGATATATTAACAAATATTGCAACTTGGGATGCAAGTTCACCTTTACTATATCAGGTTTATGGTAGTCCAAGGAGTGGTACAGATCTATCCTTAAAAGGAACTTACAATCAACTACTTGAAAGACAAGTATGCCTTCTCTTCATATGTAGAATAATATAGAGTATGCTATTGTAGTTGTCTATTATTTCTCATATTAGAGATAACTTATACTTATTGTTTGATATCCTATATTTGGTTATATTTCTTAAAATTTTATTTGTGATTATCGATCAGAGGATACCTTATAGTCATTCTCACATTCATTTGTTTTTTTCCTTATTTGCCACTTTTTTTCACTTTAGGTATTTTGTCACACCATTTTTTGTGATTAATGTTTCATGTGCACCTTTTGATTTTTTTTTTCATTCATAAGGTCATCCCTTTTCATATGGCATATTCATATGTACAATAAAATTTTAAATTTAGATTATTACGATAGAGTGCTTAACAAAGTGATTTGGGTTTTTTATTATTTATTATTTTGGGTTCTACCACTAGTTATTTTCAATGGATCTCATCAGTTATATTTAAAATCAGAGTTTTTTTTGGGATTTTTTCACTATTGTCACCACAAGCATCGCTGTGTTGCTATTGTAGAGACATTGGTAATCTTAGCCTAATAAAGAAAGAATAATAAATATTTAAGCAAGTAACTTAAGAATCCATTAAAAAACTACTTGACCATAAGTGAAATAAGTCTTTTTTGAAATTACTACAATAATTCAAGAAATACATATTTGATGGCTGAATTATAAATATCAACTATTCTAACAAATATGGTACTTGCGAAGAAGATGGGACTTTTGCCCTTGAGTGATTTTCATAATGATCCAAGGCAAAATATTTTAGATAGTTTGGTTAGCAAATACAGTCTAGTGAAAAAATGCCTAAATTTGGGAATGGATGATGAACAAGGGTAAGGGATACATTTACTGAATACTATAACTATAAGAGTTGTAGCTTCTAATTAGAAATATTAACAAAGGATAGAATTAATTGTCCCTTTTCTTAATAAAGCATGTTTGCAAAGCACAAATTCCATTTACAACCTATCCCAAATTACATTAGAAGACATTAAAATTGCTTGGAAAGTCATCAAAGCTACTCCAAAAAACATGTAACTTACCAAACAAAGAAAATTAAGCATATGTTCTACAATGCTTTGGCTTGCACATCATTCTCCCTCTTTTTAAAATTACTTGAACTTGAGTTGACTCGTGAAGTCTTCTGAGGAGAAAACATTGCATATCTCCATCCTACCATAAGGATATTTTCTTTGCCCTTCTTTTCTACCAATGGGAAAGCTTGCAAAGCAATGAGGGAATCTTTGAGTAATAAGCTAGCAGTAATCGAATCAAGTGCTGCATTGAGAAGAATTTTATTAGGGAGACTACTACTTGAGTTGTGAATGCGTTTCTTGCAGCTAATAATATTGTTTCCTCTATTTAGTACATACATGTATAATATTTATTGTACCAGGAAGAACACAAATGTAAGCTTAGAATTAGCCTTCTATAATTTTTTTTTAATTTCTTTGGTTCTTTTGAACAAGAAACTTGGACAAGTAGAGATTGTTGTATTAGTCGTATTGGTATTTCACTAATTTCACAGGAATTAAGGTCTTGCGCTCTTAACCAAGCTCCTTTTTTTAATCTCTCATATGTTTCCATTAACATAGTATATAGACAAAATATTACATGTTAATATTACATGATCACATAATACATAAAATATATGGGTACCTCAACATCAAATTATGTAGTATAACATAATCTTTAAGGGTTGATAACCTTATTTTTTACTTGATCTTTGTTTGTAGTTTTTAAGGTAATCTTGATTAAATATATATTGTCTTTTTTGTTATAAAAGATTAAATGAGTTAAGGTGGTTTGTAGTGTCTTTGTATGTATTATGTATGTATGAATTATGCATTTATGTATGTATGTATGTATGTATGTATGTAGGTATGTAGGTATGTATGTATGTATGTATGTGTGTGTGTGTGTGTCTATGTGTGTTTGTCTATGCAGTTAAATTATCAATTTACATATTTTATGTAAGTCAACTTAATCTACACTAATTGACTAAATATAATCATCAAAACTTATTATTAATATTTGTGTTGATATTATTTTATTAATCACTTAGGTTAGTGAACTTATTGACTTTTTTTTGCAAACTTATTCCTAATAAATGTAAAAGTTTTTTTATCCATTTTAATTAGTAGAGAATGTTGTCATTAACCCTTGTTAAGGGATAACTAATAAGTAATATTTGTTATTAACTGAAGTAACCTACTTAATGTAAACATATTTCTATCAGGGGATAGTAAATGATATGTTTATTTTTTTACTATGTAATTGTTCTTAATTTTTTTAATCACTTGTAAGGGTTATCTACATGAGGAATGGATTGAAATTATATAGATGAACATGTAGTTTAAAACAAATGGTTGGGATTGGTTCAACTTGGTTGATATACTTGAATTAAAATGATAGTTGGTAGTTTGGGACGGCTTAAGACCTCTACAAAATGGGGATCTGATTTCATTAACATGGAAATATACTTGATTAACAAATTTCTCATATGGCCAATTGATTTTTAAATGTTTATTTTATGATTTTAGCCTAAGATTTAAATCTTCAATGCGGAAAATTGTAACAAATATGATGGCTGGGCATGTTGTTATCCTTTGGCAAATGTTTCATTGCCGAAATCTTAAACTACAAGCTATGCTTATGTGAAATTGTGATTTAACAACGTGCTTGGAGTTGACCTTGCCTTTAATAGTCTGCTTTGAAAACTGGCCATGCATTGAAGAAACTGGAAAAATGAGTACTAAATTTTTAGTTAAGGAGCTCGTTGTCCAGAAGATTTTCATGGTCTCAATTTCCTTGGACATTTACGCTCTATAGTATGAAGCTTTTTCGGGTATTTCCTTTCTTAAGTTTTAATGAGATTGATGTGAATGTTTATGGTATTGCTCATAGACAAGTTTGTTTGGTTTATTTAAAAGCCATATGCATGTCGGCTACTTTGGATAACCTTCTACACTTTATGTTATGGTTATGAAGATATCCACATAACACTAAGGAAATTGTTTAAAATGGACACACTTATGGAAATGCTTCATCTCAGTGGAATCATCCTTTTGCAATTTTATTGTGTTTCATTTTAGAACTCGTAATGATGTATATCATGCATCCCTTTTCCTTTCAAAAAGCTCATGTCCGACAGTTTGTTGCTACTGAAGATGCACTGAACAAGGCAGTTGAAGCTAAAAGCATTAGCCAAAAACTTGTAAAGCGGTTACATGGAATTGGTGAAGTAATAACAACAACAATACACTATGGAGTCCAGTCACAGAACCTTGGTAACACAAGGCATTTTCAGGTGATGTGACCCGTGCGATTTCTTAAAATAAGATTTTTTGTAGAAATTTTTTAAACTATTATGTGGATCATCGCTATGTATCATTGATATGGAATTTTGTGAATTTTCTTTATTCATTTTTTGTTCTGATGCTAAGTGTTGTCAATCTTTAACATGCCAAACTTCTTGGAGTTGTACCTACCATAAGAGTTTCGAAATTATATATCCTAACACCATATTTTTTTAATATTTGGTGCTTAAATTATGCATGTTTCTTTTTAATTAATCATCATAGAAATAAAACATATATTTTGTCAAAAAAAATGCATTTTTGTTGAGCATTTTCAACCCATTCTATTCATTACTATTTGAGTTCAAAAGTTAAGGATTTTGATCATGGTTCTCAATGAAACTTTTTGAAACTACATCGAATTATATCATAGCTTAGCTTATAGTGCTTTTAACTTCAATTTGTAAAATGCATAAGCTAACAACGTGAGGATTATTGCACTGTAGGAGTTGTATATATGCAATCTTCCATTGCAATGCAATAAACACTTTCCTTGATACCATGGCCTTGATCACTCAATATTATGTATTGTTTAGCTGGATGCTTGGGCTAAAGAAAGAGATGTTGCTGGTCCAAAAGCTAGTATTAATATATTGACATCTGTGGTTCAACACTTGAACAAGTTGTGTTTGGAGTGGAAAGAAGTAGAAGACTTTACGAAAGAAATGGAAGAAAATTGAAGAGTTTGACTCTCGCAGATCAGAACTTGAGTCTACTTACACTGCATTTCTACATGTTGACATTGTTAAGTCTCTTGCAAACCATATCCTCATTCAAATGATATATTGTTGCTATGTGAACTTGACGTGTTATTGACTAACGACCTTGAGTTCATCTTTTGCTTCCTATGTACACTGCTTGAGTTCATCTTTTACAGTTGATCTGTAATGTATTTCTTTGTGCTATCATTTTTTAGTATCTTGCATACTATATCATCTTTTGATTGCATCTTTTGCTATTTATATGTGTTTTGTGTTTTTGAATGATATACCTGAGATAATCTTTTGCTATTTAGTGTGCTATTTATTACATCCAAAAGTGTTTATGTACTGATATTGTTAAGTATTTAACTATTGAATCACTTTTTTCTAGGACTAGATAAGTAACACTTTATATTGTACTTGAAATTGTACTATTAGCGGCAAACATTGCATAAAAGGTCCAAGATGCTTGGGTTTCATGGAGTGTGGGACATAGTTGATCCACCACGTGTGATCTCACTTAGGCACATGGTGATTATGGTAGTAGGAATATGGTATTGTTTAGCTATAAGCTATAACAACAAAAATATGATATCTAATTCTAGCCTCACCCCACATGAGAAGTGAGCACTCCTAAAGTGGCTAAGCTTTTTTTCATGATATTATAATCTTATATATTTTTAGTTGTAAAAGTTAAAACTAAATTATTATATTTGTATTGAGGGGATCTTTTATGAATCCTTAAAACATGAAGTTTTTAGTGAGTTTTCTTAGTGGAAAAACTTTTGAGTATCATATATTGCATAAATGAGCACCAAATATGCATTTTATGTTTAAGTTTTCTTTTCAAATTAGTTTATATTGAAAAATGTTTTTTTGATATAAACGAAAGATGGAAATGTCAAGCAAAATTGAAGTAGAGTTATTAGTTTCTCTCAAAAGCAAAAAAAAAATTACAATAGAGAAGGATTGTCTTTTGCATTTTAGTATCAAAAATCATCTTAGGTGACAAGAATTATATGTTCTAGATATTTCTAAACAAGGAAAAGTATCATTGATAATGAGTCCTACTTGGATAACCATTTGTCGAAACATTCTTTTTTAAAATTCTCAAAAACTCAGTATATTATGTAGAGTTGGGATATATTAGGATTAAATAGAAAATTTTTTTATTGTTTTATTTCTTTAGGTGTCACATATATCATATTTAATTTTTAAGAATCATTATTCTTTTATGAATTTCTAATGAAACTTTCCCCTAACACAAACCTTTTGTTATTTCTATATTGATAAATTTTTAAATATTGATAATGCTACTAAATTTGATTGCAAATATTTTTGATCTACTTTTTTTCTCAAGGGAGGCTTTAAGAAGAATAAAAGACATATTGAGGAGATTTTGTAGGCCTTGAGAACACTCAAGGAAGATAAGAGAGGTACCTTAAGATATATTATACTTAAGAGGTGTTGGTTGAACTTAAGGCCCATTTTTGTGGGCTTGACATGGATGAATATTTTAAGAGAGAGCTTGAGTAAGATGTATTCTTTGAGAAAGCTTACTTGAGGTAGTTTTGACAATCAATGGACATATGCAAGGTAGATTATAGTCTCGAGGGACATTGTCAAGGTGTCAGTTGGACTTCTCGAGGGTTAGGCCTCGAGTATAAGGAATGTGTAACGAAACTTTCTAAAATTATTGAGAAGGATGTATAAATCTCGAGTTGATCGGAACAAAGGCTCAAGAGTGCCCTTAAGAGCAATCAAGGCAAGTACACGTGGGAATCAAATCACATCAAACACTTTTGGTGATTTTTGGATTCATTTCAATTGGATTTTGATCGAGTAATTAACTAGAAAGTTTTAGAGAATCTGGTTGGCTTTCTAACTCTATTTTTAATAATCTAATTTCAATATTTGTGGAAGAAGTTACTCCAAATTTATTATAATTGTGCAAGGACATTTGGGTAAGCGCAAATTTAGAATTTTAATCCATCAAATTAGTATTTGATTTTTAATGTCCATGATTTTGGTTTTATTTATTTCTTAGTTTTTTTTTATTAGATTTTTTTTCTATATCTCTTAATTCTTATTACTAAGAGCTATTAGACTATAAAAATGATTTGTGAAGGAGTCATTGTATTGGTGCAATTGGCTTGGTACTTTAGAGTGTCATGTGATTTTGTGATTGAGGGCACCATTAATAATTACTGTAGGTGAGAGGTGTTTTCTTTGAACTTGTTGCCAAGTTTTTGAGAATTTACTTCATAAGTAGACTAGTTTAGGTTTTCTTTAATTGAAAAGTTGGAGTTTGTCTATGTAACTAATTTGTTTTGCATTTTATTTCTTTCTACATGTTTTTGTTGTGGCAATGTAATCATTCTATCTATAAGATGGATCATATTTTCCATTAGAGTATTAGATCTTTCCTAGTGTAGATCTTGGTAAATGGATGGACTACTTGAGATGTGGAAGTATTGTTGAGATAAGGGAACATGAGAAGATAGATTACTTAGTAAGACAAATATTTATATCATTGTAAGAGCGTGTGGTTTTTCTAACTCAACAATACAACTTTTGATGGAGATGATGAGACATGAGGTGATGAAATGTAATTTTGATGTTCATTGATAGTTGGAGATGAGTCCCGTTCAAGAAGAAACATAGATGATGATAAGAGCTTTAGAAGAAAGAACTTTAGGTGATGGAATGATGACCATTGTGATCTTATGGCTCCAAGTGACAATGATTTCTTGAAATCTTTCAAAGTTATGGCTCGATAGTTGGAAATGTATTTTTGCATCTTTGAGTGTACAAGTTTCAGCAAGATATCCTTTGAAAAACTAATTTATTATGCACTGGTAGGATGAAACAATCTTTTATATTCTAGAGTTGTAAAGATTTGTAGTTGGAGTCAATTCAAGTAGTTTCTATGGGAGTTTTATCCCAGCTTTGAGGAAGCTAGATTGAGGAAGTAGCATTGCTTGATAGCCAAGAAGGTTGTTGATGCAAGATTGTAACTCATAATTTTAGAGATGAGTGGCCTCTTGTGTTGAATCTTGGAAAGAAGAGCTTCTTGATGAAGCATTTGATAGGTTTACTTAGATTGTCACGGTTACCATTCTATCTCTTCAACAATAATGGACAATCAAGCACGTTTATAATTGCTATTGAGAAGAATTATGGTTGAGTTTGGATGCCAAAGGATGATGGCTTCAAGAGCGAAAACAAAAAGAAGGATTCCTTAGATTAAGGCATTTCCATTTTTTATAAAGTTTTTTAATTGTCTTTCTTGGAGACTTAGTTATATCAAGAGATATGGTTGGGAATTATGTCCTAAATTGTGGAGATTGAGGGGCAAGGATGATAATAAGAAAGAGAAAATGTTTGGTGTTGTTATTAAGAATAATGTGATTTTTGTTAGGTTGAAGGAACTTGACTGCAGTCTATCATTAATGATAAGAAGGTTATAATGGCAATAAGGTTGTAGAGGAGGGGACTACCCTTGAGTTGTTTCTATTCAAATCTATGTCAAGATGATTTTGGTGAAAGTTATCTCTAATGATGGATGCTAATGCAATCAATCCTAGTGACTACACTTGATTTGGAGATGATGTTGAATTCGCATCCATGAATGATAATTGGATTCATTATCGTGCAAAGGTCAAGGCAAAGCAATTTTAGTTGACACGGTGGTCTTTAATGTGTGCCACTTCATGCTTATCAAATGATTTTGATAATGGGTACATGTGGCACCATGATGCAATTTACTTTTAATGACAACAAAGCATGATGCTTCACAAAGAAGACAAGATTTACTCATTTGATGAGGATTGAGAAGTGTTATCTACAAGATGTTTATAAATAATTGTATCAAGTATGCTAGTTCGTATTGTAGATTGAAGGAAATATTTAATTTGACATTGAGAAGGGCATTGGAGCATGAACGACAATGGCAAGCGGAACGAGATTGTGCAACACATTGGACGACAATGGATACCATAGGAGGCAACAAATGTATTGTGAGAACTTAGTATTCCTTAGCTCTAAACATCATATTGGAGTGAATCCCTCCTTCAACAGAGGGGTATATCTTCTAGGAGAACCTTAAAGTTATCTCGAAAAATGTCTTAAAAGGAAGAAATCATGAAAGGTTGTTGTAGGCCTAGTAAAGGTTCAAGGATCATAAAAAGAACATCAAAAGGTTATGTTGTAGGCCTAGTGAAGGCTCAAGGATAAAAAAAGAACCTTGAGAGGTTATTCTCGAGAGATATTTGAGATTCAAGGTGAATGAAGATTTCAAGACGAAGCTTGAAGAAGATGTTTGTGGTTGTGGGAAGGTATACTTGAGGTGGTTTTGACACTCAATGCTTGAAGTAAATTATCATCTTGAGGGTATGTTTGAGTTTTTAACTGAAGTTCTTAAGGCTTAGTCCTAGAGGAGAAGAAACATCATGCAAGACTTTGCTACAAAAGATGGTTTTCGATGTGACTAAGACAAAGCTCAAGGAGTGTCCTTAAGAGTAGTCAAGCCAAGGCATTCTGGACATGTTTTAGTTGAATTTTGGTCGAGTTATGATCTAGAAAATTTTAGAGAATTTTTCTTGCTTCCCATTGCATTTTGGATTATCAAATTTTAATATTTTTTGAGGTTATGCCCCATTTAATGTGACTGTGCAATAGTTTTGTAGATAAGCATGAATTTGAAACTTGAGTGCATCAAACAAGGTTTGGTTGATTTTTGTTTTTAAAATGTTTGTATTTAAATGTATTTAGTTCCTAATATTTTAAGATTGGAATTATAATAGGCATCTCTTATTTCCTAATGTTCCAAGGACTCAGTTAATAAAATGGGAACATTAGGTAAAGTTTTAGTATTGATATGAGTTGCTCAGTACCTGAACAAAACATGTGGCTACGGGCTGAGAGTATTGAGGGTATCTACTCCACATGAGATGTGGTTTGGCCTTGAAATTATTGTCAAGAGTTTGAGAATCTATTTTATAAGTTGATTGCTTTAAGTTTTTCTTTAATTAAAAGGTTAGAGTTCTTTTATATATCTTGTTTACATCATGTTTCCTTGTTCTTCTCAATAGTTTCTTATTGTGCCACTTGAAAAAGATTTTTTTACGACAAGTCATTCCATGTCTTATGTTGGTTCTGATAATGTCATAAAATGTTTATTCATTCTAAAGTACAACATCATAAATGTTATTTATGAAAATTTTATTACAAATTACTCAAAGACAATTGATCCAATAGTTGTTTAGCTATACGATTCATGGTGGTTCATGAAGGCTTTAAACAAGTGATTGTGTTCATTTGATTATATCTGGAATTTTGGAATTGATCATACAACTCATGTGGTGTTGTTCTTTTGATGCGTCTCTTTAACGTGGCTTTTTGTGATCATTCACTTTCCTGTATTACACTAATAGGAAACATTAGCCTTTTAAGACCTTCAACAAACAGCCGCACAAGAACATGCGACGGGGATGATCATTCCAGCTTGCAATTCTGTGGCAAATGTTTCATCTAGTTCTAAGGATCTCATTGAGAAAGAGCTATCCACTTTCAATTAGATCCTGGATAATAGATTATATATGGTGCCATCAACACCTTAAGTTTGTCATTAATATATATCTTTATATGTTAATTTTGCTGTAATGTTAATCATTTAAGAGCTATGAGTGGCCAAAATATGTTGATGTTCATCAAGGTAAATAGTAAAGTCATTCTATTTTGTTCTTAGAAGAGACATCCCAATAGACCATTATAATTTTTTATTTATTCACCTTTTTAATTATCATCAAGGCCATGGGATACTTGGATTCATCTCATTTGGTCAAAGGTTTTTCTATTAAATAATTTTTATAATTTTTTAATTAACTCTTGTTCTTATTGCTTCTTGGGTGCTTGCTTTATGAACAAGCTCTTCTTGAGTCTACGGGCTCTGCTGTAGCTACTGGTCCTGAAGCACATGTAGATGTTGAAAAAAGTGCTTTTTTAATTACAGCAAGAGCTGGAGCTGGGTTTTGAGATCCATTAGTAATACCTTCTATATGTCGTATCTCTTCATCTCTTAAATATCATTATGGTAACTTCTGAATGTTCTAATTTAGGTAATAATTTTTTTGCTAGATGTGATCCTAACTTTTCTCCCAATTTTTAGTTTCTTCTTTATCTTTTAAAACTTTAGTTTCCATATCCATTATTCAAAAGAAAAAAGGAGGCCTCTGCTTATAATCTTAAGCACAAACTAAATAATGATATTAACTGGTGTTTAATATCATGAAGGTTTGGAAGAAATAGATGATTCCTTGACATTTGTTTTGGGCTTATGGACTTCTGTGTAAAACCTCAATGTTCAAAATAGAATATGAAAGATATAATTTTGCCTCGGTTTAGTGTTAGGTTTTATTTTTAAAAAGGATTAAGATTGAAAGTATACATACTTGCCTAAAATTCTCTAGGAACATTGCATGCTTTTAAACTTTTTGAGTTGAGAAACCCGATCGAGGATCGGGGATGGATATAGTCAATGATTTTGGCTCAACTACCTAAAAGTTTTTCAAGCCCTTTGTTTATTATTCAGTAATATTATTTTGTTGATAATATTTAGAAAATTAAATTTTATTTTGAAGCTAAAAATTTATTCTTCTAATTTTTTAAATCAAAAAATTCGTTAAACACATAATTTATCTCTCCCTTATTGTTTGTTTTACTTAATATTTTATAACAATGATCACTTATTTCTCTATGGTTTGAATACCCATTTCTTTAGATTATGATTTGGAAGTGAGGTTATGACCTTTAGATTAATAATTTTTAAATTTGAATTAAATAATAATCTCTTTAGTGGATCAATTAGAAACAAAAAGATATATATGATCAACAAATTGTTACAAGTTAGAAAATTTTTGGGTTATAATAGTCAGAGAAGAATTTAAGTTATAGGTTAAGGTCTCGAGTTCATCACATTAGAATAATATATGTGTCATATTTGTATAATGTGCTGAGTTGTGAGGTTCATCATATGAAGGTAGTTGTAAATGCAAACATAAATCACATGTCTTGTGGGATCAATAACATTATTAATCAAAGCTAAATTTTTTAAAATACAAAATCTATTAATTATAAGAAACAAGATTGTAAAAGAATATCGTAGAAAGTCTTAGATGAAATATTATATAGTGTGACTAAGTTCAACGAGCTGAACAATTAGTTAAAGCTATGGATAAATGATTAAGTCTTGAGAGAGAAGAGATTACATTAGAGTTATACATCATGTGTCATTATATAGTATGATATTTTTGTGGTGGATTAACAATGGAAACATATGATTTGATTAAGAAGATTGTATTATGTAAAGTGAGAAATAATGAATTGCTCATACTTTATGATGGGAGTGTTATAAAAGTATGAATGATTGACAAGGTAACAAAATTAAGAGAGAATAAAAATCATACACTACAGTGTTAGGGATCATACTATATGTTTAGAAATGATATAAATAACAAAATACTGGTTTTGAAATTATACAGTCTGATATAATTCAAAATGCTTATTTTTAATACAACATATGGTACAATAAGAGAATTACATAAGTACAATCTAAGGCAATAACTTAAAGGCTAATAAGAAATTAATATGATTTGAATTCCTAAATAAACATGCCACATATAGGACATATGTTGAGCATTAATTATACATGATAATGTAAAAAATCAAGAAAAGATTTAGATTAAAAAAGGAAGTTAACTTTTATATTTTGATAAATAAATTAGATAATTATGATATAAATATATTAATAAATTTATTTATAATATTTTTATAAAGTGGTAAATTTTTCAATGTTATTATCTTTTAATAAACTTTATGAGCTTTAGAATACTTTTTATTTTATTTTTTATGCATTAAGGATAATATATAAACTTAGTAATTATGATGAAAATATGCTGATGCAGTATTTATAAAATCACATTCTTTTTATGTTATTTTTTTATAAAATTCATAGATATTAGAAAATTTTTATAAAAATGTAATAATTATGTAATTATTTTCTTGGGTTATCATTATTTATCTAGCATTTAATTCATGAGTTATTAATTTATTATATTATACAATAAGGATATTGAGATGCAATATAATATAAACTTTTATAAGTTAATAAATAAAAAATAATTTGGAATATAGATATTTGGTATGCTTGATTAACAATTAAGAAAATTAAATTTTGGACATACCTCTAAATATATTATCCTCAAGAAATCTTATACCATATTATAACGTCATATACCATAAATATATATGATACAAGATGAGAATAGCTTATCTATATTTATAAAAATTCTATTAGACATGATATAATACGAGGACAACCCAAGGAAAGAATATCACTTTCCATATCTATTGCATTCTACTATATATTATATAGAGCAACAATTGCTTGTATACTTCTAAATAGTTTAATATACCTAAATAAGGTGAGAAAAGCCTAGGATAAGGATAGCTTAAATGAAAGAACATAGCTATTGGAGGAAGTGGAACTGATGAGAATGTAAAGGAACATTGGCTATGTATAATAAAAATGTGAGGTCAAGCTTGGACAAAACTTTCTAAGAAACATCAAAGAGATTAGCTCAACCAAGTGCATTAGACTAAAGAAAATAGTGAAAGAAAGCACTACTAACAACCAAAGGATCTAGTCACAGGTATTGTAGCACCTAAGAGATGAAAGTAAACTTGTGCTAAATTTTGATTCTTGGCGATACTATTACATAGAAATTAAGAGGTAAAAAATCTCAATGTGTATATATTTTGATGTAATGTGTATTATAGACTATAGGTTTTATTCATTTGAGAAATAACTTGTTGATGATGCTGGTATAAATTACTTGCATATAAGTGAATATGTTTGATGTATTTTAGAAGACAAGAGTTCCCTTAAATGATGATATGAAATGGTAAATTGAGATTGTTGTGTAGATAAGCTTATTGGTGGCATTGTTGATCAAAAGTAATAACTTTGTAGTGAAAAAAGAATTTAATCATTCAACTTAAGTTTGATATTTTTTTCATTTGTTTGTTATCTTGTCAATGTGCTTATGGATTCCTTATTATTTGAATTGAAATGAAATTGATACTTTAATTCAATAAAAAGAACAATTGAGAAATTGAATGAACATTCTTAAAATTATGTTGATGCTTGTTAGAAGTGTAAAACCAATAAGAGATGGTTTAAAAGAAAATCATTGAAGTTGATTAATTGTTTATAAAAAGCAATTTTTTCACAACATGTTTATTTTCACATATTATTTGAGTATGAAATATTGTATTGCTTTAGTTATTTACATATTATGTGACAAGTTTTACAAAAAGGAAAAGATAAGAAAAATATTATTGTGATAATGATCACAAAAGAAGAAAACAAAAGAAAGAAAACATTACTTGTGATAATAGACACAAAATAAAAAATAAAAAAATAAATGTGAAAAAGAAAAAAAGAAAAAATTTTGGTAAAGAAAGAATAGTGTTAAAAAATTGAAAAAGCTAATTTTTATCGAAACTAGTGACAACTACTTTAGAAAGATAGTTCTAGAAGTGAGCCAGATGAGCCTTCATTTGATTTAATTATATTTTGAATGATGTGTTTCAAAATATGTCTAATTTGTTTATAATTTGGCTTATTTTTAAGCCAAACCTTAAATGGATGTAAAAGATGGCAATAATTAAAAGTAACAAGCTAATGCATAAAGATAACAAAAGATAAAAATGCTAAAGGTGCTAAAAGTTTTTGTTTCGTAATTGATTTTATTTTTGTAGCTTATACATATGCTCACATGCTCTTTTAATATATTATATTGTTTACAATTGACCTTGCAATTTGCTGCCCAAATAGTACTTATTTTACGTATATGTACATATATTGGCACTAAGCGAGTGACAGTTGGCTCATTCTAGTTTTGTCCGTACACGTTTAGATCAAAATGTGAAACACTATGGGAATATCGAGAGAAAGTGAGATCTAGAATGTAATGATTTGAAAGATATTACATTGTCATAGAACTGTTGTTATGGGTTTATTAGGATTATTTGATCAAAATGTCATGCATTATAATCTCATTAAGCAGTGATGGATGAAATTTGCGATTTTAAAAGTGCGAAAACTTGTAATTTCTAGAATTACATGGATTGTTGGTTTTATTCACTTTTGCAATTCATTTAAAATGATTCCTTTAAATTGTTTGAAATTTTTGTTAGTTTTAAAGATTTAAAAAGAGTGAAAATCTTTCATGGTTTCAAAATGAGTAAAAAAAATAAAGAAAATTAATACTACTCAAATCAAAAAAAGGTTGAGTGAAAGAAAAAGGGACATCACAATGTGTCCTTTTTTGTACTTATTTTATTTCTACTCCACTTATTATTGTATGAACTTGAATATTACAATAGAATAAAGTATTTTATTTATTTTAATTAGAATTTTAAACTAAATCATGTAATTTGATTTAAGACAAAAAATAGTTTCAACATATTGATGACACTAAAGTAAGCATCTCAACTTTGGGAAAGACATGGATCATATTTTTATTTGAATGATGAATGTTGCATAGAACAAATACAAAAGAAGTAAAACCTATTTTATTAAGAGAAACACATGGATCAAAGTATATGATGCATCTTGGGATAACAAAAATGTATCTTGATACATCATTGTTTTGAATAAATATTAGGTTCGTTGGTGAAATTTGTATCACAAGATCCCCTTATCATTCTTTTTTCAAGATTTTATCTTTTAGTCCTACATAATGAAAAGCATTACATTACTTATATATAAATGCTATATGTAATGAGGCTTAGGTTCTTATGTTTAGCCAATTTTGAATGATATAATGAGCATTAGAATTAGTCATTTGATACAAATCTATTGATGAGTTAAATTCAACTTTGTGAGCTTTGAATTAGTTCTTGAGAGGGTGAAAATTATGACAGAAATGGCGAGTTTTTGTTATTATCAAATTTCATTGTAGTTCATCCTTTGATGATTATTTTTCTTTTTTTTCAACTTTTCTACAATCTATTAATCCTCATGATTTTTTTTAATAGTTTCCAATTTAAATTTGGCCACCCTCACTTCTAAACCCTAAATTGCCAACTCTTAATCCAATTTCTCACTTCTACCAACTACTTTGTCGGCTAAATTTCTCACATACCCTACCACCTCAGTACCCTCAGCTCACATGGTGACATTGACAACCTTTCCCAAAGTTGTCCAAACCAACTAACAGTTGTCTCTTACTTACTGATTGCCTAACCACGATTGGCCCTCATCGTTTTTGTCCCTCTAAAACTAATGCCTTTGGTCTTCACTTATTCTACCTTCACCCACACTACTCATCCTGACAACTACAAACATCACCTACCACTTCTTCGTTTTGCAACTCTTGAAGCTAGAAACCTCTTTGTGTTGTCAAGGCCTTCCGACCATTATATCTTCCCATGAATTGCCTTATTTCAGATCTTCAACACAATATTTTTGGTTCGGCCCTATATAATTTGAATGCTTGATAATTACTAAACTTTATGAAGCTTTATGTGATGTTAGCCTCCTTAGCCACTCATGTTCAGGCAAATGTTTGCTGTTATATGATACTTTTCTATGAGATCACTTGTGTTTATCCCCATGTTCACAGATGTATGATCTTTTTCATTATTTCCATTCTTACATCTTATATAATTTTTAATAGTTTAGTATTTTTCCATATGCATAAGTTGTGTGAAATCAAATTCTTGAATTTGTGTGAATGAATGTATGCATTGAAAAGGTTTTTAAATTAGTGGTAGTCCTATTCTTTGATTTCATTTGGATCAACTAATTGTACTTTCATTCATGATGTTCTCTTTAATTGTATAATAATATAACAAAATAAAAAAGAAGCACTTGAATAAATGATAGAAATCATAAATAAAAGTTATGTTATAGCATGTTAAGAATATCAAATATGATGACATCTTTCACTAAATAATATATGAAAGGAATTGTCTCATCATTTAAGAGAAGAAATTAAAAAACAATACATAAAAGATCTAAAATTCTATATTTTATTAAATAATACTTATCACGATGAATCCATTGACTTTAATTTTTCCTTTAGTGGACCTTATTAGGGCTTACTACAAATTATTAAAATTAATTAAAATAAATAATAATAAATTAATGCTTTAATAAGACAATATAATGTATACAAATTAAAGCCATTTGAAGTTCAAATGAAAAGAGAACTATTGTTTCTTAAAAATGTTAGAAAATGCAAGATAAATTTGATAAAATATGATAAATTGTACGAGAAAGTTGCATTCTAGGATACAAAGAATATCAAGTGTGACATACTCATTTGCCAAAGTAGGTGCTGTGGAAATGTATCATAAAATAAAAAAATAAAAATAAATATTTTAAAAAAGTAAAAATGAATTTTTTTGTGGTAGAGATCACTAAGACACTTTAAACAATGTTTATTTTGTGACCATCTGGCCCTATTTTAAATTATAATAAATTTCTAAAGAAAAAGCATAAAATAATAAATTATTATTTTAAAATTTAGTAAATATTTATTAAAGATCAAATAAGAAAAATTGAGGCAGGATAGTACAACCAAATGGAAACAAAACCTTTGAACAAATTAATTGTATTCTCCAACAAAGTTGCATTCCAAGATATTAAGGAGATTAAGTGTGATATCCTAATTCTTAATACATGAATCTTAATCAAAATATCTTGTAAAGGATGTAGAAAATCTTCAAAATAAATTATTTAAAAGTTTGAAAATATCCATTTAATTAGACTAAGCTCATCAAGATGAGTGTAATAACTTTTGTTTCATGATCATTGGACTCCATTTGGAGTTATTGTAAATAAATAAAGTAACTAAGCAAAACAAATAATAAATTATTATTTTAACGTTAAGTAATTATATATTAATGCTTCAAATAGAAAATTGGAAAAAATGTAATATAATCAAATCAAAGTGATGTAATAGTCACAAGAGAGGACAATTATTGTTTTAAAGGAAAATAACAATTTAAAAGAAAAACAAATTGAAGAAATTAGATAAATCCGATAAGATAGTTGTATTCCAAAATGCTAAGGAGTTTGAATGTAACATCTTTGATAATCAACTTGGTTATAAATAGAAACACCTTGTCAAACATACTAAATTTCTAGCAAAATAAAATATTTAAAAATAAAGACCAATGTATATCTAATTACATAGAAATCATTGAAAGGCATCCAACAATAACTATTTAAATCAACCAGACCTTATTTTCAATTACTATGAATTACGAAATTATATGAAATTAAATAATTAAAAAAAATTATTTTTTTATTAAGTAAATCTATAGTAAAGCTAAAGCAAGATAAATTTGGGGAATATGTTATAGTCAAATTAAGGTGATGTATAAAGGTCACACTAGAGGAAAAGTAAAGTTTTATAGAAATGTAAACAAATCAAAGTGAAAAGTTCTATGAATTATGATAAGTTATGGAACAAAAATACATTCCATAATGTTGAGAGATTGAGTATCACATGCTCGATCATCAAATTAGGTATGAATAGAAATGACTTATCAATCATGGAAAATACAATACAATGTTTAAAAATATAAAATTTAATATTTAATTATGTAAATCTCTTCAAGATAAGTCCAACAACATTTGTTTCATGATGATAAGACCTACTATAAAACTAATACAAATTACATAAGTAAACAAATATAAATAATAAAGGATATTTATTTTAATATTAAATAAATTTTTATGGAAGCTAAAATAAGATAAATTAAGAGAATATAATACAAAAAAATCAAAGTGATGTGAAAGTTGTAGGACAAGATAATTAGAGTTTTTCAATACTTTGTGCAATGATAGAAAAAATTTAGCAAGTGAGATAAATTGTATGAGAAATTTATATCTTTGATACAAAGGAGATCTAGTGTAGCATGATTGTAAGATCATGTATGAGGCAAAGTAATTCAGAAAGTATGCCAAAACCATAGAAAATATATATTCAAAAATAATAGATTATACATCTTATTGGATAAAGTTTGTCGAGATGAGCTAATAAATTTTAATTTCCTTCTATTGGATCTTATTTGGAAATATTATGAATTTCCCATGAAATTAAGTTTAAATATTATTAAATTATTATTTTTTCAATTAACTAAATATATATTAAAGCTGAAATGACATAAATTGAAATAATGAAATTTGACCTTTCTATAGCAATGTAACGACAAAAAAAGGAGAAAAATTAGAGTTTCATTATTATATGACCAAATGTAATAAAAACATTTGAAAAAATGAGATATATTATATCAAGAAGATGCATTACAAGAAGCAACGGGGATCAAATGTAGCTTATTCTATCATTAAATAAGGAAGAAATAAAAATCTCTCATGAAGTATAATGGAATCCTAGAAAATAAATTATTTAAAAAAAATGAGTATTTCATTAGATTTAACTTATTACAATAAGTCCTATAATGTTTTTTCATAATTTGAAATTTTTGTGAATTACAAAAGTAAAAAAGCATAAATAATAATAAATTATTATTTAAATATTACATAAAATTTTAATAAAGTAGAAATGAGAACAATTGAAGAAATATAACCAAACCAAACGAAAGTGATGTAATGATTGCATAAGAAGTGAGTTATGATTTAAAGAAATGGTACAAAATAAAAGAAGAAATTTCAAAAAATGAGATAAACTACATCAAAAAGTTGCATTCCATTGTGCTATGGAATTTGAATATAAGATCACTGATGGCAAAGTTAGATATTAATTGAAATATATCATAAAATGTAGACTAAAAAAGCAAAAGCAATTTAAAAAATCAAATTTATTTATGTAGTTAGAGCTCATCGAAATAACTCATACGACAATTTTTTGTCATGAGTGGACCATGCTTTGAATTAAGTATGATTATTAAATAAGACATGTAAAAAAAAATAAATTAATATTTCAATATTTAGTAAACATATAATAAAGCTAAAACAAGACAAATTGAAGTAATATAATATAATCAATTCAAAGAGACATAATAGTTACAAGAAACAAAATTAAAGCTACAAACTTTGATAACAAAACAATGTAATAAAATATTAAAAAATGAGATAAATTGTAATATAAAGTTGTGTTCCAAGATGACAAAGAGGTCAGGTATAAACACCTTATGTTATCAAAACATGTGTAAATTTCAATGTCTCATCATTCATGTAGAAATATAAATAAAATATTTAAAAAATAGTGCATTAAATAATTAATTATATCGGGGTCATCAAGATGAGTCTAACAATATTTATTTTATCTCGAGTGAACTGCATTTAGAAATACAATGAATTACCAAAATTAATAAGTATAAATAACAATAAATCCTTCTTTTGATATTAAGCTAAAAAAATTTAAGTGGAGATGGGATAGACCAAAGTAAAGTAATATAGCTAAATCAAAATGTTGTAGAGGTCACATAAGAGCCCAATTAGAATTTCATAGTAGTTTGTAGCAATCAAGGAAACATAATTGATGATATGAGATACGTTGTATGAGAATGTTACTTTTCAAGATATCGAGGAGACAAATTGTAACATCCTTGATTGTAAAATAAGATAAAAAATTAAAATATCTCATGAAAAGAGTCTAAAAGCCTTGAAAGTAAAATATTTTGAAATACAAAATAATTAGTTAATTATGTAGAGCACATATAGACTTCTCTATTGAATTAGGATTCATCGTGATTGAGTGTAAAATTCTCGACCATAAAAATAGGTATGAATCAATGTAGCTTGTACAACATACAAAACTATAACAAAAATAAAAAATATAAAATAAATGTTTAATTAGATAGAGCTACTTCAAATGAGCCTAATAAAATTATCTTGTGTGGATTGAATGTCGTTTCGAATAACTTTGAATTGACAACATAAATAAGCAATAGTAATAATAAATTTTTATTTTATTTTTAAGTAAAATCATATCCTAAACAAAAAATGAGATAAATAAAGGCAATATTAAATAAATAATAAAAATAATATAAAGGTCAAAAGATAGGACATTTAAAATTACATAATAATTTAGAATAACTAAATCAACTAAATTTTAAAAAATGAGATTAATTGTTTCTAAAAGTTGTAATCCATGATACAAAGGAGATCAAATCAAACATCCTTAATCATCAAATTAATCATGAATCAAGATACCTCAAAAATCTTGCAAAACCCTTCGAAATTAATATTTAATTTATCAAGCTTGTTGAGAATAACATTTATTTCTTCTCCATCAAAAGGCATTGTATTATATAGTCTTGGGTTTAGTATGAATATAAAGATTACATAATTTTTTTTGGGTTAATGGTTCTCATGTTTCTAGAATTTTATGTATTGCTCAATTTATATTGTTTAAAATTGAATGCTAATCTCTAATATGAGTTGAAAGAATCGACATATATGCAATCTTAAACATCGTTTATCAAAATTTATATTGCTTTTCATGCAAAATTGAATGATTATGTCGAAGATAAGGTGTTGTTGTCTTATTTGGAATTATTTTATGCTAAACGATAAAATGTTGGATCCATGCATGTTTGAAAAAACCTAGCAATGAATGTTATTTTATGATTTTGTCGACAATTCCTTAATTAATACAAGATTTTTTGTTGTTATATATTTTGCTAGAAACATAACTATGAATATGCTACCAATTTATTTATGAAGTACCTAGGTTTATTACACATTATCATGAAAAAATTAGCTAACAAGAGTGCCAATAAGATAAGAAGACAAAGTAAGAAATCTAAAAAAAATCCTGGTGCGAAGGCTTACTGATGTTCTCTTAAAACTATAGCATAAGTTATTACAACGAATACAAAAAGATTTCCTCCAAATAAAATAACACCTTGGAATGAATTTTAGAACAAAATATGGCAATGAATGCTCAATTTTTTCCTTAATGTTTATTTTAAGGCTCGGCCCTGGACACTTAATGCAAGAAAATACCTAGAAAATAAAATTAGATGTATTCCTTGGCAAGTAAACCCATGAGCCTTGTCATGGGAGGATTTATGGTGCTTCAACTGACTACAAAAGAAGGCTAGGAAGGAAAAAGTCTCTTTTTGGATCATCAAAAGATTTTTGCTTTGTTGAAGAATAATGGGAAATTAGGAAGGAACTTAACTTCACTAATATTCTTAGATGGCCTACATTACACTTGTGAAATTATAGGATTAAAGAGAACATAGGAATTAGAAGTAATATTATTTTACATTTAAAATTCAAAAGTTTTAAATTTAAAATTTGCATGTCCTGTGTTTCAAATTTTAATATCTAAGATTTAAGTTTTAAATTCCTTAAGGTTTTGAAACTCAAATTTAAGATAAGTTTGAGAACCCAAGAATGCATGGTATGGATGAAGTGAAATAAGGATTAATGCTTTATTTGAAATAAACCTTAAGATAAGAATTAGTTTTTAATTGAGAATATAATTTTTTGGGAATCCATCAAGAAGATCTAATGAGGTCATCATTTCATGATATTGTTTGTTGGTCCTAAATAAAAGTGATTAAGATGACTATTTTTGCGTTGGGAGTTGT
The DNA here is from genome assembly GCA_023846275.1 of Vanilla planifolia. Classification (NCBI taxonomy): domain Eukaryota; kingdom Viridiplantae; phylum Streptophyta; class Magnoliopsida; order Asparagales; family Orchidaceae; genus Vanilla; species Vanilla planifolia. Next base: position 418,607 of record JAIUJO010000028.1, on the reverse strand, counting down.
GTTAGCCCTGGCCAAGGGACCTATGATGACTTAGATTTTTCATGAAACTAGACCTAGTTTTATGGATAAGTGAGATTGTGAACAGCTATTAATGGCTTTATGAGATTGTGAAGAGAGGGTTAGTAGTGAAATTCATGTGAACATGTTTAAAGAGGAAGAATTATGACATAAAGTATTCAAGCTATGGATTTATAAATAATGGGTAAGGACCCCACATAAACACATTAAGTGTGAATGGGGAAGATACCCAAAGATGTAGGTTAGTCCTTACTAGAAACCCTAAGTTAACTGGATAGTTAAGTAGATCTATAAGAGGAATAGATAGTTAATAGATGATTAAGGATTTTAAGAAATCATAATTCATAAATTAGGGTTAGGTAGCTCTAGTTAAATTAAAGAAAAATAATCATGATGTTAATTAAGTTTATCTGTTGAAGATGAAATAGACTATGATCTTGTAGATCCCAACAATGTTCTCTTAACCTAGAGTGAGACATGTTAGATATACACCAAATGATTGAAATCCCATTAGAGATTTTTGACTCCTTGTTGTTCGTGCACCATAAGAGAATGTCACTAGAGACTTCTGATTTGCCAGAGTACTTGTTATAGTGACTTGTCATTTGTGATTACTCTTATAGCCCTACATAGTGGCCCTTGTAATTAGTATAGTTTAGATTATAAACTATTGGATCATGTGATGAGATAAATGTGCTAAGCTTGTGTTGAGTATCTCACAAATCAATAAGAAGCATCAAATTATTTTTGTACAACAAGATGTCCTATGGTATTTATTATGGCATTTTTTAGGCATGTTATGTTTTAGTTTGATGATATTGCTAACAACTACATCAAGAAACTTTGTAGAATCTAAAAAGCTTCACTATTAAGTTATAATATCATTATCATTCTCATTTTTGAATAAACAATTTTAGTTTGTTAATTTTTGTAATAAGTGACAATGAGTGTTATGTTGAAAATTAAGGATGCCAAATAATGCAAAAAAAATTTAAATTTTCGTTGATATAAAGAACTTAAGGCATAACCTATTTAATAATCATTTTTTCATCATCTTTGTAAACAGCAAGAACAATATAGTAATCAATATATTTTTCTAGCAACATTTAACTCCTTGGGCATGAAATTAAAGTCTAGAATAAGAATCTCCCAATCTAATCATCATTCTTGTGCTTTACCTCCCAAACTAAAGCTTATTGCTGGACTAACTTATCACCCACAAGTTAAATCAAGAACTAGTTCACTCAATGTTAAGCAACTCACCAATATGTACAAGCTTATCTATGGAATGATAGAAAACCTTGTTACTTGTAATAATGCATATTTACACAAATCCAATGCACCAAAAAATTTTTTACATGATCCACAAGCTACCTTAAAGTGTAAGTTTATCACATTAAATTTAAAATTTAGATATTAAAGTCTATTGGAATAGTTCTACATAATCAAAAGTCCAACAAATATAAATGATACTATTGTGTTTGAATAGAAAATTATAGCCTCATAAATTACCAACTAATGAATAATCAATATATTATTTACATAGATTCTTGCTTTATAGCTCTCATCTTAGCTCTTATACATTTGGATTTACAGATGATATATGGGACAAGAGTTAGCCATTCTCAATAATGAATCCTTGAGTTTTCGTATAAAAATAATAATGTAATAATTTAATGACATATCTAATAGAATAAATTTCTTAGTATAGCTAGTGATATAATAAAAGATGTTTCAACCATTCTAGTCAAAACCATAATGGATAATCAGTGACCTACCAATTATTTGGCATTCCCTAGATAACCATAATATCCTCAACGTATGTTCTACACTCCAATCTCATCGAAAATTTCCCCACATTGTTACAGAAAGTCCAATCAATTGGGGCTACCCCATGGGTCTCTTGGTGTCCTCAATAACGACCTTGAACTTTACTAGGTGACTTGCACTACTACATCTGGTGATGTGCTGTAGATCACTGGCACTCAGCCACTTGAGGATTCTTAGAAAATAATCTATAAGACCACCATCGAAGCTTTACCACTCATGTGACAAATTTTGTATTACTCTAGGAAAAAACATTCAAGGCACTTCCTGTTATATGTCACGCAATTCTAGAAACTAGTAGCATACTTACTATCTAGTACATTTAACTAACATAACTATTGTTGGTGGGTTATCATTTATGTTTTACTACATGATAAGCTATGCCAACAAAAATGTAGAATTTCTTTTTAAGTAACATCATTCAATGTAGTTTCATCATCCGACATCAAAAGGTTCATTAGATATCTTCTATAACTCCATCTTATAATTTAAAATAATCTTAGAGCTTTTGTTGAAACATTAATCATCTGTCAAGGTCATCTAACATTTTTGGAAAGTCCTAATAGCTACCATGCCTAACCTAGGATGGGTTACTAACAAATCTTTTAGACTATGAAGAAAATCAATTAAGTGTCACTTAATGTAAAACTTCTTTGTTGAATTTGTTAAAGTTAACGAACTTATTTTTTATCCTTGATTCATATGAGTTACCTTAATTACTCTCATGCTTAACAGGAAAACTTGAGCCATAAAACCCAAGAAAAAAATCCTATAATAAATGATATATGCAATAAAAATTGCCCTCTCATGCACTGATTAATGGTCTAAGGGCCTAATTTAGGGCTACATAAGATCTTACCAAACCATCCAAAGTAGATTAGGATTTAACGAAAACAAAATAAGACTATTAGACCCCTTTAGGCTCTCTTAACACCACTTTTAAGGACAAAATTGAGACCTTCATCAAATCATAGCCTTAAACTAAGTGTCATGACAATCTCATCAACTACTTGATATCTATAGTCCTATCCCTATTTCTACCTTTTTTTTTATTATGTAAATGTTTTAATCATTATATGTTATTTTATCTTAATTTATGCTTACATATTGCATAATTCATAACCGCATGCAAGATAGTTTCAAGTCAAAACTTACTTTTAAGCCTTACTAGCATTACTTTTGTGCCTAACCTTACGAGGCATTCACATATCAGACCAGGGAATTAATATTCTAAATTCAAACAATCAAGTTTTTAAAAAACAACATTGAGATTTTAGACCTAATGCATTTAAAATTTAAATCTGCAAGCATCTAACACAAATCCTTAAGTTCATTTTGGCAATCACAATGGGCTGTTACACTTAGTTTCAGTTGATGAAATCTACTAGTTAGACTATTAAATTTTTAATTCTTAATATCATCTTCATTGGACCTAAAAAGGTCAAAATTTAGACTTCTTTTATGGTCCACCAATGTTACTCTAGCTTTCTACTTCATGCCTTGACATGGTAATTCTCAAGTTTCTACATAATTAGAAGGCATACAATAGCAACATTCAAAAAACTCTAATCATATCTTCTTTTATATGGTTAATGTCAAGTTAATTTAAAACATCAACATTTCATTTTATTATAGGATTTTTCAATATTGCAAATTGAAACATTTACCTCAAATTCAAAATTCTGAAGATAACAATACATGTATTTACTCATGATTTGCTTAAATTAGAGCTTAATTTAAATATTTTAGTATTTGCATTCAAGAAATTTTTTAATCATAATTTCATATGGCAATTAAAATCGCAATATCAATTTACTTTACTCAATTATCATAAGTACCATATTTGTTAAATAGAAATCTCAACAACATGATAGCATTTCATTGAAAAACAAATTTATTTATGAAAGAAGTCATCAAATAAAAAGTTTGGCCTTCATGAGTAATCAAAGTTCCTTTTCATGTTCATAAAAATTCAATCCTTTTGGGAAGTTCACATAATGAAAAGCTGAATTTAACCTCCAAAATGATAACATCATGAATAATTTAGACATTTAAGATTTTTGATTTCGTCATGCAATGCCAAGAAATAACTTGTACTTACATATCAAGTTTTAACCACATAGTATCTTTCCATTCCACAAAAATGAAATTTCTTTTCTTATGCATGTATTCAAAACTTTATCAATATTTATGTTATAATAAGAAATTGAATATTTCAAACATAATTTGACAATAGCATCATAATGTTTTCGTCGAGCATGTTACAAAACTTTTAATTAGCTAAATTTATGAAATTCATGCTTGATTCAAGAGGGAAATTTTAATTAAACATGGAAATTCATTTTAACTAACAAATGGAAATATCATAACCCAGTTTCTATTTGATAGGCAAAGTTTAATTTGTAAAATCTTAGCTTCAAGGCAAAACAATAATAGATCTCAGTCCCAATTCTTTTGACATGCTTGTTGGGTATTTACTTTGTTGTTATTATCATAGTAAGCTTCTAGGTTCTCATGCTAAACAATGGGTTGCAAACAATAGAAACTAAGCAAATGCATACCCAAAATTGGGGTATTGTCTTCTTCTTGAAGCATGTTCAAGATCCCACTTTTTCTTCATGGTCGTTAGCTTGATTGTTTAACTTTTTCTCAAGTATGTGATCATAGATGAGGTTAGTGCTAGAAAGTGAAAAAATTTCCTGCCATACTACTTCTTAAGACTTCATAAGCTAAACAAATAATTCTTAAACGATTGGATATACTTTTGGAATAGATATAATATATCACTTTACCTTTTATTAAGGGCACATCCATTCTAGTGTTTGTGTTTCTCTAAAATTTATTTTCCCCTTACCATCTCTATCCATGCTGTTTGCATTTCTTAGGACATATACACTTCGATTGCCATGGCTATGATCAAAAGTAAATCATATAAAAAACTTCATTCATTCCATATGAAATGTTGTACTAGTACTATAGCTATTCTTGTATTATATGATGTGCTAAATATGTCTTTTCTTACTACTAACCACGTTGGTCATAATTGTATGACCTTCAAATTTGTTCTATTGTAATAAAATGGCACAATAACTCTCACTTTGTAGCCCCATGATTTCGTATATCTAATGCTTCTCACAGCTTTATAATGTAAATATTATTTTGCTAGTCAAAGTGTACATTTTTCACCTCATTTCATGTTGCTTGTTAAACTTAGAATATTTTTTTGTTATCATACTTGTATGATCCTAAATTTCTTACCTACCCTTGTAATAATTAGTACTTTTAAAAAACATATCTTTGCTATCTCATAATTTTATCATTTGTGGATTCATCATTTAAAAAATCATAAAAAAGTGAGCATTTACATGGTGTTTTAAAAATATTTTCGTGCAATAACAATTTAGACTTTAGAAAAAGTAAGAACTCTAAAATTTTTATAGTTTGCATTGTATGTTTCCATTCCTTTTATCACACAACATTCATTTTTTAAAAAAGCATAGAGTGAATATAACATGTGGTCCTCAAATTGACAATCAATATGTAATTATCAGTAAGCTATTAAAGTGGACTTTGGTCATAATAGTACATCATTGTTATGGTAAAACTTTAATAATTTCATGAGAATTATTGATATTTGCATCTCATATAAACAAAAAAGAATAAATTAGTGTTGAACATAAAATGCAATATTGTATAACAAGAAGAGAAATGTGATAAAGTTGCAAAACTTTGTTAAGTTACAAATTACAATAGCATGCAAGAGCATTAATGAAAAATTGGAAGTGATGCTATGGTCATACAAGTGTGAAGTCATGGATCATTCAAGTACAATAGTAAAAGTAGCAAAATATTAAAGTTCGGTGAGTTGAATATAATATAGTACAATTTGTGCTAACTTTTAAATATGATTAATATAAGAGTGTTTTCACATAGGAGAAACATTAAATTATGACTTGAAAAATGTGTGCATAGTCCATTATCATTCCCAATTGTGGAATGATTTTGTTACAATCAGTGGAATTACTAGTTAATAAAGTAAAATTTATACATCATATAATAAAAATTATTTATAGTACAAGTATGATTGAAAACATAGTCAACCAGATTTTTAATTTAGTTGCTTTAATGCCAACTATTTGAGTTATGGTATCTTAAATTTTAATCTCAAAGCAACTTCAATAGAGCACTTTACATTAGAATTAAGTGATTCATGCCACGTTATTAGCATTTTCAAATACAAGTCATGGATCTAATTGATATTTGTGTACATGATTGAGATAAGATATTCTAGACACCTCCACTTGAATTGCAATTTTAAAAGATATTTAAAGTATAACCAAGCAACGCCTATCTATATTGTTTATTAATTTGCATGATTAAGTAATTTTTTAAATTATTTAACATGTAGGTTTCCTATAATAATGAATTATCCATGATATTCATTTCAAGAAAAATTAAAGTGTGTGAATCCAACAAAAAATGTGGAATTTGGGTTTTAAAATAATTTTTTCATTTTAATGATGTATTTATTTTCAAAAATTCTTTAAAGAAATAGTTTCACTTTTTTTTTAAAAAAGTTTTGATATTAAAATTAATATAAAAATTATTAATTGTTATGGTTAGGAAAAAAGGAAATTTAAAGTAAAAAACTATACTAAAATTTTTAGGTGATTCAATTCAAACTAGAACCTATGAGTCAAACCAAGGTAAACAAAAATACTAGTATTAGAAAAAATTACAACTGAATGCTTTTCATTACATTTGACCTCAAACTTATTAGCTTTTATGGGTTCAATGTAACCTGAGCTTTTGTGAGCTCAACCGAAATTCTTTTTTTTAGTTAGATCAAACAAAGCATAAATATTGGATGACAAAAGACAAGGGAAAACAAATACGATAATAAAAAATTTTTGATAAAACGTACAGCTTTTAATGCTTATTAATAAGCAAAGTGCATCACAAGAAAGTCAGAATTATGAAGAGACTTAAGAAAATTAAAGTTTACAGGTGTTAGGCATAACTAAGAAGAGTTTTCGGTTTTTAGTAGTATTATACCAAGATGTATTGTTTGGTAACTTTACTCTTGTAGAATATCATCTATAATTTTATTAACATTCATTAGCACCTTCATTCATAATGGTTCTTATATAAAAAGATTGATAATAGCTGTTAAAAATTCAAGGAAAAGCAATTTTACAAGATGCTGCCAAAAACATAAAATATTCTTCCAAATAGATGCTATAATGACAGAAACAATAGTTTTGGAATTAGTCATTAGGTGTGGTTGACTAGAGCCCTTGAATCTTTTAGGAGTAGATCTAAGCAGTCAAATCAATGATTGTAATAGTAAAAAATTATGGATAATTGAATAAGGTAGAACTAGATTACGGCTATTTGTTCACATCGTATGAGATATACACCATTTAATTTATCAATAGTAAATGCTAGAATGATCTTTGTCAAAGGAATCAAAATAAAGAGCTTTGAACTATTGGATTCTAGGATAAGTTAACTGATATGGAGAAGAGAATTTTGATAGTTAATCTTGATTGGGCTGAGTACTATCCATTATTTAATCTCAACCCTACTTTGTTTTAATGGTCTATTAACTAGAGGTTTCTCAGGCCCACTCAAGCTTGATAAGCCCAAGCACATTGCACTTTAAATTGGCTTAAGATATTATATATATTAATTATGAAAATAAAATAATTTTTATTAATTGTTTTTTTTCCTAATTTAGCAAAAATGAAATTTGGAAAAATTTAATAGGTGGGATTTAATAAAGTAAAAGATTAAGTAAACAAAAAATGCAATCCAAGATGTTTTGCAAATCAAGAAATGTATTAAATGATTCAAATACTTAAGTAGGATTTTAAATTAATATGAGTGAAGAGATTTTCATTATTTTTAAATGTAAACAAGCTAATATTCTATTTCATAAATAAAGAAAACCTTTTTATGTTTGAAGTGAATGTCTTCAATCCTTTTAGCTTATTGAATACTAAAAGGTGCTCTCAAGAACACTAATTCACCATATTTAAAATTGTGTGACTTGTTCTTCAGAATTAAAACTTATTCCTACCAAACAAGCCCAGTAGAATAAAATGTTAAACATTTATAGCTTTGCACATCAAAGAAAAGTTTGACCTAACAATCCTCCCCTTTTGATGATGGCAATACAATAATGTGTAGATAGAAATTTAATAAGTGAAAGGATATATTTAACAACTATATTATTATAATATGTATTAAAAATAAAGAAACAAATTTCCATATTACTTCATATTCTACCTTACTATGTACTTCTCCTTATTATTTATTATTTCAAATTCTATCTAAACCTAGATCATGGTCCCCCTTTAGCCCAAACAAAAAAAGGAACAATAAAAAAAATTTACTTCACACCTATTTGTTACCTTATGATTTTAAATTTAAATATTAATTAAAAAAGAAGGAAGAAGATGAAGAAGATGATGATGAAGAGAAGAGGAAGAAGGAGAAGAAGGAGAAGAAGAAGAATAACATTAAGAATATAAAGAAGAAGAAAAAGATGAAGAAGAAGATGACAAAGAAGAAAATGAAGTAAGCTTTATAAGATATTTTCTTCATATCTAATTTGATGATTCAAATCATCAAATTTCTTGATTTGATTTTTTATTGTTACTATGTAACTCTAACTATACTTTTGCCAAATCATTTCATCACTTCTATTCAAGACATGGTTCAATCGATAACAAACAAAGATCATTTCACCCATCTAAATGACTTCTATGAAATGAAATATTTATTTCTATATTTCAAGATATTTGTTTAACATGGTTTTGTTACTCTTTGTGAGTAATTTTGATTCAAGCATGATTTGATAATTGCAGATGTTACCTCGATCTCTTTGTTATCACAGAGTGCCTCCTTTCAAATATAATTTGGCTCATTTCTTGAAATTATTTAATTTTTGATTTGGTTATATACTAAGAAGCACAAACTCTTTTCTAATGTTGTCTTCATAATTATTTAGTATTGTTATATTATGTTATTTCAAATTATCCATTTTCAACCATAACATATCATTACTTCATATGTGAACAATTCTTTATTATTATTTATGGTAGTTTTCTTTGGAGATTTGTAGTAATTCTAAGTGAGATCTAATTAAGGCAAAATAAATGTCATTTTGCATTCTTGACATGCTCTCTCAAATTCAAATTGAGTTATTATATTTTCTACTAATTATATTTCAAAGAATTTTTCAATCTTTACCAGTTAATTGGAGTTGTACCTCACTTGATGTTCGAGTTTCTTATAGTGGACATTCCGATTACCATGGAATGCAACTTCCCCATACAATTTAGTTGATTTATTTTTATTTTTCAATTTGATTTTGTTATATTTTAAATTTATTTAATTTATCTCATTTCAGTTTTAATATAATTTTTCTTAATTTTAATATAATAATTTATTAATATTTACAATTGTTTCTTTTTGTAATTCATAGTAGTCACAAATGACATATAATTAAGATGAACAAATAAACATTCTACTTATCTCGATGAGCACTATCTTATTAATTATTTTTCCTTAAGTTTAAATTATTTTTGTAACTTTTTTGCATATTGATTCATACCTAGCATGGTGACCAAGAATGTTAGACTTTATCTTTTTACTATCATGGAATGCAAATTTCCCAATTCATTTTACCAAAGTTCATATTTTTATTGTTATTTACATTATTATATTACTATAAATCTCCTTTCATGTGGACTTTACATTAGTTCAATTTTGTTGAACAACATTATTTTGATTTTTCTTATTTCCTCTTTAATGTAAATTGGATTTTTTTAAAATAATAATTTGTTATTATTAATGCTTACTCAATTTGGAATTTAATTATAGTTCCAAACAAGATCAAGCCAGACAATTGAAGCATTGTATGACTTAACTCAATAAACTCTATCCAATTAAATAATACATTTTTTAATTTTTGATGAACATGGATGTTGTGTTTGATCACTTCATTATTATTTAATGTAACCTTTTAAAATAATTTATCTCATTTCTCTAAAAAATTTCTATGATTTTGATATATTGCTATGGAACTCTGATTCTCCACCATTATGCTGTTATGACACTTTAATTTGGATATTAATATTAACTCAATTTATCTTATTTTGATTAAAAAATATATTTACTTTTTTACTATAATATTAATCTTTTAATATGCCCATTTTCTTTTGTAATTCAAAATTATTGAAAATGAGTCAAAATTGAGTTTTCATAAGCTTTATGGGAGATATTGATATCTACCAGATTTGTAGGTCAAGCATTTTACTATCATTGTCCTTATTATGAAGAAATAATTTAATCTCATGAACACTTCCAATAATTCGATTTGGTTGTGTTACTTTGTTTAAAATTATCTTATTTAAGTTTAACATATAATGTCCATAATTTTAGATAATTATTTATTGTTATTATATTTATTTAATTTAGCAATTTTTTAAAATTTAAAATATGGTCAGATTTAGATGAACGAAATGACATTAGGTAGATCGCTACAGCTCTTTTTAATTGATACATCTTTTTGAAACATTTTAATAGTATTTTATTTGATAATGGTAGAAGTTACCCCCAATCTCTTTAGCATATTGCAATGCTACTTTATTATACTATTAATCTTATTTCTTAAAATTATTTTCTTTCATTTGGTTATATTACTATGTAAATTTAATTCTCTTCAAGTGTGACCCTTTCATTACTTTGATTTGGTTTTGTTACATTACTTCCATTTCTCTCATTATATATATATATATATATATATATATATATATATATATATATATATATATATATATATATATATATATTCACATAGTACTAATGTAAAAGTTTATTATTATTTATGGTTATTTCCTTGGGTAATTTATCAAAATTCAAAATAAGTCTTAGCAAGTAAAAACAAATATGATTTGGCACATCTTGACGAGCTCTATCTAATTAAATATTCATATTTTTATAAATTTTATTTTCTAATATTTTTCCACATTTGGTGGAAGTATTTTTATTCATATAAGATAACATGATTGAGAATACTATATTCGATCCTCTTATTGTCATGAAGTGAAACCTTTCCATAAAATTAACTTAATACCTAAATTTTTTTTCCTTGGTTTGGTTACATTACTTCATCTCAATTAATCTTATTTACGCTTCAATATATATCAACTTAATAATAAGATAATAAATTTTTTTATTTATGCTTATTTACTTTTTGGACTCAATGTAATTCGATGTGTGGCTCAATCGAGACAAAGCAAATGTTGTTCTATTCATCTCAATGAGCTCTAAACAATTAGATATATCTTTTTTTGTCTTTTTTTATGTGCTTTTCATTTTCAGATTTTTTTGGCATACTTTATGAGGCAATTTGATTTGAAAGCCATTTGGTAATCGAAGATGTTAAACTCGATCTCGATAGTTTTCTGGAGTCCCACTTTCTCAATTAATTTATTTCATGTCTATTTCATTTCTTTAACTCTTAGTCTCCTTTCTTATGTTCCTTACATTGTTTGATTTGCTTAAATTATACTTCTTAAAATTATGTTACTTCAACTTTTGTATTATATTTACACTTCTTATTTGAAATATTTCCAAATAAGGACCTATCATGATAAAAAAATATCATTCCCCCCATTGTTATGAGCTCTATGCAATTAAGTATTTCATTGTTATTTGTAAATTATTTTTTAGGCTTTGAGTATGTTTTAAAAGATATTTTTAATTGTATCTTATTTGACAAAAGTTAAAAGTCATACTTCATCTCCTTAGAATCATGGAGTGCAAATTTCTTTTATAGTTTATCTAGTTTACTTAATGCTTTTTCATTTATTTAGTTATATTACTCTACAAATCAAAATGTTTCCTCAAGTCATAATTATATTTCTTTTATTTGGTTATATTTTATTTTTTTAATTTATATCAATTGAGGTTCCACTATAAAAAAAGGTTACACTCGATCTCTTAATTATAAAGGAATGTAACATTCCTATAAAATTTAACTTCTTCAAACTTTTCGCTTTTATTTGGTGATATTAATTTATTTCAAGTTATGTTGTTTCAACATTAGTATATATTTATTTAGTGTTAAAATAATACTTTATTATTATTTATACTTGTTTACTTTCGTGATTTGTACTAATTCTTAACTTTGGTCCAATTGAGATGAAGCAAATGTCATTTGGCTCACATTTATAATTTTGAAATATTTTTTTTCGTGGTTTTTTCATGCTTTCTAAGAGTTTTTTTATTTTACCTCATTTAAAAATTAGGGATGTTACACTATATGTCCTCACTATCTTAGAACTCAATTTTCTTATACAATTTTTCTCATTTTTGCAAATGTTTTGTTTTGAATCATTTTGTTACTACATAACTCTTAGTCTCCTCCTATATGACGTTTCTAACATTTTTAAATTGTCAAATTACATTTCCTTATTTTAGCTTATTTTTTCATTAATGTATATTACATAAAATTAAAATAATAATTTATCATTATTTATACATATTTAATTTTCTAATTCATAGAAATTCTACAAAACATAATATCAAGTTGAAACAAAAGTCATCTTAACAATGTTAATGAGCTTCTTTCGATTAAATACTGTAGTCTATATTTAAAAATAAATTTTGTCATGAATTTTTGCATGCTTTATGAATAATTATCATTTATAAATGATTGATGATATAGAATGTTACATTTCATATCTGTAATATCTTAGAATCAAAATTTTTCTCACAATTTATCTTATTTCTTTAAGGTTTTGACTTTGACTTGGTTACTTTACTTTGTAACTCCAAATCTCCCCTTATATGACCTTTACATCTCTTAAAATATTTTCCTTAATTTTCTTACATCATAATATAGGTCTAAATCTCATATCCTATGATCCTAATATTACTTTTTTATTATATTACTTTAATTTGTTTCAATTTAAACTTATTACATATTTATATAAAAAATAATTTAATTTTTTATGAGTATTTGTTGTGATAATTATTAGTAATTTAAAATAAGATCTGATTGAGACTTAAGAAATGTCATTGGACCACCTTATCAACCTTTATTCAATAAAATATTCATTTATAAAGTTTTAAATATTTTTTTCTATGGCTTTGATAAGTTCACAGCAATTTTAATATATGGTTTTATTTTATTATATTAATTTGACTCTATAATTCTCTCATCATTGGACATTTACATCTCTTTTGTTTTTTTAGATAGCATTGTTTCAGTTTATTTAACTTTAGTTTTATTACATATTTACTTAATAATAAACTAAAAATTTATTATTCATTATACTGATTTACATTGGTAATTCACTTTATTTGAAAATTAGTTACGATCAAAATGAAACAAAGATGATTGAGCACATCTCGATGAGCTAAACTTAAATTAAAATAGATTTTATATTTTAAAGTATTTTATGTTTTATATTTTAAAATTAAAAATTGATTTCAAACCAAATTTTGTGAGTTAGGATGTTATACTCAATCTTCTTAATACCATTTAATTCTCCTTTCCCACAAAAGTATTCTTAATTTTTCAATTTATTTTATTTTCATTTAGTTGTATTACTAGGTAACTCTTAATTTATTCTTATTTAATAGTTACATCAGTTTTATTTGGTTATATTCCATTTCTTCAATTTGTATCCTTATATTATTAGTATAAATTTAATTAATATTAAAATAATAATATATTTATTTTTATATTAATTGACTTTTGTAATTCATGGTAATTCCAAACATTGTTTATTGTAGACAAAAAAAACTCATGCAATCCTCTAAACAAGATATGCCTAATTAAATATTCATTTTTATATTTTTTTAAACATTATAATTTCTAGTTATTTGAAACCTTGTACTAGACATTTTGTTTCATACCAAATTTGAGGATCATTAATGTTATACTTGATCTTCTTGGTATCATAGAATGCTACATTCTCATGCAATGTATTTTATGTTTTAACTTTTTTTTATCTTAGTTTGGTTATATTACAAAACTTCAGTTAATCTCATTTCAATTATAAAACAAATTTAAATAACTTAGAAAGTAATAATTTATTGGTATTAATTCTTATTTAATTTTTCAAATAACTAAATTTTCAAACTAGATTTGACAAAGAATAGACAAATGTCATTTGACTTTCTTAGGTGAGTACTATTCAATAAATTTTTCATTTTTATATTTCTTTTTAGTATTTTGTTTTCTAGGATATAGGAAGCTTTATGACAAATTTTGATTCGTATGTGATTTGACAATCAAGGCTATTGCAGTCAATCTTCTCAGTATCTAGGACACAAAATTCCAAAAAATATTGTCTCAAATCTTTAAATTATTTCTTTCATTTTGTTATATTCATATTTAGCCATATTTCTCATCTTATGCGACCTATGTATCACTTTGATTGCATTATATTATATTGCTTCAATTTATTTTTATCTTATTTTAGGATGATTACCTTGAGGATTTCAAACTTGTTCCAAATGAGGTATGGTTAAAATGAAACAAATGTCCTACATTAGAAATATAAAATTAAATGATTTTTTATTATTTTTTAAATAATTTTATTTTTTAATATCATTTTTGGATATTTTATCACACATTTTTATTCCTACCTGATTTGATTATTTGTAATGTTGCCCTCAATCTTCTAAATATCTTGGAATACAACTTTCTCGAAACATCATGCTCATTTCCTAAATGTATTTTTGTTTTGATTTAGTTTTATAATTATGTAATTGAAAGTCTCCTCTTGTGTGAGCATTACATCACTTTGATTTTATTTTATTACATTATTTTAATTTATCTTATTTAAAATTTGTTATGCTTATACTTAATATTAAAATAACAATATGTTCTTTTTCAACTTTATTTACTTTTATGGTCCACAATAATTCAAAATGAGGAATGATTGAAATGAAAAAATAATTAGATAGGCCTCGATGAGCTCTGTTCAAATAAAGTTAATTTTTAAATTTGTAAATATTTTTTTAAATCCTTTACAAGAATCTTTGCATCATTCTTAATTTCATTATAAAATATGTTACCCTTGATCTCCTTAGTGTCTTCAAATGCAACTTTCCTATGCATTTTACTCAACTTCTTAATGTTTTGCTTTTTTTTGTTATATTATGTTGTAAGTCCAATTCTTCTATTCAATAAATTTTGCATCCCCTTTGGTTATATTATACTGCTTTAATTTATCTCGTCACAGCATTATTATATATTTACTTATTATTAAAATAATTATTTATTTTATTTATAATTATTTCCTTTTTAAATCCATGGTTATTCCGAATGAGGTGTGATCAAAATGAAACAAATGTCACTGGTATCGTCTTGACAAGCTCTATCTAATTAAATATTCTCTTAAATATTTTTTAAATATTTCAAGAGAGTTGATGTTCTTTAGAAGACATTCAAATTTATACCTAATTTTATGGTCAAGAATGTTACTCTTAATCTTCTTTGTATTATAGAATGCAACTATTGCATATAAATTTTATCAACTCTTCAAATGTTTTTCTATATTTTTGTCATATTAATGTTTCACTTTAAATCTCAACTTGTATGACCTTTGCATCTCTTTGATTTTATGAAATTAAATTACCTAAATTTATTTCATTTTAGCTTTAATATTTATTTTTTAATATTTAAATAGTAATATATTATCATTTGTAATTATTTACATTTAAAACTTATCGTAATTTCAATTAAAGTTTGATGAGATGAAACAAACATTATTGAAGTCATCTTGATGAGATACACAAAATTAATTATTCATTTTTTATTTTAGAAAATATAATAGTTTTATACTTTTGGCATGTTGTACAAAAATTTTATTTGTGCATGATTTGTTGATCAGCGATACCACAGTCGATGTAGTTCGTGTCTTGCACAATAACTTTCTTACAAAATTTATCTCATATTTTGAAAATACTTTCCTTGATTTTGTTATATTACCATGTTATTTTGGATCTCATTTCATGCACCATTTATATTACAATTATTTGTTTATACCAAATTAAATCAACATATCTTGTTTTATTATTGCTATATATTTAAGTAATTACTAAAATAATAATTTAAAATTATTTATCCTTATTAACTTGTGTATTTCATAATAATTCCAAAGAACATCAACTCCCATGAAATATTTAAAAAAATATTTAAGAGAATATTTAATTAGATAGAGCTTTTCAAGACGATACCAGTGATATTTGTTTTATTTTGATCATACTTCATTCGGAATAACTATGGATTTAAAAAGGAAATAAGTATAAATAAAATAAAGAATTATTTTAATATTAAGTAATTGTACATTAAAGTTGAAATGAGATATTTTGAGTAATAATAAATAATCAAATTAAGGACATATAAAGCTTTCATGAGAGGAGATTTATGGTTACATAATAATATAGTGAAATAAAAAAATTAATATTAGAAAAATGTGATAAATTGTACAGGAAAATAGAATTACAAGACATATGGACTTTGAGAGTAACATCATTGATCATCAAATCAACTACAAATATAACTCCTCATAAAGTATGCCAAAACCTTAGAATATAAAATATTTAAAAAGTGTAAGTTAATTTGGTGAAGTTTGTCAAGATTACTTTGATGACAATTATTTTACCAAACTTGGAATCTCATTCAAAAATGCTATGAATTTATAAGAAATGAGATATTAATTTTTGTAGAAATGAGATAATTTATCTAAAACATTTTCATTTGGAGGAACTAATGATTGAGAGAGCAACATCTTCAATTACTAAATCATGTGGCAATAAGAATGCTTTATAAAGCATGTTAATACTATTAAAAAATAACTAAAAGTAAAAAACCATATAATAATTGGTGAAAGCATATCAAGCAAACTCCAATGATGTTTCTTTCATATTGATTAGATGTCGATTAGAATTACTATGAATTACCAAAGTAAATAGGCATAAAAAATAATAAAATATTATTTTTATATTAAGTATATAGTAAATCTAAAAGGTTATAAATTGTTGCAATGTAATATAACTAAACAAAGAAAAAACTTTAAGGAAAATGAGATAATTTGTAAACAAAGAAAAAACTCTAAGGAAAATGAGATAATTTGTGTGGGATAGCTGCATTTCAAGATGCTAACGAGAATTAGTGTAATATCCTAGATCATTAGATTAGGTAAGAATAAAAATGTCTCATGAATGGTGTAAAAACAATAAAAAATATTTAAATGCATAAAGTTGGATATTTAGATGGGTAGAGATCATTAAAATAAGACAAAATTCTTTTTTTATCTCGATCAAACATCATTTGTAACTACTCAAAATTAAAAAATTCAATAAGAATAAAATATAGTAAATTATTATTTAATATTAATTAAATATATGGTAATGTTGAAACGAGATATTTCAAGTAATATAAATTAATAAAATTTTAGACCCACGAAGCACATATAAAAAAGGTTTTAGGTTACATAGTAATATAGTGAAATAAAAAATAATATTCAAAGAAGGGAGATAATTATAAAATTCCCAAGACATATGGAGGTTGAGAGTAGCGGCATTAATCATCAAATCAAGTACAAATAAAATTCCTCATAAAGTATGTCAAAACCTTTAAAAATTAAATATTTAAAAAATAAACAATTAATTAGATGAAATTTCTTAAGATTAGTTCAAATGATATTTATTTTACCTAACTTAGATCTCATTTGGAAATACTTTGAATTACTAAGATAAATAAGCATAAAAAATAATAAAATATTTATTTAATATTAAGCCATTGTATATTATAGCTAAAGTTAGAAAAAATAAAGCAACATAATATAACCCAATCACAGTATTATGAAGGTCACAAATGAGAAATTGAATGAATAAGACAAATTATATATCAAAACTACATTCTAAAATACCAAAGAGTTTGTGCGTGACATCTTAGAAAATAAAATAGTGTATGAATAGACATGTATCAAAAGCATGAAAAAAAGTCTGGAATATTAAATAATAAAAATAGTATAAAAATGAACATCTAATTTGAAAGAGTTCATTTGGATTAGTCTAACAAGCTTTTCTTTAATCTCAATTAGATGTCATTCAGAATTACTACGTATCGTCAAGTTAAATGAGCATAAATGATAAAAAATTCTTATTTTAATATTTAGTAAATATATATGATAAAAAAATTTGATGAATTTAAGAAATGTAATGTAATATACTAATATAATGAAATAAAAAAAACTAAAGAAATAAGATAAATTGTATAAGAAAGCTATATCCCAAGATATTGAGAAAAATTTGTTCACTTTTAATAAGACATAATTTTTATTTTCTTTGAATTACTAATTGAGATATTCTTGATTAATAATAATTTGCCATTTAATATTAAGCAAAAATATTTGAAAGCTTAATTGAAATAAAATAGAGCAATGTAAAAAAATTAAATCGAAGGATTATAATTGTGATACAAGAGGAGATCTTGAGTTACAAAGTAGTATTACAAAATATAAAAAAATTATTAAAAGAAATATAATAAAGTATACATCAAATTTGCATTCCAAGATAATAAGATGGTTGAATATAAAATCTTACACCATCAAATAAGTTGTGAATGAAAATGACACAAAAAACATGCCAAAACACTAGAAATTAAAATATTTAAAGTTATAAAAATGAAAATTTGCTTGGAACGAGCTCAAAGAGGTATGTTTAATGATGTTTATTCAATTTCAATCGAATCTTGTTTGGAATTACATAAAACTAAAAAAATTAAAGAGGTATAAATAATAATTAATTATTATATTAATATTAAGTATATATAAATAAGTTAAAAATAAAATATAATTAAATAATATAAAATGCCAAATTTAATGCAATTTTATAGAGATATTAGATGAGTTTAGAGTCAAATAAAAGTATAATCAGACCAAAACTAAATATTTTAGGAAATAAGATGAATTTTATGAGAAAATTGCTTTCCAAGATCTTTCGTATCCCAATCAACTTCATAGTGCACAACGCAGTACTTGTCATGGTGTGAAACCCAATCAACTTCATAGTTGCCTTTCTATAGTCTATGTGAAAGCTTGAAAGACCTCATATCATTCGAAAATTTGATAGCACTTTGATTACTAATTCTATAATAGGTAGACACTAACATTTAAGTTACTTTGAGAATAGCTGTTATCGTTGGCGTCAATTTGTATAGCATGCATATTACGAAATAAAGTTCTGAGGAGTTCCATGGCTTTATGAATGGCTATAAGTTCCATGCTGGGGCTACCTCTAAAATGCACATTTTACCAGCAATAGTTATCAGCCTGCCCAAATGATCTCACATAATTATGTTAATACCAGTATTGAATTTCTCTTTTGTCGCCATATTGCAATTAAGCTTAACCCATCTCGTTGGAGGATAATTAAATTTGAGTTTACAAACAACCCGTGCAGGTTGCAACAACTCCTTGATGGGGTAGGATGGCAAGAACATGAAGCAATATTGCTATAAAACTATATTTTTCGTAGAAGAATAGTAAGATGAAACACACTACGGACATGTGCCCAAAAATTTAAATTAATCCAATTTTGATACAATTTAATAGAAAAAAATTATTTCTTTTGAAACATTAGCAACCGAAATATTACTCTCCATGTAATTAAACAACTCTTTCATGCATGACATTCTTCCCTTCAGCACCATGATTCATGGTGGAGACATTAGTCCCTAAGATTTTTCTCACCATACGGCTTTCCCAAAGTCAATGTTCAATATCTTCATCCTCCTTAAAACACTATGTATAAGATGCCTATATCACTAAACATCTCATGCACAACCATGAATGTTTAGGAATATAATTTAGAATAAATCTCCTCAAAAACACCATCAGCCAAGGCTACAAGTTTAAGTTCCAGACCCATACTACTTTCTTTCTTTGCATATTTTGGCAACTATGAATGTTATTATAGATATATTTAGATTCAAACATTGTTTCTTCACTCTATCTTAAATATAATATATCTCTTTCATTAGAATTAACCAAAGCATTGCATTATGATGGAAACAAAAGTAATAGCAACAAAATTTTGAATCTTATCATTATCCCACATGCTATGCCCCTTAACATGTTTGTTCACAAGAATTATATATTCATCTACATTAAAAAAAATTGCAAGACTTTGATTGAGAGAAATCTAAGGCAATTGTTGGACATGAAGGATCCTTGTTTACTTTACCAACATCCTATACTATATTCTAACTTGTCCAAGGCATTGTATAAATGAGTAAATAAAATGTAAGCAAAGCATCATGAGACACATAGAGGTTATTATTTGTCATACCATACTTGAACCTAAATATGTGAACTCATAAACCATCTTCTTAACTCATTAAATTCCTATAGCACATAGTAGCTAGTGTGATATACCAATTGAACAAATCATGAATGCCAAGGCCATAACACTCCTTGAGGAGCATCACATAATAATAACTTGTATAATTAATAGAATTAATCACACTAGATCAACACCAAAGTACCTATGTATCAATGTTTTGAACCCTTTAATGATACCTTTTAGAATTAAATGATGGGCTAAATAACCACATGTTTTCATACCATCCAACTAATAACCATAGTATTTGTGCCAAAAGTAGATGTAGAACAATACCATATGCAATAATTCTTAAAATACCAAGCTATTTTAGGCTTCTATGGTATGTTAAAGTTGTTTCTATGTCTAAGATTTTATAATAGTCTACATAATAGAAGCCAACCAAGAAAAGTATCTTTTCCTAAGTAAATATTTTATCAACATATCTGGTGATCCGTAGTCGCTTATAATTTGTCAAATCATCTTCTATAAAGTAAATTCTTATGAGTTGTACTTCCTCACAATTTCCTATATGAAACATACCCATGCAACAGATGATGGAAAAAATTTCTAAGCTATTAATAACCATAACTAATACCAAAGCAATCTTGCATCCCCCTCCCCATAACTATCGCCATGCTTGAGCCTGGCCTAATCCTCAACTAACAAAATAGGACAAATTCAAGTTATCCAATACGCCAAAATTCTATGACATGTAAGTCTAATGAACCTTTGCCAATGCAACAATACAAATAATTGCTTTGTCCCTACCAAATCCAGCCATAGTAACCTTAATTCAATTTAAGGTAAAACCATGGGCAATCTCGAATATGCTTTGTAAGTGATCCCATTATAAGTGTGGCTATATGACCATCTTCAAAATGTTTTTGGAAAATGAAGTTGCTACTTAATGCTCTGCCCAAAATTTTTTTTAGATTCCTTGCTACAACTACTTGTTTGTTTTAGTTTCCAAATTGATAGAGAGTTTTCCCTTCCATTATTCAGATTTCCTTTATTTATCTTCAAAAATCTTTCCGTAGTATCTTTCCAATTTTTCCAGACTCTTAGTGACACAATACTAAATGATGGATTTGAAACATATAGGAATGCCTCGTACTTCTCCTATTTCTACATCTAAGCATGTGAAGAAATGATAGGGCCTCCCTTAACTCCCTTACTATGTGATGGATTGTGCATCTTATTTGTACTAAGTTTATCCTCTCCCTGAATTTTTTGCATTGATACCCATTCAACCTTCTGTGTGCCTCCAATATGCCCATCTTGCTTGGCTTAGGACCACCCTTTTGCATTACTTGCTCCATATGTTCATGTTGGTGTTGCTCCATATCTTCATGTTGGTGTTGCAATTGACAACCCTCCATAGCATAGAATGATGATTAAAAGGAGTGATTTCCATGACTGTGTCAACACAATAGCGAAAGAAATAATATGTCCAAGGGCATTAAAGAGTGCCTAAAGTCCCATCGGAAGAGAAGTGTGGTGTCAGTGAAATAAATGAATGAAACCAGCCTGTCTAATAGAAAAGTAAGCAACATATGAACTTACTTCTTAAGAAAGTTTGAATAGATGATAAACCCTTACACCAAATGACTAACAATACTAGGAAGTAGCCAAGCATAAGATAAAACACAACAAAAAATGTCATTTGAGCAAAACATTCTCATGCAATCTAATTCCATTAGCCAAAAGAGCTTGAAAGGTATGCAAAAAGAAGCATAACAAGATTAACAAAGGATGAAGGCCTTTGCTAGCACACACATGGCATGAGTATCAGTAATCCATAGAAATGTGATATGACCATACAAATGATCTATAATGGCATGAACCAATTAAACAATAATTAAAATTGTTGAAAATTAGCACACATTTCAAATCAATGATGTTGAGCAAACTCATGTAATCACAAAATGTTTGGTCTAATATCAATGACAATAATGCAAGCAAATTGTGCAAGCTCAAAACTTGGCTAACCACAAAGAAATGGAATGTTAATCACTAACAAATGTTCTAATTCCATAATTAATATGTCCCACTTGTTGGACCAGACATGTTGCATGCATAGAAAACAACATATGGGGTGTGGCTTGACACCTTGTGCTACAGCATTCATAGGCAACAACATGCTCAAACAACACATGGCTATGCACAATTTGCATCATTGAAGCTTCACTATGGTTTGGGGAAAAGTGCACAAAACAAAGCCAAGAGTAACAAGTAAGGTGTGATAGTTCCATATTGCACCAATTCAAGTCCCTGTTAAAGTGACCAAAATCCTTCATTAGCAGTTCTTAGTGATGACCCACATCACATCAATTTGAACACTTCATTGGACCATTCAACTGGTAAGACCAACAAGTTGTGTTTTCAAAGGGCACGTATGTAAGAAATGTGAGAAAACATTAACACTTACTAGGAATTTCTCATTGAAGACTACCAATTATATTGATCTATCCCCATCATAATGAATTTTGTTTAGATTATCTAGACCTTTTAGCAAAGGTAATGTACTTGTGTAATACATCAATTTATTGTATGCGTAACAAAAATATCTAAGAGCATCATAGACTATTAGTACCTCAAATTTGTATTGACTATAAACCATAGTTCTAGTAAAAAGTAGGCTATAGGGCTTGCACCCCCACATAGCTTGTTACCAAGTTGAGGTCCTTTTTGTTAACAAAGTTAACCAAAACATTTCTTTACCAATGGAGAATGATCCTTCTCACTCCCAATAAAATAAAAAAAGGGCTCTTAACCTGTCAATCCTTGCTATGTTTGGACCTAATAAGTTTGCAAGTGTTGAGCTAAATTAAGTTACTTGCTCAACTGCTCTACCCCTGGTAGTTTTCTTTCATCAATATTTTTAAGTTTTAGCCTTGTAATCATGCTCTCTCAGAACCCAAAGGTGGCATGTGGTAAGCATAAACTTTAGCAAGTTGAGGTCTTATTTGTTAACAAAAAGAAAAAGGCAAATCCCACCACCAACAAAGAATGTCCATGCATCACCAATTGTGGAATAAAAAAGGAGCTCTCAATCTATTAATTCTTGCTATGTTTGCACCTAATAAGCTTTTCTATGTTGAGTTAAATTAAGCCATAAGCTCCACTCTTCTGGTTCCCATTCGTCAACTTATCTAAGTTTCAACCTTGTGATAATGCCTCTCCTTAGACGCAAGTATGAAGAATATTTCTCACAAAGCTGAGGCATTTAAGAAGCTAATACTAATAGATGAATATATGATTGATATGTAGAGGTCGTCCATTACTAGAGCTTGTGTAATATTTGACGTATCAAAACCACTTGAAGTAGACATGTGGCTCAATAGACTTTTGAGTAAGACATTTAAAAGATTTTATTATGAGGGGTTTCCCTTAAATTTTTTTTACTTTTGGGAAGGTTGGACATGTACCTAAATTTTCTCCATCTAATATGTCACTACAAAATGCTCATATTGTTTCTTATGCCAAAACATTATGACTCATAGTGGAAATGCCTAAGCTAGTAGAGAAAGAGGAATAACATTCCAGTGAGAGTAGGGAAAGTGATAGAGAAGATAGGTGTCATGGTTTAAGACCATTGATGATAGTACAACATGGAAAGTAATGATTATTTTAGAAGGAAAAATTGAGGAAGATTAGGAATATTAACTTCAAAAGTAAGCAAAAGAATATTGAGGAGGGAAAGTTTTGAAAGAAATATAAAACAAACATATATAAGGAGATCATGCTCCAAAGTTGATGGGAGAAAAGGATGGACATCTACACTTGAGTGGGTTCCTAAATTAAAGACCATGGGAGAGGAAGAAAACAATACAAACCTAAGTATAGAAGAAGATCAAGGGCTTAATGGGCACAAAAGTATAGAAGAGGACTAGATACAATGGTAATTAAGCATGGAGCATTCCTCATGTAGGTAGGTTCAAGATGAGGAGAATGCTAGCAAATTCACCATGAAGGAGCCACGCATATCTTGGGATGTGGGCAAACACCCCTTGGAACAATGTAGTTTTACAATGCAAATTATATGGATTGAAGGGAGATCTTACACCCTAGTAGTTAGAATGTTTAATTTCCAAAAAAATAAAGGCTATATTGAGGAGAACTAGCTTTATTAATGCTTGCTACTTCCTTATTTTGAATGATGTTACGATGTGGCTGAATTTTGTTGTTATTTTTGTTGTTGTAGGAAAATTGCTATAATGGCACCACTATAAAGAAGAATTCAGATGGCTTATATATAGATACTTCACTACTGATTGTCTCATGCAGGTTGCTTATTTGAAAGATACTAGAAAAAAATGGAATAATTTGGGTAAGTTTTTGAGGTGGAGCTTGCTGCAAGAACTTCAAAATAACTTTGAAAATGGCAATAAGCTTATCAAACTTGAAATAAGAAAGGTTGATAACTAAATGAAGGAGTTGTAGTCTTTAAAGTACTATTTACCTAAAACCCTACCTAGGTTACTTTGGGGTTTCATTGAAAAAGGCTTTTTTTAGTAGAATTGTGGGTGACAACATGAGATGGCTTCATTGAAGATTGAACTTAAGTGTATTATTTAATATGAGTAGAATTGAAGAAGTGTAGTACTATAGTGGAGTTGTAATGTAATTAGGTGCATCTAGAGTTCTTTGCTTAGAAGTCAAATTTGAGGGTAGGTTAGTGTGTCAATTAGAGCAAATTTTTAATGCTATTGGTTGATGCAAACACTATTTGGATGCATATGGATGGAATGAACTACTTACACATAATGGAAAAAGCTAGGAATGAATGGATAGATTATTGATGCATCTTTGTTGCACAAGCAACTCAACTTACATAGACTTGAAAAAAATGGGAGCTTTGCCATTCAAATTTTATGTATTGAGGGGCTTAACAAAAGTTCAAATTGCAGCAATTTGATGTTAGAGAAGTTGGGAGGAAAATAGTGCATTTTTGTTTCTTAAGCATTTCAAAGCACATAGGTTTGAATATTTTGGGAGCTTTGCTATGCAAATTTTTGATAGTTATGAGCCTACTAGAGTACATATTATAAGCAAAATGTTGTTGAACAACATGTTTCTAAGGATGCATTTATAGGAGCCAAGTCAAATTTTCTTATTGAGTGGGAGGAGCAAGTAGAAGTGCGTTTAATAAAGTATATATCAAAAATGGTACTAATGCTTGCTCTGTAGTTGTCATATTTGAAATGTTTAACCTATACAAAGGGAAATTAGGAAAACTTATATGGCCGACTTGGGAAATAGATTTATTAAATTATGAAGTGTATCGAGAACTGGTAGTAATATAAATGGTAATAGAGTGGATGATAAATTGTTGCAATTGTAAGGTATAATCAAACCTGAATGTTATCATCAGAGGAGTAAAGTGCAATTCACCACCAAACCTTGGAAGCAAAAGTATGACAACATATATTCAATGAAATATCTTGAGAGCTATGATGTGCCAATATTTTATGAGGAGACGACTAGCTATTAAAACAATTTTTGCAAGGGGATAAGACATATGGTGATTACTAGGAATACATATTGTATAGTCAAGATAGAACATAAAGTCAATAGAGGAAGATTCACATATAAGGTAGAACATGTTTATGGGCGGTATGACTGTAATCTAATTATCCAGCACACTTTATGATGTTATTGCTCATGTAGGGTTATGTTGTCTTTGTAATTATGTACTTGCTATGTCCAAATAGTTTGGGTTCTTATCTAAGTAATTGTAATGGTACCACCTAATTTTATATGGTTACGTTAGATTTTTTGCAATTTGTAGGGAAAAAGGGTAACAAAATTTAGGTGTTTTCCATAGCCATTTGTAATAGAACATGGAGTATTAGCAATTTCTTTGCTGGAGAATAGAGTGGAGAAGTTTGATAAGCAAGATGTAGAAAGGCTTCTAGGTAAGAATTAGCAGTTCTACGTTCAGTCATCAATGGAAATTTCTAGTGGGATCATTGTGTTATGGAGAAATTAGGTGGAGTTAGACATTGCTAAGGGACTTATAAAAAGAGTTGTTAATTCAAACAAGCAAGAAGTAAACAAGCTCAAAGATGTTGTGTCCAGTATTCTTCCAAGGATTATGCTACTCGTAGGGTGTAATGGGATCAAATTAGAGAAAGGAAAACACTTGGTGGCCCACTAATTATTGATAGTGATTTTAATATTCCTTTTGCATAGAGTAAAAAGAAAGAAAGAAAATTGTTTTGAGTGGGTAAGCATAGTACAAATTCTCTAGTTTCTTGTAGGACATACAGCCAACAAACTTGGGTTTCACTTGAAATAATTATAATTACTACAATAACAAGCCTGATAGTGCCAACATTTATAAAAGATTGGGTAGAGCCATTGTGAACATTGAGGGTTTTTAGTCATATCCAAATATTAGCACATCACATCATCCTTGTATTAAGTAAATTCATTGTCCATTACACATTCAACTCAAATTATAACCTATTGAAAGAATAGGTAAACATAGCTAATGTAAAAAATGTGTGGCATCCTTTCCCATAGATAATGAGGATTGTATAAATAGTTTGGAGTAAAATAATAAGTACAAACTCAGTGGATGGATTGCTTACAAAATTTTGTAGATCATTGTTAGTTCTAACAAAATGGAATTCATATGAAATGAGAAGTTTTCTTAATAACAATAATCAAATAGGTTGAGAAATCAGGTGCTACAAATGAAGGAATTTAAGCTAGAACTGATGCAACAAGAGAACTAGCTATTTGGTTAGCACATTTTCTCTTTCCATTGAATGGTGGGCCTTCAGGAGACATGATGATGACATAATGTTTTGCTACATTGAACATACATCAGGGATGATAAAGTTTTTTAGTTCAAAATGTTGTAGTGATGAGTAGTATATTCTATCTATCACTTATATTTGCAGCCATATAGATGTTTTAGTAGACAATAAACAACATTTCTTAAGGCATCAGTCACTAGTGAGGAAAGTAGCACTACCATGAATTCTATTAAGAGAAATATGGCTTTAGGAGTGGATGACATCACAGTTGATCAAATGCATGGGTATTGGAGATTACTTAAACAAACATTGCCAATGCTGTAAAATATGTTTTTCATGGTAGATATGTGACAAAGAAATAAAATGGCACTTTGATCATACTAATTCCAAGACATTCATGGTGCTTCATAACCTAAACATTTTAGATCCTTTAACTTATGCAATTTTGTTTATAAAATTGTGGTAAAGATTATGGTAGGTAGATTAAAGATTGTTCTTTTTAACATTAATAGAGTGAGCAAGCTACATTTGTTCTTAGTAGAGCTATTTCTCATAACATATATTCGATACAGTAGATGGTTGCCAATATGAGCACATCAAGAATAAAAGAAAGCTTATGGCACTTAAGCTCGATATAGACTAGTTTTGTGACAAAGTTAAAGGATGGTTTATGATTGATACGTTTAACATCTTGGGGTTTTTTAGCACTTAATGCGACTACATAAATGTGCGCGTATCAGCATGAAGAGTTGAGATTCTATTGAATGGGGATTGACTCCTATGTATAGATTCTACAAGGGGAATTAGGCAAATGTGTTGTTTGTCTCCTTCCCTCTTTATTGTAGTTTTTGAGTTTCTAACTTGCGTTGTTATGTAGCAAATAGATACTAATCTTTGGTGGGGTTTAGAAGTAGTCCATCTACACCTATTATTATCACACCTGCTATGTTAATGATATCATGATTTATGCTTAGGTTACTTGCATTGTAGCTAAGATGATCCAACAGGTAATGAAAGAATATGGTATAAACTTTGCCCAGCTTGTTTATTTTAATAAATCAAAAGCTTTATTTGGCAAGGGAATGGATTAAAATCATAGGAAAATGAATGCAAAAAGGCTTCATATGCCCCATATTACAAATGCTAAATATTTAAGAAGTCTTATTGCAACAAATAAATCATGAAAAGTTAACTTCAAGTTTCTTATTACGAGTTGAGAAAAATATATGGCTAAATGAAGGATCAAAGCCTCTTCATGGTAGGGCATATTTCTATGATAGATTTGATGCTGAAAGCTATTCCTACACGTTAGTTATGCCAGTATTTAATTCCAAAAGGTATCATAGAGGATTTTTAGAAATAGTTTCATAGATATTTGTGTAGTGGAAGAAATGGGAATAACATTACTCATTATACAAATTGGAATGTTGTCATTCTCAATAAGGAATGTGGCGGCCTTGGCATCCATGATTTTTCTCTTTGGGAGTTGGCATTGATTAACAAGCAATGTAGAAAGGTGTTGGCTCATGAAAGTGGATTATGTGTATAGGTTTTAAGGTGTAAGTATCTGATGATAATGAACAACCTCATGGTACTTTGAGGTACCTGACATACTTGCAAGCTTTCGGAGTTAGCTTTGCCTTGGCCATGTGTGAATATCATACGATAGATTGTTGAAGATAAATAGGCATCCTTCTTGTCATACAACTTGTTTGAATTTCTCCCAATCGATTTGTGGCCTACAATTATTAATGTGCATG
Organism: Vanilla planifolia; assembly: GCA_023846275.1. NCBI lineage: Eukaryota > Viridiplantae > Streptophyta > Magnoliopsida > Asparagales > Orchidaceae > Vanilla > Vanilla planifolia. Next base: position 389,815 of record JAIUJO010000028.1, on the reverse strand, counting down.
TGGAGTATCCATTAAGAGTGAAGCAACTTATCATTGATCATGGAGAATAGGATTGTGAAATGTCTAAAAACATATTTGCTTCCACCTTATTCTACACAATTCCTCACTTTGGCTAAATCTAATAAAAGAGTGAAGACATTATACTCAATCATGATCACATATTTCAAATCTTTGAACTATCTGAATATGAGTGGGAAGGATGTAGCTTGGGTCTAGAAAATGAAGGTGTAGCTTAAGGTGAACATTTTCCTTTATAGATTGATCCTGCATCTTATAAAAAAAACTCTTAGTTGGGTGTTAGAGGTTTAATTAGCAAAGAGACATATCTATGGTATTGTATCATAGAGGAAACTATCATGCATTTTTTAGGGAATTCTTTAAGGACAAAGTGCTATAGGAGAGTAGCATCATTACTAATCTTATTTGTGCTAGGTGAAAAAACTGTAGCACATTAACTCATTGCAAGAATTAATCAGTTGGGTTAGTAATTTCATTGCTTTCAACAAGCAAAATGAGTTCATTTTTCTATAATTGTGTTATACCATTTTTGGATCAATAGAAATAATAAATCAGATAAAGAGAAGGTGTTACATCAAGTTGCTTTATTGAGAAATATTCAATTTGATTCTGTTGCTATTATTGTGTGCTAAAATGCCCTAGCCCATCTAGCGATAGTGCCTGCAGCAATTGTTCTATGTGTTACTCAAAATTGGCGACTCCTTCAATAGTGCGGCCAAAAATAAATAATGATGTAATGGAAGATGAAAGCCATATTATTGGGATCGGTAATGTTATAAGGGATCACTTTGAGAAACTTTAATTGTTCCTAATAGATTATACATGTTAGAAGTTATCACTAATATGGAAACACTTGCAATCCTTGATGCCATGGAGATTTTAAGAACTAACAAACATACTTGCCATGGACAAACATTTATATTTGACAATTGTGATTTATGAAGTGACTTGAATGATAATATCTTTTTCTTATGAGAATAAATACCGAGGTGCAATTAAGTTTGTGAAAAGTATGACATCATTCAAGCTATACCATTTTTTGAGGCAAGGATGTGGTGTAGCAGATTGAGTTGCACATCATGCACTGTTAGGTGGATTTTTTTGGGCATGAGGAATGCCCATTCCCAAACCACTTCTATTGCATCCATTTCAAACTTTTGGTTAGAACCTCCATAGGGTGAGTACATTGTAGGCCTCAACCACTTATACATTGCCAAGAAACTAAATGATAGTGGCACATGATGATTTAATTCCTTGGAGATTATTATAATGGATGGTGGTGTTGCAAGTAGTGGTGCTCATGATAGCCAGAATTGTGGGAAGTAGCTGAAGGGTGAAAGCCCATGCACTTATGCGGGTGACTTTTTAATGGAGTTTGTTGAATCAACTATTTTAGTTAGTGTGGAGACAATCATAAGATTTAAGATAAAGAAGAGTTCAAAATAAAAAAACAAACGACACTAGACTTTCCCCCTACATGGAGGTAGGGGAAAGGATAAATGCCCAATGGTGTAAATTAGCAATGATAAGAAAGTTAATAAGAAATAGAGGGAGAGGTTTCTCCATGTATACTACAAATTTAAAAAAAGATACATAGACTGATGCAAAGGAATGATGGAGATTGAAGACAAAATAATTTCCTAGTTCTTGGAGAATGTGTGGATTAGTGGATAGCTGTGTTACCATGGGAAATACTTGGGAATATAATGGGTTATTACTCAAAGGCTTATTTTGGGAATCATATAGGACATCTTGGTTATAGTGAATAGCAGAGGAGTAGGAAGGCATAATATTGCTTTCATTACTATATGGCCATGGGTTGTGAGAAGTTTAATTAGCGTGGCAATAGGTGGATATGTCTACAAACATGGTGATGAATTTGTTGGATTTAGATCTTGTTTGGTGCATGTTGGGACTATAAAATTTGTGTACATACTATTACACTGTTGTAAAAGGGTATTTAATGACTTATAAAAATGAAATTTTGATAAGCTTGTCTAATAGAAGAAGGTCTTTGGTTACCAATAATGAAGGGATGGAAATTCTAAAAAAAGCCATTATGTGCAATGTGCTAGGGATTATTGCCAAAAATTGTCTATTTATATTTGTTGTAGACTTTGCTGAATTGAAGTTGATCTAGTTTGGGGGATGCTTGATTATTTACTTAATAGTAAACTATAGTCTGGGGTGTTTGGCGACTTAACTCAGACATTATTATAGCCTGTTATTTTGTTGTTGTGACATTGATGATGTGAACGGTACTTGGCCAAAATTCTAGAGGGCTATAGATACTTATTTGGGGAAGACCCTGCTGCTAATGATCTTAGTGTAGATTCTAAATTGCTACAATAAGAATAAGGGAGCATATAATGGGATGTTTGCTAAGAACATGTGGTTTAATGAGAATGCCTTAGCATGAAATTATTAAAGAAATTGAAATCTACATAACAAAAAAGTTGATGAAATACTTATAGAGATTTTTCATTCGTAGATTTCTTCAAATTTTTTGAAGGTACAAGTTTGTAGATTTGCATACTTGTGCACTACATCAATGAGGACAAATTATAATAGCTTACTAAATAAGATTGACAGTTGAGGTGCATTGTTTACACATAATAGTTTTTAAATGTTGTTTTGGGAATGTAGTGTCAGTAAATATACTGAGTAAAGCGCTACTTCATTTATTCGTCTTTTTTTGGGTGAGTAGGATTTCTATAAGAAGTGTAAATCATGTGGGACGTGGAATTCAGGTCTTTAGTTGTCAAAATCATTGGACATTGCATAACAACAAAGAGGATATACTGCCTAAAGTGAATTTTGAGGAGTAGAGTTCTTCAAATTATTTTAAATAGAGGAATGTATAAAAGTTTCTTGTTATTGGGGATTAAGGATGACTATATGAAATGGAAATCACATGGGAGCTAGAATTTAGGTTTAAAGAGGATAAAATCATTGGAATTTATATAACAGTAATGTGGATGTACTACTTAGGGTGTACTTTGAGGAGTAGAGTTTGTGAAATTCCTTAAAGTAGAGGAAGGTGCAAAAATTGCAACATTATGGAATTGTGCTCTAGATAAAAATGGCCAAAGTATAGAATCTTATTAAATATGATTGAAAGCAAAGGTAGGTTATTTAGATGTAATTGTTGTCCAACATGGCTTAGGGAATGTAGAATTAGAAAACATGTAGAATGGAGCTTTACTTTTTATTTCTAGTTATGTTTTAGGGGGAGTAGGAAGGTTATAGGAATTGAAAATCATATGGGTGCTAATATTCTTGTCTATAAAGGTGGAAATCTTTGGAATCTAAATAACAATAATGTGGATGTACTATTTTGGGTGACTTTTGAGTAATTTTACTTAAGTTATTTTAAACAAAGGAACATGTAGGTTTTCTAGTTTGTGGACCCATGATGTACAACAATGTCACAAAATTATAATAGTTTATTGAACAAGATTAATAGCATAGTCAGGTTGCTTTGACATAAATATTTCTAACATGGCTTGGGGAATGCAGAAATAGAAAAAATACGAAGCACAACATTGCTTAATAATTTTGCATATGTTTTAGGGTGACTAGTAAGGCTACAAGAAGTGGAAATGATATGGGAGATAGAATTCTTGTATGGAGTGTAAAAGTAGTGAGTGATGCTATCGTATGATTATGGTGCATTTTGTTGCACAAGTGACCTTTGGTATGCGTTATTGAGGTGTGGTGGACTCATAAGCATGCCCCCATCCTTTCCCTTCAATAGATATGGTTGCATTAGTAGTTTGGAGTATTTGAGGAGTCAATGGAACAAAGTCTCATTACTATTTGCAATGCATTGTAAAAGAATACGATGTAAGTATTACTATTGTGTTTGAAACAAGGGCGAAGAATGTTGATAGGTGGGAAGCACACACATTATTGGAAAGAAATTATAGCTATTTCATTCTTTCTTCATCAAGATTATCATGGCTATTTTCGCTCTTTGGAGGAACTAAATACAGTTAGAGAATGTGTAATCATCTTTACAGGTGGTGTGTATACCTGTGAATGTCGGTTGTAATACAACTTGGCTTGTTATGTGGTATATACATAAAAGGATTATATGCCTCACCATGTAGCATAAGTCAAATTTAGAGAAATTGCAAACTTAGGAGGACTATTGATTCTTGCAAGGGAATTTATTGATTTATTGGAGCAAAATGAGAAGAAAGCAAGTAATTTATTAGTGGGTAAACTCAGTGCAAGTTCTTAAGTTTCACATAGGATTTAGAGTTTACTAATTTGGGATTTATTTAGAATATGTTCACATGGTGCAATAGTAAGAGAGTTACGACACAAAATTTGCAAAGATTTGATATGGCCCTTTGAAAGATGAAGGGTATGAGCTTTCATAAGCTATATAGTGACTCACCTTTGGAATATTGGCTCTGCCATTGTCATTTGCTTATTTAACTTGATTGATTATCCTTAAAGAAGATTGAAAGGAGACTGCAATATAAAAATGTAAGGCTATCATTTCCACATTTATCTGAGATTGTGTAAATTGTGTAGAAATGTATTATTAGGGTTAAGCCTATGATTGAACTTTCCATTAAATTCCATAGAGCTCTATCAACTTTTTAAAATTTGGGTAGTATTAAACTTGTCAATATTCGTAATAATCCATGCCATTTAGAGCAAGAAATCTTGACATTACAACTTAAAGAGCATGAGAGGGGTTAAACAAAGAAGGAAAATGAACTTTTGGCACCTCATATTTCTTCTTATCATATGGCTAGAATCACAAAGGAAACTTGGTGGTGGTAACATGCTTACATATATGGTTGACCTTAGGGATCAGAGGATGTGCTTTTTTAATGTTATAACTACATTTATCTTTAGGAGTAATTATGTTCATCAGCTTTAAAAGGATAATAGGGAATTAATGGCTTCCCTAATTAAAATTAAAGATATCCTTATGTAGTTCTTGACAAAGAAATGATGCACTTTGGTATAATATAACCCTCTCCCATAATTTATCTATTTAGAACTATTGATATTGAGCAAGAAAAAGGTCTAATTGCTCTAATTATAAATGAGGAGATCAAGAATACTATTATTTCTATTAAAAAAGATAAAGCTTTGAGCATTGACAGCATATTTGTAGAGTTTGTCATTGGAATATTTTCGAGGTGGATATTATCATAGTTGTAAAACAATTCTTCATTGGTGGTTGTTTACTAGTAGATGGAAAGACATACTAGTTATTCTAATTCACAAAGTATAGGGTTCCAAAAAAACCTAAATTATTTAGACTGATTATTCTATGTAATGTGATATACTAGGTTGAGGCTAACATCTTAGTAAATAGAATGAATTTTGTGTCTCCTTGTATCATTGCAAGGCAACATGCTTTTGTGACTCTTCATACTACATTGAATAACATATATTTGGCACAGGAGATGGTACCTTGCATAAACTCATCTACTTCCAAAGAGGTGCTCCTTCAAGTAAAGTTGCATGTGGACTAATCCAATTATAAGGTCAACATCAATTTTTGATTGACATGTAAAATTAGTTAAGGTTTCTAAATTGTTTATTTGATTCAGTGGAGGCATGTATCACTACTCTAAAGTTTGGGATTTTATTCAATACGATCTTGCTTGCATGGATTGAAACAACTAAGGAACATAGGCAAGGCTACCTTTTGTTGCCATCCATCTTCATAATTATATCAGAATATTTCTCTTGACATATTATGCACCTGTTTATGCTTAATGTCACAATTCAAATCAGGATTAACAAATCCTCACCGATCATTACTCACCTTCTTTGTGCTGATGATATTTTTATTTATGCACTACAACGTGTGCTCCAGTGAGGACTATTCTTGACATATTGAAGTAATTTATGCTACACTCTAGGGAAGTAGTCAATTTTAACAAACTTGGAGTTTTGCTTAGTGAAGGTGTGGACTATAAGTATAGGAAGATTATTGTTGGGTAGAGTCATATGCAATATTTGACTCAACAAAATTGTAGTAAAAAAATAAAATAAAAAAATAAATTTTCTTATTCATAGAGGTAAGAACAATGTATTGAGATGGAAGATTAGGTCGGTACTGATAGTGGGATAGATTGCATTGATTAATTTGATGCTGCTATTAATTCAACATATTTTTAAGCCATTCTTTAATTCTAAATGGAATTATGGAAAAGTCAAAAAAGTTGATGCCAGCATACTTTCAGAGTGGTTCTAATTGTAATAATTTGATTGATTATGTAAATAAGAATTTTGTAATTCTTCCTAAGCAGTGTGGAGGACTAAAAATTTAGAGCTTATTAACATGTTAGTTCGCTTTAATTGCTAAACATATTAGGTAGGTTCTGGTGTGGGAGTTTGGGTTTTTGGTTGAAGTTTTTTCATCCAAATATTGTGTCATAAAAAGATACATATGAAACGTGGGGTTTCACATATGTGTAAGCTATTGTGAATAGTTAATCAGTAGACTTGTGAGAATATAATTTGGTGTATTTTTAAGGGGGCAGCAAGTGCCTTTCATGAAGGCTAAATGATTGGATATCTTTTTGTTATTGTGTGGCCAACATTTATCAACAAAGACACTGAGCATTCCATTCTAGTGATAGAAATTATTATGGATTAGGATTCACAAAACTATAATAAACTACACTACCTATTTGTATCCACATTGTTTGACTAGATTATGCATCTCTTATTGGAAAAATAAAAAATATGGATGTGCTCTACTTTAATCATTTTGAGGGTTAGATGATAGAAGCACGATGTATTTACAGTGGCATCTATAGTAGTGAAAACTCAACATGGGAAGATCTAGAGTGGGTATGAAAATTAAAAATATAGCCTTAAGTGTATTAATGTGGAGACTATTATTGAATCTTCTTCCATTCCATTCTTGATTATGCATGAGACGAACTAAGATGGAGATTTTGTGCCCAAGAGGCTATATTGAGCTAGACAATGCTACGCAACATTCTAGGAATGTAGGATGACTAAGGAATTTTAGGTGAGTAAATTAGCAAATATGCTTTTCACGACTAGGGAGACAAAGAACAAGGAGTTTAACTCGTTTGAGTTGCTACTTTTTATGATGGAGTTGCACATTGAAATGAATGCGGAATTACATGTTGCTAATTTTGGAATTATTACATTATTTTATCTATTGGTTAATAAGAATTTACATAAACATGATGCTCAACATCAATGCATTAAATACAGTATAAGGCCAGACTTCATTATCACTACAGTTATGAGGATGGGGAAGAAAGATTGATTTTGTATTGTATGTTGTCACTAATAGCTTTGGGTGAATATTTCCTTTGTTTATAGTAAGGGCATGTTTCATACTTACAAAAGAGAGGAATTGCGATTCTTCTAGTTGTGCTTGGTGGAGGATGATTTGAAAAGTCAAGCTGATGTGGAAGTAAATGTATTTTGGCCAAATAATTACTAAAGTAAGGCCAGGTTTCTCTCTGTGCTATTATTATGTATGCTATTATAATCAATCCATGTATTGCACCAATATTAGCATGCTCAAAGAGCCATCAAAAACATGTCACTAAAAGAATTATTACGGATGGTACTATGATACATCTGCTGATGGCTCAAAAAATATGGTTAGAGGCTAGAATGTAAGATCTTAAGGCTTTGGTGAGCTACTTCATCTATTTAGCCCTTATTTGTAGAAAATTGTTGTTTTTAATCAATTGTTGAAATAGGTGCCCACTAGAAGTTGTCGATTTCTGGCTTTAATAGATAGCTTCAAATGAAGGTCTCTAATTAATTATGTTTGAATGTTCATTAAGACGACTGAAGAAATGAATTGTTTTCCTTTGGGGATGACATCCTTGCTTAGTCTAAAACAATTAGTACTCAATTAAAATGGTGATAATAATATTCTACATACTATAATAAAAATTGCACGATATGGAAGTTGATTTGTAGAGGGGAGGTTGATGTAGCATGTGGAAATTGCTACTAAATGTTGTCACTTTTACATTTTTAGCAATTGTATGAAGTAAGGTTCGCACATGGCTAACCTTATTTTCCCACGCTCACTTTCTAGGAGTCTTGGATACTTTTTTGTGCATCAACCACTTTGAATGAAAATGTTGGAAGACTACAAATAAATTTATTAAAGATGTTGTAGCTTAAAATTAAATAGAAGTTAGAAAAGGGGGAGTGCTAAGCCCAACACATCTCTTACATGCAAAAAGCTAGTGCTACATTTGTGTTTATTTTGAGGGGTGACCTATAGTTGAGTGAGTTATAAATAGAATCTATGTTTGAGAAGTTTAGTCTAGAGGCATAGTGACTCGAATTTTGTTATGATTACCACATTGGGAACTCTTGTTTTGCCAAATTGGACTTATTATTGTGCAAGGTGGGAGGTAAATTACTTTCTTAATTGCTATTACGTGATTTGGGGCTAGAATTCAAATTCTTTTCCAAGTGAGAATTTGGACTACTATGTAGTTTGATACAAAGATGAGTGTAGCTATACATGTCATTATTACTAGAAATGATCTTATATTATTATTACATTCGTAGCAAAGTGAAACTTTTGCACTTGAACAAGTCCTTTTGGTGCAATCTCGTTGTATATGAAGTTTGTATGCAGCAATATTGAGTAATAGCTATGGGTGGTTGCTGCATTGGATGGTTTTCATTGAACTACTTGGTTACTATTATGGTGAGGTAGGTCATTTGTTATTTTTGTTTAATAGAGGGGTGCACATATTATGATGGGTTATTTTTTCTTGGTAATTAATTTGAAGAACTTTATTTGGAAACGCTTACTTTATCAAAATTGTGTGATCATTTTCACAAATTATCTTAGCATTATGTGTTGTTATGGAATTATTTTGCCTCTAAAATGAAAATGTGGCATGGATAGGATGTACAATAAAGGAAACTATTAAGTTTAGTGCTAATGTTATTTTTCTTAATAAATTATGATCTCATTTATACTATTGAATATCTAGGGGATTGAAGCAGCTAAATTGCATGGTTACATATAGCATTTGGTAAAGAATAATAATGTGCTTGAAGTTGCTCATTTAGAAACTTGTGTGAAGTCTTTTAATTGGCATCAGCTGGATTAGTTTCTGGGTAGACACTAGAATTGTTTTGTTCAATATTTGACGGTGCTATCTTATGGCATTATAGCATTATGATAAAATTTGGTCGAGCTTAAAATATTTGATCACACTTCATAGGTGGTTACCATGAAAGTGAGATCTGATGGCAAAGAGATTTGCAATGTTGTACTCTATCTATATCAAAGGACTATGTACTCCATTAATCAGCTTACGACTAAATTAAAGACATTCCAAACTTAATGGAACATTACTTGTTATGGGGGACTTCAAATTATTCATAATTTGGATCTAAATAACTTTGGTTTTATTGGAAATTAACTTACTAGGTGAAATAAACAAGAGGGCAATGTTGTAATCTATGAAACATTAGATAACTCTTTTATAAATAAAGATGGTATGCAAGCCTTCCTGAGCAACACTATTATGCACCTCCAATGCATGAACTCAAATCATTGCCCATTACATAATGTTTAGACAATTGTTATCAGTAAAAAAAAGTAGTTACTCTTTTCATAATCAAGTAATTTAGTGATTTTAGCATGAAAAAGGACTATTAGAGGAAAAAAATTCATCATTTGTTCACAAAATATTGTAAAGATTTATCAACACTAAAGAAATAGAGTGTAGTAAAACTTTTTTGAAAAGCCTTGCTAGTTGGAAAAGGAAATCCATGATCTTTAACTTAACAAATTTAAGTGTGGCTTAATTAAGTAAGAAGATGGTTATTTTGGATAGCGTATTTTTTTATCACATTATCATGCCTTTAGAAGAACATTGGTGGTGAATGTGTGCCAAGCTTAATTGGGCCACCCTAGGATTCGACAGATGCTTCTTCCATACAACACCTAGCTCTACTACCAAGAGCAACTATTTCTACCAACTTAAAAATGTTATTGGGAGGCTATCAGATTCTTCAACAAAAATTATAGACATTGTTATGTAATTATTTTAGCAAAAAGTGGCATAACCATCTCAAATATGAGTCACTTCCTGTCTTTAAAAACTATTAATAAAGAATAGACAATTAAAAATGTGACTCCAATAAGTGATGATGAGTTTTGATTTATGATTTTGTCCATAAAAAGAAATAAATCTGTTAGTATAGATGGCATGTCAGATGAGTTTGTGCATGTTTATTCAAAGATGACGTATCTAGAAGTTATTATAGTAGTGAAGATATACTTTAAGATTTCTTTATACAAAAAAGATGTAAAGATGCACTGGTCATACTCATCCCAAAAGTTCAAAGAGCATCCAAACCTAAGAATTGCAAGGTCATTAGCATCTACAATGAGATTTATGAAGTAGTTGAAGAAGTTGGTGCTTCCTAATATCATTACTAGAAAGCAAGTTGCTTATGGGATGCCATGTTATATTTAATTAAATGTTTTTGGTCGAAGAAATGGATACTTGTTTGCACCCATCTACTTTTGAAGAAGGTTTGATGGCATTAATATTAGATATGGACTAGGGTTATGATGAGGTAAAATAAAAATTTGTACCAAATATGCTTAATCATTTGAGTTTCCCTACTCTTTGGTCTGATTAGATTAGGGCTTGAATAACTAAATTGAGATTTGAGAATGTTTTTATGGTATTTATCTATCATGGATCAAAGAAACTAGGTGTCTTAGATAGGGATACCCTTTCTTTCCACGTCTCTTTACTTATATATCTAAGTATCTCTCATCACTTATTCAATACCAGCATGATCATGTTGCTTTCATTGAGTTTAAGATTTTCTCTTCTTACCCTATGACTAAACACCTTTCATATGTTGAGAAAGTCATGATTTATACACCAACAATATGTATTATAATGAGCAACATTTTTGTTATTATGGAGTATTGTGGCCATTAATCAAGTTAAGAAGTGAGTGTAAAACAAATACAAAGTGTTATTTAGCAAGGGGTTAGCATACAAGCATAAGAAGATGATTGTAAGAGAACTACATATGCATAAAGTCACTCAATTAAAATAAGTAGACATACCAATTGTAGCAACAAAAAATTAGAAAAAAAAGACTTTAAATTCTTTATCAATCATGTTCAAAATTATATCAAGATGGATGACTACGTCACTATCAATGGTAGGCCATATTTTCATTGTCAATTTGGTTTTATCAACTCTTCCTACTTTTTACTTAGCCCATGCATTAATTCTAAATGACAACATTATTGAGTTGGAGAAATTCTCATGTCATTACTTATGGAAATATCCAAAAGATAGTAATAGAATACACAATACCTATTGGGAAATGATAACTCTTCCTAAGAAATGTAGAGTATATAGTTTGTCAACCTAATAGTCAGCATTGATTGCGAAAGACTACTGTTTGTTATGGCTTAAGAAGACTATCTATGGGTTTAACCCTTCAGGTCTAAATACTTTCTAAAAAATAATACTTTCTATATTCCTCATGTTATATCTTTTGTGTATAAGTTACTCAATATTGTGCCTCCTAGAACACAAAAAATACTATTTGGCAGATTACTACAAGCAATTTTGTTTCCTTTTGTTTCGATAATTTTCTTTGAATCCTTCCTATTGCTACTTTGATGACCTATCTTAACATTGTTGTGAAACACCTAAAATTTGAAGTAAAGCTTGTTAGAGAAGAGTGTGGGATCACAATAAGATTTTGAAGTTATTTGAGCTTGATTTAGTATTTTTTATGTTGCATTCTCTTAGGTCTAAATCGAATGAAATGGATGTGATGTGCTTCAAATTGAGTGAGGATATATTGTTGGACTCCAAAAGTACATACAATAGCATGTATTTAGCCATAATCCATCAAGGACGTAGGTCATATGAATTTGTAAAGTGCAAGTGTACCCTCAAAAAAGATAGTTTCCTATGGTGCTTAGCATTAAATCTATTTCCCACTCACACTTTCTCTTGTGTAAGAAGCAATGAGGGATTTAAAATGTTTTTCTTTGGGGGTGTACTACCAACACTAATGTCCCAAATGGTTTATGGGAGTGCCTTATTATGAAAGAACTCTAGTCAAGTAGCTTTATTAATGATTTCTTCACTCTAAGTGAGATTAGCTATAGGGTTATCACCTCAAGTTTTGAGCTCCTCAATTGGATGTCTATGAAGGGAACGTTCACATTGTAGTTGTTGTTTAATGCAACTCTTCAATAACATCCAATAGTAGCTTGTGTAGCCTTAATAAGCTGCTTGTTACCTTATATTAAACTCCTCCAAAGGGTTGGATTAAGTTCATTTTGGATGTACATTTGCATGATGACTTGAATGTTGGAATTTATATTGTTGCATAGGATGACATGGGTAGACTTATTATTATTTTAAGAGAAACTCTAGTTCAATGTTTAGTTTCATCCATGGGTATTATTAGTATTATTATCAAAATAGTAAAACTTGCAAGAGCACTACTTTTTAATGTGGAGGTTGCATTGACTCAATTAGATTCAACTATAGCAATTGCTATAGTTAACCAGTTACATTTGTCAACATAAAATAATAGTTCTTAGTATAGTCTCATTGCTTATGTCTCAGGTATGAAGTCCTTCAAACAATCCAAAATAATGCACCAACGTAATAGTGTTATAAATTAGGTTGGTCATCATATAATTTTGTGCGAGTTTGTTTGAGACTAAAGAATGTCCCTTACCAAACTTCTTCAATTTTGTCTTTCTAATGATTTTACATAAGAACCACCTTAAGGTGAGTATGTTGCATGGTACAACCAGTCGAGTTGCTTAGTCGGCCCCCCACTTGGGGTGCTCTTTTTTCTTCCAAAACCATTGGTAGATCACCCCTTCTTCAATGAGCTGACTATTGTTTTTGAAGGAACTGGAGCTACTTTTCTTTTTCACCCTTACATCATGCCTTTTAAGAGGCAATTTGATAGACAAACTCAGGGCTACACTTAAGAAAAAGAGATCTCCACTGGGGAAGTTTTTTTGCTCTCGAGCGCCCCTGTATTTTCATAGGCGGGAAGCATAGCAACTACTCAGTGGTGTGAGTTGAGTTTGACCTGCACCTAGCCTCTGACCATAGAAAAAATCCTAGGCGAGGGCTGCTAGGCCCCAGGGGCCCCGAACATCAGTTGGTTACACTGTTAGGATTTTGAAACAAAACCCTAAGGTGGAAGATGACGAAAAGCCTGGTTGCGTTACTAGGAAAAATAAAAAATAAACTAAAAATTTCATTAATTAATCACAAGAAAATTATACACTTAAAAAGCTTAATGCATGCTTAATAACAAATGCTTAACAAATATCACTAAATGTGCCAACCTACTAACCCACTAACCAAGCTAAAATACTACAGATCTCTTTTTAATGGTTTGACTATTCTGAATCAAACTCTAACATACTCAAGCTCGTTTGCTGGCCATATCCTTTATACTGAAGCCTTCGAGGCCAACGGTCCTAATACGTCGAATTTTAGTCTTTTTTTCGTAAGTCTTTCTTGACAGAATTTTCTATGGGTCACAAGGTGAGTCATCCTCGACCCTGTTGGTGTGTTCTAAAAACTTTCATTTTATGTTACTCTTCTATTCAAACATGAAATAGAGATGTCAATAGAGACAAAGAATGTGGCTCAGAAAAAACAAACATTAGAGGAAGCTAGGGCTTTTTTCTTGAAATGAAACACAGTAGAAGTCAGTAACTCAACAGCTAAGATACTACGAAGCTCATTAGCACCTCTTCTAGTTGCAAGAGAGCAGACTGAACTTCTTGCATCAATCGGGATACACAAAAAATGAATTGCTTGATCGGAGCAACAAGACGCTCCCTGATCTTGATGCATGACACTTCGGGTTTTATCATAAAGACTTATGATCCAAACTAACGAGAAGCTCTGAGTGCTCAGAAAAATGTTCCCCTACGAGGGCCCCTTCCTATCTTGTGAAACCAATAAACTGATCAAAGCTAAAACTACAACTAAGAGGATAAAAGTTGACAGTCACCTCTTAACCCCTTTTCTTAATTCCTGATCTTCTAACATTGAGAATCTGCCACATTATTGTCTTCTCTCTCAAGAATTTAAATAATTTCTTCATCAAGTCTTTGAGACTTTGAGGTTAGCAAATAGGGAGTCCACTATCCGCTCGTTGGTCCTCGATAGCCTCAAGGCGATATTCAATCTAAGAGATAATTATCACGATGCTTGCTTGAGTTGACTCTTGTTAAGGGAAAAAGATTCGATTTCCATGGTTATCGGATGTTAAGAATATAATTGGGTTTTATTGAAATGTGTCAAAAGAAAGGAAAATACATGGACCGACCCCATCGTCTCCACCCCAGCTACATAGAAGAAAGAAAGAGACTAAACTGGCCTATTCGCGAAAGGTCAAATAAAAAAAGGAATAAAGATTGAATTTTTTTAAAATTTTTTTGTTTTATGGTAAAAAATTCATTCATCTCAAGAAGGGCAAGAGCATCCTTTTCTTCTCTACCTTAGTTCCTCATCTGTTTCTTCAAATGAAGCATTTCTAGGACCAACTCTTTTTGAACAATAAGGGCTTGGGTGCACTTGATAGCTCAGCCTAAAGGCCTCTCGTTTGGATTCTTCTTCTAGAAAGATTGCACATTCGACAACTTTGAGTTGAAGATGCCCATGCTTTGATTCAAACACAGAGTCAGAAGTGAATTATGAGGTGGACCAATATGCGCTTCTCAATACCCTTTCTTCGTCCCTCAGGAAAGAGAAGGTCAAAGACATTCCATAAGCTAATTATGAGTCTCACTTGGTGGCAGTGTTTAGGTATCCTCTCTATCGAGAGGTTTCTGCTTCCTCGCTCAGTGCTAAGGATTGTTATGCCATTGCTTTCCTTTGCAATCCATTTTCTTTTGGGTAAAGATTTGCTTTCTTTGCATTTATTGTGATTGTTTTTTCACAAATATCAGAGTTTGAATAGTCTTATTACTTCAAAGAAATCTATTTATGTTTTTTCTGTTGTGCAAAAATGGGATATGCATTTATCTTTTCTTAATGGATGACGTTCAAAGACCTTGCATGATCAAAGTCCAAAACTGGATTCTGTATAGGGGCAATAACTGTGGAAGTGGTTCACACCTCAATGTAGTTAGTATAAGGAAAACTTACTTCATTAGAAGCTGATGAGATAGTGCAACAAAACTTATTCTGTCAAATAGCATTTTGAGCAGAATCAGTGGTCTATAGGAGGCTCGACCGAAGGAAAAAGGTCCTAAAGATGGTTGCTCACCATAGGCTTCAGAAGTTCACCAAAGGGAGCCCTCCATCCAATATCCAATGCTGATCAAAGGCCAACTCGTCAAGGAAACAATTTAAGCGTGCTTTCTTCCTCCCGTTCCAGAACTTTTTTGTGAATGTGTTTCACCATTATGGGAATGGGATCATTCTAGCATGGCTTGATCAAGCTAGAGTCTGGAAGTGAAAGATGATCCATAGTTAGTGAAAACAAAAAGAACATAACAAATTGCTGCTCTCCTTGATCACTTTAAGCCACTTATGGCCGCTGCTCGTGCAACTGACCTTCATATAGCAACATCAATGAAAGAAATCTCCCTTTTTGTCTTTGAGAAGTTCCCCCAAAGGCCCTTGGGAGAAGTGGAATTAGCTAAGGTTCTATCTTATGAAAATGATACGTGAAAAAACTTTCTGAAAGTTTTTTCCCTTTTTGGTAATAAAGAAACAATCAACTTATTTCTATCTTTTGGAAAAACAAAAAGTATCAATAGAAATGATTTTTCTTTTGCATTTGGCGACTAGATACTGTTTGATTTGATATATTTGAGAATATGGCCTTCTTTTGGGGATTCAGAGGCCAAAAGCCTATCCCTTATGTAGAATATTCTTTTCTTTCTTCACTTTTTCTTTTTTTTTCACAACACTTTTAGCCTCTTTGCGCTTTTTCTTTCACGTCGATTTTGGACCTGAAGTATCTGAGCTGGAAGTGAAAAGTAATTGTCTACTTCAAACAGGTAGTTGGCTGCACAGAAGGTGACTCTGCTCTCATCCACCAAGTCTTGTTCAGGTACTGTGAAGGTAGGCAGTTCCTCTATTCAGCCTATCATATTTTACGTAAGGGGATTAATAGTGGCTCAGGACATACTTATATGGGAGCTCATCAATTGGAAATATATAAGCAGTTAGAATCTGAGACCCATCCTCAGTTCGGATTGTAGGTTGCATAGCGACAAAGAATCAAAATATCACTATATTTGGGGGAAAATGAAAATTTTGTTGGTGGATTCCATAAATTGAGCTATCTTTATAGTGTGCCCTTTGACTTTGAAAGTGAAATTCGATGAAAAAAGACATTATGGAGTGAGAACCTTTCAAGATCAACAGTTTGAGCAAAACTTCTCCTTACTCATCGACAGGCATAATTGGAAGAGATGCCCCGCCCCACCCCTGACTGTTTTGTGGACCTACTCTGCCTGCCATCTTTGACTTGAACCAGAGACCTCGCCCGGAACTTGCCAGAGGGATAGTCATAGGGAAATAGAAGCCTTCTATTCCAAGTAGTGGAGAGAAAGAAGAGGGTTAGTGATTGTTGTTAGAGAAATAATGGCAGAGTGGCATGTGTTAGGGTTCCTAATTTCCAAATTTGAATCCAAAATCGTGTCATGGTTTGCAGGATAGACATATTTTATTTGCATAAAAAAGACATTTTTGTTGATTCTAATTAAAAAAATTAAAAAAAGAATATCTTTCTTAGTAACTCATAAATGGTGTTGAAAAAGTTTAAGAATAAAATATAGGTTGTAGGATAACCACACATTTTCTAAGAAAATATATGTTTTACTCATAAAATTTCTTGAATCATCGAATTCATTTTTTATATTTTATAGTTTATTTTAATATATTAAATTTATATTTAACTTTAAAGATTATAGTTCATTTGATAGTTATATGTTTCTTCACGAATCTCCTATAAATTCTAATAATGTGAATACCATGTTATTACAAAATTTAAAATCAATATTAGTTTCAAGAATTAATGTGAGAAAACATATAAAATTATTATCATGATGAATGATAAAGATTTCATCAATGCATACTATAATAACACTATAAAAATTAATATGTTTTTATTAAGATTGTGCCTCTAAAAGATATGATTGGTCAAAGAAATAAATATATGACTTGGGTTGTCATAAAATGCGTAATTTCTAATATCAATTATTTTAAATAACTGCAACCAATCAAATAATGGGAAACTTTTGTTGTTGTGCGTCATATTAAAAGCAAGGTGAATAAATACTTTCTACAAATAATTAATTATATTTTATCAATCCTTCAAATTATAAAATATATAATAAAAGCCATGTTACTTAACAGTGTTGTCTAATCTTTTTTTATGCTAGGAAAAAGAATGAAAGTTGGTTCTTGTGCTAGATTGTAAAGCTCCTAATCACTTGATCTAAAAGAAATTATTAGGTTTCATTACAAAAATTTATATTATGAATCATTAAAGTTCATTAGCGTTGATAATAATGGATCATCTTTTGAAGAAGAGGTTCCATGAGGATTGAAAGAGCACCAAAGCCTACAATATAATATAACACTTGATGAGGGAGATGAGTGAATTGAAAAAGAAAAATTATTATTTTTCAAGTCTCTAAGGATTTAGAAATAAATTGTCCCATATTAATTTTTAAAAAAGATCTTAATATATATATATATATATATATATATATATATATATATATATATATATATATATATATATATATATATATATTAGATACTATGATATTAAAATATCGAGGCATTTTTGAAAAAAACCCACTTAACTATAATGAAATTTTTTTAGTTTTATATTCTATGATATGATATCGATTATTAGTCAAAGGTTTTACATCATATCGATATTTGCTATTTTTATCTTTTAAGACTAATAATATCTCCTTTAGCTTTTTATTGTTAAGTTTTACTAATAAAATATGTGATGATTGATTTAACTTATTTTAGTTTCTATTTTTTAGATTTACTAAATCCACACAATATCTATTATAAAAAAACTAGTACTTATGGAATATCTTTTATCATTAAATTATATAATGATAATTGACTTTTTGTGAAAAATAATAGTATTTTTTAAATGAAAATTTTCTTTTGTTTTTTTCAAAGTGTTGGGTTAAAATTATTCTGAATAGGTATTATTTTCTAGATATATTTTTTTTAGTGTGGGGTTAAAATTACTCTTGATTTATATTGTTCATTAGATATATTTTTAATCTAAAAGTTCATTAATTCTTGATTTTGCACACATTTATTTTAGTTTAAATTAAATTATTTAGTGATTACTTAAAAAAGTTTCAAAAAATGTCATAATATTTGTTTAGAATGTTTTTTGAGAAATGTAATCAAGATGTTACATTGTCATTTTTTAAATACATTTGTGGCACTTGATCAATATCAATAAGAATCCAAATCTTAATTTGAATAATATTTAAATGTTTTTAAATAGTATTCAAATTGAATAATTAAATTATTTTAAACTGTTAATTCTTTTAAATTAGCACTTTCTTCTACTCCACTTCTATTCAACATATTCGTGGGTAAGACTGCTTTATTTAAAAACATTACCTTTCTTGTACGGCATATACATAATAATTGATCTCACACTAATGATAATAACCACATAAAATGCAACATTTTTGTGTTACGCATTTTTGATGAATAAATCAAGAATTAGTTAATGCATATCATTTATATGTAGAACGCAATGACCTTAATGAAGCATGACATCATTACTAGATTTTACCTTCCTGATGGCCATTAACACACACAAGAAAAACAAACTCTTTGCGGAATAAGCCAAGAACTTGAACACCAACATTTTGCCTCATAGCTTCCTCATGGTCAAATATTCCATTAGGAGTTGTGATGACAACATAATCCCACTGCATAAAGGAAGGCAAATGATGAATTGCACGTACAGATAATACTATTTGTTTGGTGTTGCTTTTGCAAAAATCAAGTGTATTGATTAACCAACAAGAGGAAGAGAAAAAATAATCTCAACTTTCAAAAGAGGAACCAAAACGCTCTCAGATTAAGTACATAACATTTATTCAATTTTAACTTCCCTGAACAAAGACTAGAGAAGCACAAAATGAGGTAATCATATACAACAAATGTTAATCCAATCTATGAAGATCACTAGTTCAGTACAATCACACTATTTTGGGGTTCTATTTATAATAACAAAAATCTAATAACTATTATCCTAACAAAAAAAATACTTAGTTTATGCCAAAGACATTGAAATCATCTACTAAGTATATCTATTACACTAGAAATGCATTGTTGAAAAGTGTTGTCAAAATATGTTGTTTAAATGTGACAACATTTGATGAACAATATAGATAAAGCATTCTTAGAAAGAAACAACCATATACGAAAATAAAATTAACAATTTAATTTTAAAAGGATAAATAAAATATGAGCATAATAATTGTAAAGTGAATGCAAAAAAAAGAAAATTTTATTTATTTTTAAGATGTGCAGGGGCATTACCTACAATGGCTCACTACCCCTAAAACGTAGCTAAGTTCTAGTGTTTGTGAACATTTTCTGTATCAAGTATATGCATTCACTAGCATGAAAGATAAGCAAAAGGAATTTTCATACATATTTATATACTTCATAAATAAAAAGTATCATATAATAATTTAAAATACAATCATGCATACATTTGTACAACCTTAACAATAAACTACCTTATGACATAAAAACTAATAATTAATCAGCTTTAATATTAAGAATAGTCAGTAACCCCACCAAATGATGTCTACTATATAAAACTTTTTGATTCTATTACACTCTATGTACTTAACACATCTTCATTAAGATTGTAGCACCTTAAGCCCTTCTCAACACTTTATATTTTTGTTTTTTTTCTTCTCCTCTATCAAAATATAGAGTTTCTATAATTAGCCACTACCTATTCAAATATTATGTGATTACATTTAATTTTTCTAAACCATCTAAACTAATTGTCATCTTAAACTTATCCTTTATTACACCTTTGTGTTTTATGAGTCTAGCAAAAATGTTTATAAATATCTCAAATGGGCTTACTTTAAGTGTCTTAATATTCAATTAAGTCAAGCCATGAACTTTAAATGTCTAAAATAGTGATCTTTAAGGCTCTTGGAGTCATGGCAAGTTTCAAGGAAATTAAAGACATCCACTAAAATTTATTATACTTGAATTTTTTTTATTTTTCTTGAATTTGATATGTCAAAATTTTGAGATGATGTGGCACATTAGTAGTATTAATATTTGAAAATGTTATAAGTTTAATAATTGTTGAATTTTTATTTCTGGGCCAAGCTTTATTTATGAAAATTATAGACATTGGTATATGATTTTAAAAATTTATTTAGAAATTATTTTTCATGAATTTCTTGTCATATTCACTTAGGGTACTTGTAATACTATCATAATATAAAATTATTTTGTACACTTATGTTCAAAATTTTGGCACAAAAATTGTCAAAAGACACTATAAAACCAATTTAGTCTCGATATTTTTCTCAATAGCATTTGGGCGGGTTGAGCCGACTCGACCGCTGGGAAAGCTGAATAGAATAATGCAGAAAAAGTCAACCAGGACCAAGTGATCAAATCTTGGTTGAGGAAGGGGCAGCCAACCCCAAATGACTCGAGAGACATGCGAATCAGAATCCTTATAGAGAGCAATGACAACATAATTTGGGCAATATATGATTAAATTCCCATCCGATTGTCAAAGAAGATGAAAGGCCAGATGTGATCAGACGACTTAGGTTAAGCTAGGTAAAATACTACATGTAAATAGTAAAACAACAAGCAAAAGCTTCGACCTAAGGCAGATTTATGAGACGATGCGGAACACGAAACCAAAACAGTAAGTTTCTAATTCAAGTTATGGATACATTATTCAAATACATGGAGGACAACTTATGCACTATCCAATGGCCCAGATCGAGGCCACCTGATCCAACGTTCAGGATTGATCTCGAATGGTAAAATCGGGTTTCAAAAAAAACACCATTTTAGGATTCAAATTGAACGGTGACTACTATGTGTCCATTACCCAAATGTTTAGTTCATTTTAGAGTCCTTGGGAGTGGATTTAGAGCCCAAATTTAAACTCTATAAAAAGGAAAGGATGATGAACTCCAAGATGTTACCATTGTTAAGTTCTCAAAGCATTAAAATCAAAATTTTGAGCAATCTCAAGTGTATACAGTGCTTATAAGCTCAGAAAGTGAAAGTTACAAGAAGAAACTCGAAATTAAAGGTTTTGCTTCAAATATTTTCAATTTTTATTTCTCCCTCTTTTCAATTTTTCCTTGGAATTTTTATTGTATTGAGTGTGCCTCATACTTCTTTTAAATTATCTTAAGTTTATACATTGTTGGCAATTTTTGTATTTGCTTCCTTATGGTAAGGGCATCGTGGCAATTATGTAAAAGCTGGAGGTTTGAGTTTTGCCCGAAAAAAATAAAGTTGGCTCGGGATTAGCCGTAAGTACAATCCCCAAGTACGTTAGAGGTGAGCCGTAAGAAAAACCTCGCTTATAATTTGGTAATTTTAGTGGCTTTTTCCCAACACCAGTTGGTGGATGTAAGCTCAATTTTGAGTCGAATAACCTTAAAAATGTTTTGTGTACTATTTTACTACTCTTACTTGTTCTTACTTAAAAGATATAAGTTTAAATTTACACTAAAAATTGAAAGAAAATCTCAAAATTTTATTTACCACAATTCACCCTCCTTCGTGTGGGTTTACTTTAAGCATAAAGAATTTCAAAAATAGATTTACTGCTCAAGCTAAGTTAAAAGTTTGAATTGAACATTTTTATGATGATCTTAGATTAAAATTAAGTCAAATTCAGATTTATGATAATCTATTATAAATAGGCAAGTAATTATGAAATATCTTTTATGATTAAATTATATAAAGATAACTGAATTTTGTGTAAAAAATAGTATTTTTTAAAATGAAATTTTACTTTTCTTGTTTTCAATTTGTGGGGTCAAAATTATTCTACACAGGTAATGTAAAAATTGATATCTAAGCAACAGTGATTTTTTGAATTAAACTTTAGTTTGAAAACTTAGATTAAATTTGCATTATTCTTGAGCTCTTTTTAATGATGGAAATCTCACTTTATATTGTTCATTAGATATATTTTTAATCTTACAGTTGTTTATCCTTCATTTTGTGACACATTTATTCTAGCTTAAAATGAATTATTTAGTCATTACCTAATAAATTTTTGAGAAATATCATAATATTTATTAGAATGTTTTTTGAGAAATGTAATGAAGAGGTTGCATTGTCATTTTTAAATACATCTATGACACTTGACCAATATCAATAAGAATACAAATCTTAATTTGAATAATATTTAAATGCTTTAAAATAATACTCAAATCGAATAATTAAATTATTTTAAAACGTAATTGCATTAAATAAGCACTTTCTTGTGTTCCACTTCTATTCAAAAGGAGCCATCACCCTTCGATAGGCTTTAGATCATTTGTAGTTGGGTGCCAACAAGAGGAAGTCACTTAGAGCCCTCCTTAACTTGCTCAGATTGCTTCTTAATCCTTAGGGTTGCCCTTGCGTTGATCTAACTATTGAACCCTACCATTGGAGTTTAATGCCTTCGACTTGTCTTTGCATTTCCCACCTAAATTTTTGATATCAAATTGCTAAAAGGCACGAAGCTCAATAGATTATAGATTCTCAATCACTGTCCATCGAGCTCAAATTACACTTGGGTTAGGCAATGTCAACCCACATATTTTTAGTTATTGGGACAAGATGACTATGTAAAGTACACATTATTGTAGTGCATCCCATGAGGTTTCAGTCAAACCTCAAGTCAAATAAGGTTGCTCCCCCTTATGAAGACATTTAATAAGAGATCTGCCTGCTCCTAAGATGGTCCAAAACAATTTGATTTAGAGCAATGCCTTAGGTAGCTAATGCCAAAGGATACACTTTGGTGGTTACACTTTATATAGATGATCCATTGAGTGCAAAAAGGGAAAAGTAATAGTCGAAATTTGTAAAAAAGTTCATTTTGTGCACCTTTAACTATTGTTAAAAAAGTATGATTTTAAGAAATATTATTCATTGATATAATAGGCAAATTAACTTTTATTCAAAAAATAGTAACGTAAATTCAATCTAGTCTACACGAAGTCCCTTGATTGTGTGGACACCACTACAATGTCCTATTCCCTTCTGCCCCAAATGAACAACAATGCAAAATGAGTAATGCACTCCCTTCACCTCCATCCTTCCCCATCCCTTTACACACAAAAAATGAAAATGTAAAGCTTATTCTAATTAGGCTTCATGCTTAGATAAGGTTGATTGACTTTACCAGCTTGAACCAATGAAACAACCTTGGCCATTCTTCGTAGCTAATCAAATCTTTTGGAAGCTCAGCAAGAGCCTTAATCTAGTGTTTAGACCAAGCCACCTACGATCAAGTTAGAACAATTAATAAGCTTGATCTAGATAAGAGGAAACCATTGAAGCCTATTAGCTCCTTGACCTAAAAGAAGTTTTTTCTCAATCAGATTAGAGGTAGACAATTTCTCTAAGTTTCTCAAGAATTCTCTTATTCAAGGTTCATGTATGCATAGCCCATGTTGACCCTTTGGCCATATATCCATTCTCTTGCACTGCATTTTTGGCATAGTAGAGTATGATGCCAAGCTTGAAAGTCTACATTTTGCTTAGGATTGGGCAAGCATGTTGGTGCAAGTTACTATTGCCCAGAGGATCCCAAATATGAATTTTTTTAAATACCATAGAATATAAAGATTCAATTAAGCCTAAGCTCATATTAAACAGCACTAAAGTTCCTTGTGCTTAAGATAATCCCATAAGAGGGGGGGTGAATTGTGGCAAATAAAATTTCCTTTTGATTTTCGGTTTCAATTAAAACATAAATCTTTTAAGAAATAATATGAAAAATAGTACACAAAAGATTTTTAAGGTGGTTCGACTCAAAATCGAGCCTACATCCACCCCAACTGCTATCAAGAAAAACCCAATAAAATCACCAAATTACAAGCGAGGTTTTTTGTACAATTTAACTCAAACTTACATGAGATTTTACCTACGACTAATCCTGAACCTACTTGATTTTTTTCGTGCTCAAGCTAAACCCCAGGCTTTTGCACAATTGTTGGGATGCTCTTACGCCAAAGAAAGAAAAACAAAAAATTGGCAAAACTTAACATAAATTTAAGAGAAATATGGAGCACACATAATACCAAAAAGAGGAAGGAATAGAGATTGAAAAATAGTTGAAGAAAAAACCTCCAATTTTGGGTTCCTTGTTGCACTTTCACTTTGTGACTTTGGAAGCACCGTATGTACATGGAATTACTGGATATTGTGATTTGAAACCTTTGAATCTTAGAAATGGTCAGCTCTAGGAGTTTTTCATCATTTCCTATTTATAGAGCTTAATTTGAGCCCTAAATCCACTCTTAATGACTCTAAATTGAACTAGCCATTTGGGCAACGGACACAAAGCAGTCACCGTTCGATTTGGAGCCTGAAATGAATGTTTCTGATTGAATCTCAAATTTACCATTGGAGATCAATCCTGGCCATTAGATCTAGGAGGCCTTGATCTTGGGCATTAGATCGCACATTGGTTGTCCTTCATGTATTAAAATAATGTGTCTAGAAATCAACTAACATAGAAACTTACCGCAGTGGTTTCGCATCCTCTTGAAGATTTGGCTCTGGTTCGAATCTCCTGCTTGGCTGTTTTACTGTTATCATGCAGCAATATACCTTCTTTGACAATCGAATGGGAGTTTAGTCCCACATCACCCAAATGTCTTTGTGATTGCTCTATATAACACTTTCGATTCATGTGCCTGTCAAGTCGTTCGGGTTTGCGCCCCCCATCCTCAACCAAGTTTTCATCACTTGGTCTTGGTTGACTAGATTTTTTGCATGTTTTGGTCAGATTTCTCTACGGGCTGAGTTAGCACTTGTTTCGAACTTGTTCTGTTTAGCTGTTGCAGGCTGATTTCTCACTTGTTCTATTCAGTAGCATCTTCCTGTAGCCTTGGCTTTGCTCTCCCCTTTCGGGTCTATCACACAATTCTTACTTTAACATATTGTTTAAATCCTTAAAGCCTGGAAAGACCAACCGTCGGGTCGGGTCGACCAGCCAAACGATACAGTGAAAATTCTCGAGACTAAAGTGGTTTATAGTGTATTGTGAGATTTTTTGTACCACAATTTTAAATATAAGTATACAAAAATAATTTTATATTATGATAGTATTACAAGTTTCTTAAATGACCATGTAAAGAAATTCATTTAATTCTGAAATAATTTTAATAAATCAAATATCGATGTCTATACTATTCATCAATAATGCTTGGCTCAAAAATAAAAATTGAAAAATTATTAAACTTATAACATTTTCAAATATTAATACTACTAGTGTGCCACATCATCTCAAAATTTGGACATATCAAATTCAAGAAAAATGAAGAGATATTCAAGTATAAAAATTTTGGTGCATGCCTTCAATTTTCTTTAAGTTTGCCATCACTCTAAGTGTCTTGAAGACCACTATTTTACACATTTTAAAGTTCAAGGTTTGACTAAAATTTAATATTAATAATTTCACTTAAATCAAGCCCAAATGATATATAAACATTTATGCTTAACTCATCAAACACAAGAGTGTAACATGTACACTAACAATTAAAGAGAACATCATGAATGAAAGTACAGTTAGTTGATTCAAAGGAAATGAAAGAACAGGATTACCACTAATTTAAAAACCTTTTTAATGCATACATTCATTCACACAAATTGGAGAATTTTATTTCACACAACTTCTATATATGGAAAAATACTATACTGTTAAAAATTATATAAGATGTATAGAATGGAAATTATGAAAAAGATCATACGTCAGTGAACATGTGGATAAACACAAGTGATCTCATAGAAAAGTATCATACAACAACAAACTTCTCACTAAACATGAGCGGTTAAGTGAGATTAACATCCCATAAACCTTCATAAAGTTCAGTAATTATCAAGCATTCAAACTTATATAGGGTCGATCCCCAAACATTGTGTTTAAGATCTGAAATAAGGTAATTAATGGGAAGATCTAATTGTTAGAAGGCCTTGACGACACAAAGAGGTTGCAAGCATCAAGAGTTGTTAAACGAAGAAGTGGTAGGTGATGTTTGTAGTTGTTGGGATGAGTAGTATGGGTGAAGGTAAAATAAGTGAAGGCCAAAGCCATTAGTATTAGAAGGAAAATCGATGAGGGCCAACTGTGGCTAGGCAATCAGAAAGTAGGAGGCAGTTGTTAGTTTATTTGGACAACTTTGGGAAAGGTTGTCGATGCCACCAAGTGAGCTGAGGGTAGTGAGGTGGTAGGGCATGTGAGAAAGTTAGCCAACAAAGTAGTTGGTAGAAGTGAGAAATTGGATTAAGAGTTGGCAATTTAGGGTTTACAAGTGAGGGGTAGCCAAATTTAAATTGGAAACAATTAAACAAAAATCATGAGGATTAATAGATTGGAGAAAAGTTGAAAAAATAGAAAAAAGATTATCAAAAGATGAACTACAATGAAATTTGATAATAACAAAAACTCTCCATTTGTGTCATAATTTTCACCTCTCAAGAGCTATTCAAAGCTCACCAAGTTGGATTTAACTCATCAATATATTTGTATCAAATGACTAATTATAAAGCTCGTTATATTATTCAAAATTGGCTAAACATAAGAACCTAAGCCTCATTTGATATAGAGTTTATATATAAGTCATGTAATTCTTTTCATTACATAGGACTAAAACATAAAATCTTGAAAGAAGAATGATAAGGGCATCTTGCGATACAAATTTGACCAACAAACCTAATATTTATTCAAAAAAATGTTGTATCATGATACATTTTTGTTATAATGATACATTTTTGTTATCCCAAGATGCATCATATACTTTCATCCATGTGTTTTGCATAATAAAATAGGTTTTTACCTCTTTTTTATTTTTTTCATTCCACTTTCATCATTCAAATAAAAATATGATCCATTTCCTTCCCAAAGTTGAGATGCCTACTTTAGTGTCATCAATATGTTCAAACTATTTTTTGTCTTAAATCCAATTACATGATTTAGTTTCAAATTCTAATTAAAATAAATAAAATACTTTATTCTATTTTAATATTCAAGTTTATACAATAATAAGTGGAGTAGAAATAAAATAAGAAGTACAAAAATAGGACTCATTGTGATGGCCCTTTTTCTTTCACTCAACCTTTTTTGGATTTGAGTAGTATTAATTTCCTTTACTTATTTCTTTTACTCATTTTGAAACCATGAAAGGTTTTCACTCTTTTTAAATCTTTAAAAATCAAGTAACAAAAAAAATTCAAAAAAATTTAAAGGAATCATTTTAAATGAATTACAAAAGTGAATAAAACCCACAATCCATGCAATTCTAGAAATTACAAGTTTTCACACTTTCATTTAAAATCACAAATTTCATCCATCATTGCTTAATGAGATTATAATGCATGTCATTTTGATCAAATAATCCTAATAAACCCATAACAACACTTCTATGACAATGTAATATCTTTCAAATCATTACATTTTAGTTCTCACTTTTTCTTGATATTCCCATGGTGTTTCACATTTTGATCTAAACGTTTTTAGGCAAAAATAGATTGAGCCAACTGTCACTCGCTTAGTGCCAATATATGTACATATACGTAATATAAGTAATATTTGGGGAGCAAATTACAAGGTGAATTGTAAACAATATAATATATTAAAAGAGCATGTGAGCACATGTATGAGCTACAAAAATAAAATCAATTACAAAACAAATACTTTTAGCACCTTTAGCATTTTTATCTTTTGTTAGCTTTATGCATTAGCTTGTTAATTTTAATTGTTGCCATCTTTTACATCCATTTAAGGTTTAGATTAAAAATAGGCCAACTTATAAACAAATTAGACATATTTTGAAAGGCATGATTGAAAATATAATTAAATCAAATGAAGGCTCATTTTGTTCATTTCTAGAACTATCATTCGAAAGTAGTTGTCAACAGTTCGGAAACAATTAGCTTTTTAATTTTTTTAACACTATCCTTTCTTTACCAAAATTATTTATTTTTTATTTTTCACATTTATTTTTTAATTTTTCTTTTCTGTTTATCATCACAAGTAATATTTTCTTTCTTTTGTTTTCTTATTTAGAGATTGTTATCACAATAATATTTTTCTTGTCTTTTCCCTTTTTGTAAAACTTGTCACATAATATGTAAATAATTAAAGCAATACAATATTTCATACAGAAGTAATATATAAAAATAAAAATGTTGTGAAAAAATTGCTTTATATAAAGAATCACTCGTCCTCAATAATTTTCTTTTAAACAGTCTCTTAAGGGTTTTACACTTCTAACAAGCATCAACATAATTTTAAGATTGTTCATTCTATTCCTCAATTATTCTTTTTATTCAATTAAGGTATCAATTTCATTTCAATTAAATAATAAGGAATCTATAAGCACATTAACAACAAAACAAATAAATGAACAAAATATCAAACTCAAGTTGAATGATTAAATTCTTTTTTCACTATGAAGTTATTTCTTTTAATCAACAATGCGACCAATAAGCTTATCTACAAAACAATCTCAATTTACCATTTCATATCATCATTTAAGGGAACTATTGTCTTCTAACATACATTAAGCATATTCACTTATATGCAAGTTATTTATACGAGCATCATCAACAACTTATTTCTCAAATGAATAAAACGTATAGTCTATATTACATAATACATCAAAATATATAGACATAGTGTGAGATTTTTTACCTCTTAATTTCTACGTAATAGTAATGCTAAGAATCAAAATTTAGCACAAATTCACTTTCATCTCTTAGGTGCTGCAATACCTATGACTAGATCCTTTGGTTCTTGGTAGTGCTTTCTTTCACTTTTTTATTCAGTCTAATGCAAATCTCTTTGATTTTTCTTAGAAATTTTTTTCCAAGCTTGACCTCACATTTTTATCTTACATAGCTAATGTTCCTTTACATTCTAATCAGTTCCACTTCCTCCAACAGCTATGTTCTTTCATTTAAGTGTAATCTCACCTCCATGCCTTCATAACTCTAATGGTTTCTCATCAATTATCCTCTCTCCATGATGATTTAGTTAGTCGTTTGGTATTTTAGGATTAATATGCTTTCAGTTATGTGGTGTCATACTATACAATCCTTTCATTTCATATCATACAAATTAAGATATTCAACTTTGTCTATTATTAATTCTACTAATTAATCTTATAAAATTTCATAATCATACTTGTATGCTACCTTTCAATGCATATTTGTTTATGTCATAATCAATGATATTCACATACAACTTTACTGCTAACTTGATCATACTTATATGAATATACTCGTCTTATTTAGTGATTCTTTTTAATTTTGTCATCCATTACTCATCTCTTAGAACAAAGTATCCTCACCCTGATGGGTTATACTCACCTTTTATCATTGTAGAAGATCTATATTATTATAGATGAGTTATCCTTGTTATAATATCATATATAGTAAAATGTGTAAACATAAATTAGCTATCCTTATCTTAGGCTTTTCTCACCTTATTTAGGTATAATAAACTATGTAGATGTATATAAGCAATTCTTGCTCTAAATAATATATAGTAGAACACTATAGATATGGAAAGTGATATTCTTTCCTTGGGTTGTCCTTGTAGTATATCATGTGTAATAGAATTTGTATAAATATAGATGTGCTATTCTCATCTTGTATCATATATATTTGTGGTGTGTGAAGTTATAATATGGTATAAGATTATTTGAGGATAATATATTTAGAGGTATTTCAATAATTTAATTTTCTTAATTGATAATCAAGCATGCCAAATATTTATATTCCAAAATATTCTTTATTTATTAACTTATAAAAGTTTATATTATATTGCATGTCAATATCCTTATTATATAATACCATAAATTAATAACTATGAATTAAATACTAGATAAATAATGATAACCCAAGAAAATAATTACATAATTATTACATTTGTATAAAAATTTTCTAATATCTATGAATTTCATGAAAAGATAACATAAAAAGAATGTGATTTTATAAATAATATAAAAATAATTTATCAAGATATTTACATCATAATTACTAATTTTATCTATTATTCATAATGTACAAAAAATAATGTAAAAAATATTCTAAAGCTAATAAAGTTTATTAAAAGATAATAACATCAAAACACTTATCACTTTTTTAAAAAAATTATAAATAAATTTATTAATATATTTATATCATAATTATAAAATTTATTTATCAAAATATAAAAGTTATCGTCTTTTTTAATCTAAATCTTTTCTTGATTTTTTATATTATCATGTATATTTAATGCTCAACATATGTCCTTTATGTGGCATGTTTATTTAGGAATTTAAATCGTATTAATTTCTTATGTGCCTTTAAGTTATTGCCTTAGATCGTACTTTTGTAATTCTCTCATTGTACCACATGTTGCATTAAAAAAACCATTTTGAATTATATCAGACTATATAATTTCCAAAACTAGTATTTTGGTATTTATATCATTTCTAAATATATAGTATGATCCTTAACATTGTATTACATGACTTTTATTCTCTTTTAACTTTGTTACCTTTCCAATCATTCTTACTTTTATGATACTGCCATCATAAAGTATGACCAATTCACTATTTCTCAATTTACAAAATACAATCATCTTAATCAAATCATATGTTTCCATTGTTACAATCACCTTAATCAAATCATATGTTTCCATTGTTAATCCACCACCAAAATATCATACCTTATAATGGCACATGATGTACAACTGTAATGTAGCCTCTTCTCTCTCAAGACTTAATCATTTATCCATATCTTTAACTAACTGTTCAGTACGATCAACTGAGTCACACTAGATAATATTTCATCTAAGACTTTCTACAATATTCTTTTACAATAATGTTTCTTATAATTAATAGTTTTGTTATTTTAAAAAATTTAGCTTTAATTAATAATGTTATTGATCGCACAAGCCATTATGTGATTTATGTTGGTATTTACAACTGCCTTCATATGATGAACCTCACAACTCAACACATTACACAAATATTACACATATATTGTTCTAATGCGATGAACTCGACACCTAAACCTATAACTTAAATTCTTCTCTCACTATTAAAACCTCAAAATTCTTCTAATGTGATTATCTTATACCATGTTTCCTCATAGCTTTCCTTAAAAGATTAAATTGATTGTACCATACAATATAGAACAAATTATTTGGATGATACATCCTAATAATAGCTAACAACTCTCATTTTATATGTCTTGGGTTCAATTCAAATTAGAATCGATTCACTCCATACAACATCTAAATTACTTTAAATCTAGTTCTTACTTAACTTATAACATAATCATATTTTTTATTTATGTAAAACTAAATTAAATTTAAAAAAGAATCAATTTAAAAATCTATCTTTTCTTTGATAAATACTACTCAATTTCCTTCACTATTTGCTTGTGATAATCTCTCTTCTTCTCATCTTCTTGCTTTTGATCTTCTCCTCAAGCTACATCATAGAAATAAAATTCTAGCACCACAAAAAATGGTCATAAGAAGCCAACAAAAATCATAATCATAAAAATTAATATTCTACCCCACCTACATTTTATTATTTACTATTCTATATATGTGTTATGAGTTTTAGAACACAAAACAAGAAAGTTGTAGAATAAGAAAATGAAAGATCATAATTGACTGGATAAGATTAATGATATATATCATCATGAGAAATGTGAAAATTAGAAGATAAAATTTTATCTATGACTTTATCTCATAGTTGATCAATATGACTTTATCTATGATTTTATCTCTTGTTATTATGGTACTTAAAATGAGGGGCATATTTGAAATGTGAAAATTAGAAGATAAAATTTTATCTATGACTTTATCACATAATTGATCGATATGACTTTACCTCTTGTTATTATTGGTACTTAAAATGAGGAGCATAATAGACAGAGATCTCATTATCGTTAGTACTTTATACATAACAATGTTAAAAGGGTGATTCCATGTTAGAATTGATATTTGACCTAATTTTTGTTGTTGTGAGCACTTCAATACTAGGTAACAAAGAGTGAAGACCTATTTCTGTTAGTATTTTTGTGAAGGCCAATGGTGGTAGGAGATGTACATTGATGGCTTGGACAATTATTGATAGAGGTTATGTGATATGATTTATACCACATAGATATAACATAATATAGAATCTTATGAAGTAAGGATAGCAGTCATATAAAAAAATGCCTTCATAAAGAAAGAAAAGAATAAAAATAAAAATATGAAAAAAAAATTAAAAATAAGAAAAGAAAGAGATAATATTACTACTATAAAATATTAGTATTTTATGATAATTCTATACATACTTGATTATAGAACATACAAGCTCATATTCAAATATTCAACATATTTAATATTTTTTTATCATACATTCATATCTATTGCTTCATATTTATTTATATGCTATATATCACGATTTCACACTACTTTACTACTTAAATCTAATAGCTTATTTTTTATATATATTATACTTATACATACTTATATTATTGATTAAGAATGAGATATTTATAGAGTTTAGGATTCTTAGAAGTTATGACATCAGATCCTTTATGTGAGGAGATGCTTTCCTTTTGAGAACTCTATGAGGTGGTTCGTATGTATGACAGATATTGTATTAAAAAGCTATTTCAACTTTTATTTTTGAATAATAGCTTTAAGAAATGAGCATAATTATTTATACAATTATTTAATTGAATTTAATATTTTAATTTGTAATGTTTTGCATCATCTCTATTTTACATGGTGCCCTCAAGGTTTTTGTTTCTTTATTTATTTAGTCAACAATTTTTTTTTGAGTACACTAATAACTTTAATTAATATTAAATCAAGTAGTGCATGACACAAGTAGGGTATTGTTATACTTTAAGATCGAGGACTGTGAGGATCAATAATCACATAAGAAAAAGGAGAAAATATTTGTTTTATAAATGTAGAATCATAATTTTAAGTTGTAAAAATGAATTTTAGAAATAATCTACTTTGATTTATGAATGATGACCAAAGATGATTTATTCATTAACATAATAAATTCAGGTTATGACAATGATGCAACGTAGTTTTAAGATAATCTAAGTAAAATTTGTTGCCTCATAATATCCAAGACTAAAGAAAGTAGGTTGTGATCATAAGGCAATATCTTAAGGCTAAAATCATTGACAAGAAAAATCCTCTAACAAGTATAAAGGTAAAGTGGCATATATTAGAATAGTCTTACAATAACAACAATGAGAATGATTCTGGTTATATATACAAGGCAATGATTTTAAAATATAAATTTTTTTTTAGAACAAAACTTATTTTAACTAACATAAATTGAAAATATGGGTTGATACTTCAAAAAAATAAAATAAGATGTGACATTACTCAACAACTTATAACGAGTAAAGAGTTTGACATTTTGGCTTTGGACATTAGTCTTTGACTTAGTCCAAGTTCTTTCCATTTGTCAAGAGTGGAAACCAATGACTTAATTCTCTTCTTCTAAGTAATAGATTTAACAAAAGGATAATTTTTTGATGCTTTTGCTCCAAATGATTAATAATACTCTTTGATAAAAAATTACTGAAAATAATTGGTAACTTGCAATGTACACCATAATAACACTATTTTCATTTGTATCCCATTTAGTTAGCACAATTGTTTCCAAAATAGGTACATTTGGCTTTTTTGGATCCTCTTCCTCTTCAGTCATAGTAGCACTCTAACTTTTTTTGAGACATGTTTTCTCCTTGTATTGGCTTTGAGAAAAGAAGGCCTCATGTTCATTTATCATGTCGAGGTCAACTCTAATAGGAATATCAACAAGCCTCACTCTTCATAAGCCCATCATGATACAGTGCCATAATTTTTGTTTTGCTACAAACTTAGTTGATCTTCAAAAAATGCAAATATGACCATTGGAGAAGTAGCAATCTTTTCGTTCGAACCACTTGAGATGTGGATTCAACTACAACTTGCTATGCATCAAATTTTGGAGTCATCACCTAAAGAACATTGTGGTATCTAATGACTCTTAATAACAATCAAGTTCATCCTTTAAAGGAAGGTTAATGGTGTGATCATTATGAATGGTTTAAGAGAAAACCAAATTGAGTATTTTTGACTTTCAAGTATCTTATCCAAGGCCCTAGTAGAGAACTTGTTGATTTTGAGTATACAAGACAATGGTAATGTCAAATTTGAATAGCTCTCACTTGATGATTACACTTAGACAAACCATCAACACCATTATATATAGGTGAATATGCATATTTTTTAGACATGTCATATGATAAGCTAGTCATAAATCCTTCATTTTTCATCATAGACATCCAAATAATAAAAAATCATATGATAAATGAAAATATAATTTTTTATTTTCATAATAATTTTTAAATGTTTTTGACTAATCAAAGAAATAACACGTATCAAACCAAGATCAAGTTTCCCAACTCTAAAAAAATAATGCTCATCGCATGGGTTTTTTTGTTAGCTAATTTCATTTTCTTATAAAGTATTTCAAAATCTCATATTCTAATAATATTTGCTTCTCTGTTTATCATTTGGTACAACTTTTTACCTTAGTTTTCAAAATAAACTATAAAAAGCCTTTTTTAAAAGGAAATAATTGAAAAAATTATATATTTTTTCCAAAAAAGG
This sequence comes from Vanilla planifolia, assembly GCA_023846275.1. Taxonomy (NCBI): domain Eukaryota; kingdom Viridiplantae; phylum Streptophyta; class Magnoliopsida; order Asparagales; family Orchidaceae; genus Vanilla; species Vanilla planifolia. The sequence continues at coordinate 354,823 of JAIUJO010000028.1, read as the reverse complement.
CTCCATAGATGCATTCATTTCAAGAAGCGTGATCTTTTCATGAAATAAAAAGCAGGGGCAGAAGTTGTGCTTATTGTGTGAACTACTACACGTCAAAAACGACTTAATCAGCCTCGGAACGTCACATCAAATGGTCCACATATCAAAGAAATGTTAGCACATCGCCAAATCATCTCATAATTTTAAATTTATGCCAAATTAATTGTAAAGTTTTATTTTAATAATTATTTACTATTAACTAATTTTGTTTCAACAGTTAGCATCAGCTCGTCCGGCAAAAAGACAAAACGTGAGAATTTTGCAGAACGCCAATTAAGTAGTAATAAGAATTTGACACATGTATTTTAGAGCGGCTTCCCATGTGGAGAAAGCCCAAAAGGCATTACTGCCATATGGAAAACACGAAGGTTAAAAGAGCCGTTGCTTTCGCTTTTCGTATGGCCCCATCTTTTCTTGGTTTTTTTATAATATTAAAATAACAAACTGTAAAGCAGAGAATATTTAATAAAATGAACAACGAACTGTTGGGATGTGCAACATGGTTCATTCATATTTTAATAGGTCTCGTTTTGAGGGTTTGCATGGAAGTACAAATTGAGCATTCCGAGAAGGAATTTCAAAAAGTAGGTAGGAGAGCGGATAGGAATGCTTTTATATATATACCAACCTCTAGAAGAAATTTCTTTGCTACATAAATGATACAAATTCAATGAAATGATATAGATATTGGTGAAAGGTATAATAATAGAAAAAGAAACATAAAAAAGATTTTTGTATTTGACAAATTTAATATATGTTATAAAATTATGTTGCAGTGGATGTTTTTCTTTGATCTATCTTAAGCATTAGTTTTCACTTTCTAAAATATTTTCATCATAAATTTAATAATTTTTTTTACTTATTTCTTATTTAAGATTATCTTATTATTCTTTGTATTTTGATAATGATCACCTCTCAATTTTATTTTTCATATCAATAAGATTTTACACATTTAATTAAAAACAAATATGTGTGTGTAAATATATACTTATGGACATCATAATATTGTATATATATATACACACACATACAAACCCACAAAAGAAGAGTTGAAATTTTTTTAAAAATATTATTAAGATTTAAAACCCATATATAAACTTAAATGGAAGGATGTGGATGTGGATGTGGACAATAAATATTAGCAACATGTGTACATCAAAAGGAAGGTTAGGTTATTTATTACTAAAACATTAATGCGTTTATTTTTGTGAAAGATATAAGAATACAAAAATAAGCATACAAACAAAGGATTTTCATTTTGGATACATTCAATAGATGTAGTAGAACTATGTTGTACTGGAAGTTTTTCTTTAACCTATCTTAAGCATACGTTTTTGCTTTGTAAAAGATTTTCATCATAAATTTTATAAAATTATTTACTTATGTCTTGTTTAAGATTATCTTATTATCCTTTGAACTTTGATAATGATTATCTTTCAATTTTAATTTTTACATCAATAAGATTTTACATATCTAACTATAAACATATATATATATATATATATCACTTTGCAATAAGATTAGATGAAAAGGAAAAAACTCTCAACCTCCATACAATGGGTTAGTGTTGAAATTAGGAAGAAAAGGAAGAATTGTTTTTGCCATTTGTAGCCTTCACATAATGGAATAATAATGAAGGAAATAAAAAGAGAAAGTAAGATTTATGCTTCTCAAAGCATGCTTACTATGGAATGTTAATGAAGATCAATGTAATAAAATGTTCACATAGATGTCTAACTCAATCAAAATTTGATTCAAATCATGTGAACCAAAGCAAGTTGAAATGGTTATTTCAAGCAATGAAAAGGCACTTGCATTTTTATTACTTGTGCATTACTCAAAAACCATTTAATATAAAGAACTCATTAGGACTGATTATGTTAATAACTTTTATTGGCCCATTCTCATGCATTATTAACATATTAAATATAACTTTCTAAATAAATATTAAAAGAACTTGTCAACTAGCTCTATAATATCTAAATATGGATCTCCCCTTAAACATTTCATATTTAGAGTTATTGTGACCCACTGGAGGATTTGTTAAAGTAGGTTTGGCCTTAATATCAATGCAAGAATAGGCTTTTGGATGATATATGGTCTAACTACAAAAGTTCAAGGCCTATGTTTTAGGTACACTCACGTAGATTTGACTTATATTTTCTTGACAGAATTTCATATCTCGAATGATGATCCATATTCAATAAGTTTAGGTTAAGATACTTAACAGTAAATGGATTTGCCATGAGGTTTTCATGTCTTAAGAGAATATCAAATATTGAATGATCATCACTAACATTGACTTGTAAGCATGAAATATATTCAACTACAAAATAGATGTAATTAACTAAAATAGTTGATTTGTCAATGTCAAGTGAGAATAGTTATGTTGATTTTCTATCGAAAGAAATAAAAACCCAAGTAATTTGGAATTTGATAGAGGACATCAAATAACTTTTGATTGATGAATTAGCTCAACAGATGACTTCTTTTAAGATAAAAGTTTTTTGGTTAGCCCTCAAATAAGTTTGTACTTTTAAAGTACAATTTTATTAGTTCTTAAGATATCTAAATATTATAATTAAACAAAGAGAGCCGACTTCGTTTAAGTTAACAAAATCTTGAGAATGTAAAATCAAGATGCTAAGTATGAAATTTTATTGATAAATTTAGGGAAACTAAAATAATATTTTTGATAGTTGGCAGAAGAAGAATAGTGTGTAAGTTTTAGCATATATAGAGCCTTTTTAAGTGATCCTTACTCTTTGATTGTTGGAGCTCAACATCTTCCACATTATGAAGTTGATAGACATTTGGTCCTAGAATATTCTTGATCAAGTACAATTCTTTGTAGTTTGGAGCTAGCTTATGGAGGCTTTATTAGGTGTTGAGAGCTCTTATATTATCTAAGACTTATACTGTCTAAGAACCAAATCATTGACCTTGAAAGGACAATTCTTAATGTGTAATATTTTTTCATACTTTACTTTATATTTAATTTCTTTACATGGTCTCCGAGACACTTTTCCTTGATTAGGTCCATCTTTTGATGTGGTAGTTTCAAGTTCAAGCTTTTGAACTTGTTAAGTGATTGTCCTCGATAGTGATTATAGCTTTGAATCCTTAGAAAAACTTGACGTGTTGCAGAAAATGTAGTTCAGTACTCTCACAATATGTCGAGGAGTTCACCTACCCACCCACCTTTTTTATCATCAAAACAAGGCTTTAAAATTTTCAAGATGTCTTTGTTCATTGCTTTGGCTTGTCCATCTATGTGAGGATGAGAAGTTAAGGTATACTTAAAAAAAAACCATACATTTTGCATAAATCTGGAAATTCTTTAGATTGGAACATTATTGTGTCATTTGTAACAATTGCTATGGAAATATTAAACCTATTATAAAAGTTTTTCTAAAGAAAACTTTAAATCTTATTAATAGTCTTGCCAATAAGAGGCTTCACTTTGATCCATTTTTAAAGGTTGTTAACCACCATGAGAAGGAACCTCCTTCCATTTCTAGCAATTGGAAATACAAAAATGGAAATTCATACCATAGTCTAACAAGAACCAATAAATAATTATTTTTTCCATCTTTGTGAATAATTAGCATGAAAGGGGAGCATGAACTTGACACCCTTTGCACCTTTTGGTAAATAAAATAACATTTTTTTCATTATTGGTAAAAAAAATCCTTGATACATAATCTTCATGGCATGCTCATAGGTAGAGGCACATCCATCACACTCTCCTGAATGGATCAACTTGATCATATCTTTAACTTCTAAAGGATGGTGCGATGGCCTTAGTTTCTTAAACATTTTTTCCTCTTCTTTTTTCACTAGGGCTTAGTTCTTATTATTAATTATTTATTTCTACCAAAGATAATTATATATATATATGACCAAAAATTATTTTGTTGATCAAATGATGAGTTTACAATTAAAAAGATACATAAGCACTCAAATTTCTTTAAAAACTCTTTCTCTCACCACTTTTCATCCATACTCTTTGGGACCAGTGGTGTCCTCAATATATACATATGAAAATATTAAATTATCCTTTTTAGAAAATATTGAATAATAAGTGGCAAGTCTACCATAGACTTATTATGTCAAATATAATAACTTCGAGCCAAAAATCCATGATATCTAAACATATTATAATTAATCTTTTAATTGGTATAACTTTAATGATTCATGTTAATGTAACATTCAAGGAAGCTAAGAATGTGTAAGATATCATCAAAAGACACTTCATATAAATAAATAAATAATATTCATATAATCATAAAAATTAGTACAATAAAAAATATCATGGTATGAGAATGTCAGCAAAGCAAGTGCATGAGACTTGATAATAACAATTAAGAATGAGAGAAAACCATCCAATTATGAGGACATCATGCTTCATATAAACTATAAGAATGTTATCAAGTATCACATTATTATATCAAGTATCACAATAAAAATGTGCAGTTATAAAAATGATCCATACAATTTATTCTAGATTTTTGTGATCTTTTTTGATGGGCTTATTACTTCCTAACCATCCATTTAAATATAAACTCAATTATAATGAAAACTCTTATTTTATCATGTCTTTTAAGCTTACATGTGAAAATCAATATATGCAACTAAGATACAACTAGAATGATAACTAGCATGAGGGATTTTCCCTACTCAATTGTTACAAATAATATTAAAACATGGTGCTTAACTAAATGGTTTTGCATTATCTTGTTGTCACAAATTATTAATGGTGCCCAATCAAAAGATTTTGACCAACCTAATTGTCACAAATATCAATGCACTAATTAAAGAGTTTTTCTTTATTTGATTATCACAAATATCTCATTCATCTTATTAAAATAATATCAATCAATTGGTATCATTGCTTGACTTTGATGTCTATTGCACTTGATTATAATCAGAACTTCGATTTTATCTTTAAATTTTCAATGCATGAAACTAATAAGTATAATAATAAAACCACTCTTATTAAAGTGTTACAAATATTTTTAATATAATTTCATTAATTTTTTCTAGCTTGTTCTCACAACATTATCGATTACAAAATATCTAATATCTCATATTCATTCACATATTTCCAACATCATATTTGCATCATCACATATCATTATCATGTGCTCATGACATCTTATGTATATTATTTTATGTTATATTCATATCTTTTGTTCATCATGTACATAGTCCCAAAACAACTCTTTATAATTATTTAGAGTTTGTCAAGATTGGCATTTAATTTGCTCAAATAATATCATCTAATGGCATCATGATTTTTCAACATAAGCTATGTTCCATAAAATTTGTGCATGAAAAAAAATTATGGAACTAAGTATCACAAATATGATTAAATATGAGTAAAAAGAATTTTATTAAACTTAATAGTAAACTTTATTAGTCACTTATCTCATGAGACACAATTTTTATTGATCAACTTCGAGTCAAATTAGCAATGGTCAATTTGGGTTGGTTGGTCATTTGGATTAACTTGAGTAGTTGGTTAATTTTATATGCTAATGTAGGCTTTGGATCACAAGTGACACCTACATTCTAGAATATTTAGTAGTTAGCTAAGACTTGATTTTTGGATAATTTATTCATATCAATAATATAATAGGCTATTTAATTGAATTCACCCAAATTATTAATAATATTGTCATGATGTTTTTCTTCCAAACACTTTCTTACCTCCCTTATCATGATCTCCCTCATCTTCATTTGTCATCAAAAAAATAAGTTTTGGATTTACTTAAATTTTTTAATGATTTGCTCTTCTCATTAGCATTAGCTTTGTGGAAGCTCCCTTAGATCCTAAGTGTCCACTCATGGGCACTCTCCCTTTCTCAAATTTGTTTCTCTCTATCTCTCTCTTGTCTTTTTTATTGAAAATAATCATAACTTTATTCTCTCTCCTCAAGATCATCCTCTATCTATGTATAAGAGAGTTTATGTGAGAAATAGGTTAGCCAAGCTTGTCCTTATTATTATTATTATTATTATCATTATTATTATTAATAATATTTCTCCTTGGTGTTAGCACTACAAAAAGTTGTAAGGCATCATAGTGATGGGTAGTTAGCTCATCATTTTAGATCAGACCATGCATAATGGATGGACTCTTATAAAGTCAACCAAGAGGGAGTGTGACATGTTAAATTTATGATTAAGGATGTTTGGAAAAGTTTTAAAAGATTGCATTTTTTTCTTCACTTAGTGAAATGCTCAATATTTTATGCTCTCAAATGACTTCATCTAAGAATTATGGTTTCAAAATAATATAATTATTTTTATAATATGTCAAACTTATCTAAGGTTGTCTTAGTTACTAATATTTTTTAAAACATAACTATTAGCTTGATATAAAATTTTAAATGTCATAGATGAACATATTTGTGTATGCCTTGAGATAGGATTTTTTATAATATTGTTAATCAAACAAAGTATATTATTGAATGTATCACTTGACCTTTTTTACATCTAACTTTATAAGGGTTAAAATCCCAAACTTTAGATAAGTGTCATAGCGATTTTTCAGTAAGAAGGCCTTTTAGGTCGAAGAACAAAGCGATTTTGTAACTTAATACTCAACTTCTTAAAATGAGAAAAGTCTTCACTAGAAGCTCTATTGTTGGCTAGTAGATCCACTTCTTGAGTTTGTTTTTAATGAATCAAAAAAGAATCTATAGTATCATGCTTTTGGAGAAGAGGCCAAGCTAGTATTCATAGGATTTTAGGGTAAATCTATACTTTTTAATATGACACTACTTATTAGTTTGCTGGAAATTACTAAAGATTTTTAAGTGCTTCATTTGTAGCCCTCAAGCAAACTAGTGACTTGCAATCAAGGCTTCATGCTTAGCCTTTTTGTTGGTGGTAATGAAAATAATTATGATAACACCTTTAACCTTTGCTTACTAAGAGCTATGAAGGATTGAACAAATGCTACAAGACTCACACATGAAAGCTCCATAAAAAAAGGTTGGTAAAATTTTATAAGGGTCTTAGGTTTTGAATCAAAGGAGTTTCTCTCCATTAGATGACCTTTAAGAACTTGAGATTTTATAAATGAATAGGAAATTAAGTTAAGTTCAAACTCATTATGCTTAATTACCCAATTTGGCAACCTATTTATATCATCTATTGGCTAAAGAATGTGCCTTATTGGTTTATTGGTTGTCACATCTATGATTTGAATATTGGTATAATTGATAGCTTGACATAAGTAAAGCTAGGGTTAGATGCTTTATAAGAGAGTATCTTAGTTCTACATCTTTCAGAGTGAGAGTAACATATAAGATTTGTTATTGAAATCCATTATTCTATTGAATTAAAGCATAGTTAATTATCAAACTTGAAGCAATTAGATATATACATAAAGACTCCCTAAGGACTAGTTTGCTCAACATTGGAGGCTGAGATAAGTAATAATTAAGCTCTAGAAAAGCTTTTTAACAATCTTCAATTTACTATTGTCTAAATGTATTGTAGAGTAGCTTGATGAATTGTTGAACTTTCTCTCCATGCTTGAAAATAAAAATCGTGAACCTGATAATTTTATTAGCTAGATATTGAGCATCTTGATGAGCTTTTTAGGAAGGCATGTTTATAAAATCCTTTACCATGTCTAGAATAAAAAACCATTAGCATGATCATTTTTAAATATCATAGTAAAACTAATATAAATTTTTATATTTTGAAAATTATAACAAAATCAGTATAAAAAATTTAACATTCTTTCAAAAGGTAAGTTCTTAAATCACAACAAAAATATAAAAACTAACAACTTAATAGAAACATAACAAACTACTAAATAAGATATAGCATGATCTATCGTTCCCTTTGATTGTAACATCCATAATGTGAGGGCAATTATTTGAATAATATTTTGATATAAAGAAAATTGAATTATTGTTATTTTGAATTATTTAGGATCTTAAAGAATTTTTGAAAACTTTAAAGTATCATTTCATATTATTCAAAAGTTGTATACCACTAAAGGAGCAACCACTAAAAAGAAGGAGACAAACTAAGAAATAAAACGAATAAATTATTGAATATAATGATAATATGTTGACAAAAAATCTTTTGAATATTAAAAATAAAGATCAAAGATGTATAAGGATTAACTTATGTACTTGAAAAAGTTTTTAAAAAAATTAAAAATATTACATAAATTCACAAAATTATGAAATTTTACAAAGGCATAGAATTTACAAGTATAAGCATAGTAAAAATTTTGTGTCTAAATAAGTATGCGTGATAGTCATTGAACCAAAAGTTAATGAGGATTTAAAAATAGTTTAGGTTTGGTTAAATTATTAAAAATTTTAAATATCATTAAAATATATTAAATTTGGCAAACAAGTGGAGTTGGTCAAGAAGAATCATACAAAATTAACCACTAAACTTTTGAAGTTCAAATTATTAAAAAAGCAAGAAATCTTAGAATTTCCTAATTTTGATTAAATCTTATTTTTTAATTTTCCGAATCTTATTGTACTGACAAAATTGACCTGATAATAACCTAATTTTTTGCAAAACTATTAAATTCCAAGCGATATGAAGGCAAGTAGTCACTGAACTAAGGAGGTCTAATTGTTGAACGGAAATGAAGGATCGATGTTTAGTATATGAGAGGATAACTATGGATGATGAGGGAGTTTTGAATAAAATTAAAACATTTTGATCTTGTTGACAGCTTAAAGAGAAGAGGGGGGAGAGAAGTAGTGTTGTTAAATTATTGGAAAGAGTTTAACAAGTCAAGTAAGGGAATCGAGAAATAATATTGGAAATTAGGAAAGATATATTGTAGTAAGTGTAAAATACTTAAAATGAAGGAAATATGGATCATATAAAGGCACATAATATTTTATCTATTTAAAGGGGAGACCTTTACAATAGAAATTGAGATAGTAAGCTTATGCCTCTATGGATTCTTAGTATTATATAACACTTGGCAACTATAATAAGTAATGAATTGAAATCAATCAAATTCAAAGATGATTGAAATTCATGCTTGTATTTCTTATGTTTTCTTATACTTTACTAAGCATCATATGATCATGATTTTATTATAGATGTGTAAAACATGTTACAATAATATGTATGATGATAATGGCCATTAAAAACAGATGAAAAAAGGCAATGATTATTCTCAATATATTTAGAAAAGAGAAAAATGGAAAAGAAATTAAGAACAAAGGTTGCTAAAAAGTAAGGTATGATTCTAAAAGTTCAATGATGTTAGTTTTAAAAGTGTTGTTTATCTTTCAAAGAGCTTAAATTATGACACAAAACTAACATATTGTTGATTCAATTTGGTTGTGTCTAGAAGATCAATTATTTTGACTATTCACTTGGTAAGGGGTTTGACAAAGAAATCTAGAAGGGAAATGATAGAAGTCCAATAATAGTATTTTGAAAGGCCTTGTGATTGGGAAAAGCTTAGCATTAAATATATTGAAGTTATGAAAGCATGCATATAAAAGTAATGATGCATATGTGCATTCAGGTATTGTTGATTAAAGGTTTCTCAATTGTAATTTCTTGCATTGGTTCTATATTCACAATGGTGCATTCTGATTTTTTCTTTTGATGATGCTTTTGTTGATAGCACTGAGAAAGAGGTTATTTATTAAGTTTAACTGAACATGGAATTCATTTTTAATAAAACCCAGAAGAGTATAATTGCTAAGGATTACTATTATATGATACTAAAATATAAAAAAATAAGAGATTTAATTATTTCTAATATAAATTTTTAAAAAATAAAAAAATTTATAGGATGGTTATAATCTAATTCAAGCATGTTTAAGGAATTGAGGAATGCTTTTGTTATATTGTGTGATCAAAATATCTTACTCATGTTTACGTATAAGTTTTTCAAAACCAAGTGGAATAAAAAAAATTATATGATTTTAAATATTGTCTTGTGAATTCAAGTATACAAATAGAACATGTGGTAGATATACTCGAATTGATATGATTAGAAATAATCAAAGCGATAAAAATGTTATTGCTGGGAGTGTTTGGTTGTATGATTTGAACATGTTAATTTTGGATCAATTAATTTGTTAAGAGACAAGAGTTATCATAATTATCTCATTCAATGGTGGAAGAGGAAGACCAAAAAGTGGTGAGAACAAATTAATATAAGAGACTTGACATATTTTAATCTTAATATCAAGTCAGTATTCTACAATGGTGTCATAGAATTCATGTAATGGTCTTGGATAAATGGCATTGTAATGCAATGCACACTCAAAGGTTTGGGGTGGTGTCTAGTTTCAATCTTTGGGATTTTATGTCCAAGACCAAACTATGAGGACTTATGAAATGTGTTTGAAATCCAGAGTAAACAAATCCTAACACAAATGTGCTAATAAAAATGAGAAAAAAAATGCATGCAATATAGTTTTAAAGACATGTGCTTTGTACCTAATTACAACAACGACATATGTAAGTTATGATTTTGATGAGGCATGACGACAAGTTTAAAATAATAACTCAAATAATTGAAACCTTCTCTATTGCAAATTAGACAAATTAACCAAGTTCTTGAGGGGCAACTATCCTTTGTCTAACAATTTGTTGATTAGATTCCAAGTAAAAGTAGTTAATGAAATTAACATTAAGCATGTTATTAAACTCAAGCAAGCAAATTTAAACATACGAGGAAATCTGAATTTAAATTTTTGTGGTGTAATGAAGATGAAAGTGAAAAACACAAGGAACTCATATTGATTGAAACTATATTTTTATAGATACTTTTATATGACCAACAAAACTAACATGAGAAAGATGTAAAATCATGTTGTTCTTACTTTAACAGTTGTATAGATACATGAAGAAATAGCAAGAAAGAAGTGTTAAAGCTAGTACAACAAACATAACTGACAAGATATACAAAGGAAAAGACTTGAGAGGTCCCTCTATACGTACACATGAAGCGACCAGCAACTTTAGTTCCTTAATCTCTGAACATCTTGGGCTCAACAACAACGATTTCTTCTATAAAAATGTCATAAATATATAATATTAAAAAGAGAAACCTTTCATAATAGGATTCGACACTTATAAAGTTTCATATTGTGTCATTTCGTCTAGCCCATTATTTTTCTCTGTGTGCATGCATCTACAGACATTTAATACATCTTATACATGCTTTAATTTTTGTTAGACTTTTTTTTGGGTCAATGGATGCATTGTTTTCATTTATGCATGATTGTACATAATGATTTTTGTTCTCATATAAGCATGATTGTACGTACATAATGTAATTTGTGAACGCATTAACTTCTTTTTGTACATATGACTATATTCACATTAAAAAACATATATTAGACATTGTCTACACTTGTATAGAAATAAGTATAGTGGAGTGAATGTTTTTATGGGCATTTCTCCCTTTGTGGACATAGAATTTTTCATGCATTGCTTTATTTGTGCATATATAGTTGGGAGGCAAGTATCTATATGTGCACTATGCATCAATTGATAAATGTAGTTTGCCTAAGTTGTTTTTGAATTTGTTTGAATTGAACATGCCAACAATTGGTGATGTAACTACTCATATGGTTTGAGCATTCCCACCAATACAAACTGACCATGTATTGGTTACAACAATGGGCATCTCTTCATAATACCTAGTGACTAAGGCGTACAAACAAAATAGAACACATTTTTCTTTTCAAATGCATTAAAAATACAAAATATGATCAAATATGTAGAAAAAATACAACACCAAATTTTTTAATATGTAATGGATTAGTATTAAAAAGTAGTGGGATTGTGTTGAATTGAATTGAATTTTGTTGTTGTTATAAAAAGCATGTAACATATTTTAACTTTCATTTACGATTTCTCATCTATGCAACAATAATGCTTTTGCAGAATATTCATTTTTGTGTAATGAATTGAAGAAAATTTGTTAAATTACTCAAATTAGCTATGTTTTTGTCTACATTTTTTTATATTTATATATATGCAGAAGAAGCAAAAATAGTAGATGAGAAAACATGAATTTGGAGTTTTCCTTATAATTGAGTTTTAAGATATACTTGAATTTTTTACTTGGTTTATGCATAATCTAGTTGGGCCTGCTTAAGATGATTCATATAGTATGTTTTGGATTTAGCTCAATTTTCATTGTTTGGACGAGGCAATGAGTCAGATGCATGTGCTCGACTAGTGAAACAACAAGCTTTGTTAATATCTGTAAGATTGCGTAGTGCACTTTAGGTTTTATTATATTAGAGATTATTTATACTTCCTAGGTGATTGTAATAATAATGATAAAAGAAAAAAAGACTAAAATGTGTCAAAGTTATTTCTTCAAAAATAGGTTTGGATTAGAATAATGATAACCTTAATAAATATGAATGAGCATAACCATGTTTGTATGTGAATAATGTAATTTATGAATGCATTAACTTCTTTTTGTATATATGACTATACTCATAATTCAAAACATATATTAGACATTGTCTGCACTTGTATAGAAATAACCATTGTTGAGTGAATATTTTTATTGGCATTTCTCCCTTTGTCACATAGAATTTTACATGAATTGCTTTATTTGTGCATATGTAGTTGGGAGGAAAGCATCTACATGTGCACTATGCATCAATAGATAAATCTTGTTTGCCTAAGTTGTTTTTGAATTTGTTGGAATTCAAGATGCCAACAATTGGTGATGTAACTAGTCATATGGTTTGAACATTCCCACCCATAAAAACAGATCATGTATTGGTTACAACAATGGGCATCTCTTCATAATACCTAATGACTAAAGCCAAAATAACAAAATAAAACACATTTTTCTTTTCAAATGCATTAAAAATACAAAATATGATCAAATATGTAGAAAAAATACAACACCATATTTTTTAATATGTAATGGATGAGTATTAAAAAGTACTGGGATTGTGTCGCTTTGAATTGAATTTTGTTCTTGTTATAAAAAGCATGTAACATATTCTAACTTTCATTTACGATTTCTCATCTATGCAACGATAATGCTTTTGCAGAATATGCATTTTTGTGTACAGAATTGAAGAAAATTTTTTAAATTACTCAAATTAGCTATGCTTTTGTCTACATTTTTTTATATTTATATATATGCAGAAGAAGCAAAAATAGTAGATGAGAAAACATGAATTTGGAGTTTACCTTATATTTGAGTTTTAAGATATACTTGAACTTTTTAGTTGGTTTAAGCATAACCTAGTTGGGCTTGCTTAAGATGGTTCATCTAGTATGTTTTAGATTTAGCTCAATTTTCATTGTTTGGACTAGGCAATGAGTCAGATGCATGTGCTCGATTGGTGAAACAACAAGCTTTGTTAATATCTATAAGATTGCGTAGTGCACTTTAGGTATTGTTATATTAGAGGTGCTTTATATTTTTTGGGTGATGGTAATAGTAATGATAAAAGAAAAAAAAATTAAAATGTGTCAAAAATATTACTTCAAAAAAAGGTTTGGATTAGAATAATGATCAACCTAATAAATATTAATGAGCATGACAATGTTGACTTTATGAGCAGTAAAAAAATGTATGAGATAAAGAACCTCGAGCATTCTTTTGCCTATGTAACATGTACTAAATACAAGGACCGTGCAATTTACTAAATGTTTACTAGAATAACAACAAAATTTTATATGAACATATGAATACACCTATTTGGTTGTCTATTCTTGTTATATAAAACACAAAATAAACAATTTTAATGAAACCTACTAACAAAACCATTTTTTTAAATGTTTGCAATTTATATGTGACTACAACTATGCATTATGTGGAGAGAGAACTAGGAATACACACAATTAAGGTTACACACTTATAAAATATCGCTTGAATTGCATGTAAAACATTCAATTATTTATAAGTATAAAATCATTAACTTTACCATACTAATATTAATAATAGTTTACTATTAATGACAAAAAACTGCTATAAAAAAATTTATGCATAAGTGTGAATATTAGGCATAAAGATTCTAACCTGTAAAGATTAGAGCAAAGTGAATGATTATTTTTTCTTTAAGAATGTTTGAATGACATCAATCATCATGCATCATTTCTATTTTCCATGAAACACAAATTATTTTGATGCTTGTCAATCATGCACCCTTTTTTAGGGTTAGGATGAGTGTTATGCACTTATTAAAAGAATGCGCAATACATCCTAGAATTTTGTGGAGGATATGAGATTGTGCATTTTGCAAATTTAGATTAGTGATGCAACATGACACTTCTAATACATGGTCTTGAAGCCCAAGTGTAAGTGTTTGACAAGGATACAATACCTTCATTAAGAGTGTTTGTACTTCATGGAGTTTTCCATTTGTTGAGATCTATTTGAATCCTTTTCTAAACTAATTGGATTGTTGAAATGTGTAGGAAAGCTTTATAAAAGCCATTGACTTAAATATTTGAGTATAAAAATGCAATTTTAGTGGTAATGATGTTTAAAGATTATGGTGGTAATCTTGGAAAAATTTATTGGAACTTGGATATGCTTCAAGTATATTGAATTTAATATACAAATTGTTGGGACATAACTTGAGGCACCATCTTTTGGAGTTAATGCCATGCATTTAAGTTGCAGAAGTTTGCTTGATGTTCTATCTGGTAAGGCTTTGTTAGGACTGGAAGGCAAATTCATATTGTGAGTGTTTGACCAGTTATGCTACATGATGCTCATGCTTTGTAATAAATAAGTTATTGTTGTTAAAGGGAGACATAATTGAATATTAGAGTGGGACTGTTTCAACTAAGAAAGAGAGCTAAAAAGACGTTAGGGTCAGGACAATAAAATTTTTGATTTTTTTGGTAAAGCTTTGCCTTTGCCAGGTGCTTTTAATAATCATTTGATTTTGGATAGGTGGACTATTTTCTTAATTGATATGTTGATTATGATCTTGAACCAAATAGTGCAAAGTGATATAATTTTGTTCTCTAGTGAAAAACAAAATTGTACTTTTTTTACAATTTAAAAATAATTTGAATTATTTTTTAAGAAGATTGATGCTACGCCATAACGTTGAACCATCCCTTTTGAGGACATGGTTAATGTCACTTTGGTAACAACTCATTTGCTTTCAAATTATTTCATCTTGATGTGTCTTGTCTTAAACCTTTTTCAATTTTCAAAAACATAATATCTTTTCAATATTATTATGTTTCTCTTGATCACATAAATTAGAATTAAATATTTTATACTTCAAAACCAATATCAGCATATTTTCTATGACTTGTACAAATTTTGAAAGTTTTTTATTGTGTATATTGCATGATGAAGATTCTAGTTAATTAATTCTTTATGTTTCATTGGTTCCAATTTTTGCAGGACAGCTTTGTGTGGCCAAGGTGACCTAGCACAAGCATCAAGCATCAGGCCAATTCAAGATTATTTTAGGAGAAGACAAAAACAATGTTGCTGAACTTTTAGATCAGGTACTTTTACTTTGTGAAGTTTCTACTTTGGTTAAATGAGTCCTCTATATTGATGTAGAGCTTGTTACATGTATTGAGGGGAATCTTATAAAATTTAAGGGCAGCATAGCGAGGGATTACAACTAGCTTGTGACCTTTTAATTAACTATTTTGAATAGAATAATATTGTTTTTAAGTATTTTCTTTGAGGTATGTACATAATTACTAATTTTTAAACTACTATTAGAATTAATTAAATTTGGGAAAAAAGCATATAGCTTTTTGGTGTTTGGGGTTATTCTCAACTAAAGTTTCTTTAGTTTTATAATTGGCCATTTAGGCCTTTTTAAGTACCCCAAAGTAAAAAGGTAGGTTCATACACCTCAACAATGTTAAAAAGCAATGTTAATATCAAAATCTTCTTCTTCTTTCTATATTGGCGAAACCTTAAACCCTTTATGAATTTTAAGGTTGTTGAAGTTCATGGAGGTGATAAGAGAAACAATGATGATGTATTATGGTAAGGGGTGGCAAGGATAATGAATTATAGTATATAGGTGTTGTCACTTCTGCTTGCACCTATTATATGCATATACTAATAGTCTATTATAGAAGCACTATTGAAGATATTAATGTCAAAATAGATGAGGGTGACAAAAACATTTATTTGAAACTATAAACATGTATACCTATTCTAACTGAAAGTCAATGATACTATATCAGGTATAAAACTATAATGTACATAATATCATATTCACAATCATCTTACATCTCTTTAGAAATTATGTCTTTGTGAATTTGTGATATGTCTTGTAATATAAATAGAAAAATAAGTTATACAATGTTTGATAAGTAAATATTATATGTAACAATTAACATAATATGATATAATGATATAAATATGAGCATAAACATGACATCTCTATAATACTCAAAGAAGAAATGAGTCGCAAATAGTAATAAAAAATATGCTTAGTAATAATATAAGAGTCCACATTTATATATTATATTTCTTTCAAATGTTATCTCATATCTATATGACATCTAATCACATAATCTCTACACCTTTACTAATAAGCATGTCATAACTGGTTAATCCTATTAATCACATCATAACATTATAGAACATCAAGTTTGCAAAAGGTGCTAGTAGTAGCAGGGAGATCTCTAATGCCATTTCATAACTTGATAAAACTAATGCTAATCATGTTTAGCATATCATGTGTTCGGCTCATCATATATAGTGGAATTATAAAATAAAACATAGAATTTTCTCATTTTTTATTCTTTTTTTTATTCAAGATATTTAACCTAGTTATAATTTACATCATATTATAAGATACTATTTCATTTATTTATCTTTTTATCTTCTATTGTGTTTCTATTATGTTGTGTTTTAATTACTTAATGTCATTAAAACATTGATGTATCAAAACATGAATGCAAACATGAGACTTGTATGTCATACTTGAATTCTCAAATAATTATATCTATTATATTTTCATCAATTTGAATTTGCATGGGTTCCAAAAATCTATCTTTTTTTTGGTCTTTTCTTTTAGTTTTTCATTTCTTACAAGGAAATTCATTCATAACTCATAGGGATCTATGGTTTTAAAATC
Source organism: Vanilla planifolia (assembly GCA_023846275.1). NCBI lineage: Eukaryota > Viridiplantae > Streptophyta > Magnoliopsida > Asparagales > Orchidaceae > Vanilla > Vanilla planifolia. The sequence continues at coordinate 337,700 of JAIUJO010000028.1, read as the reverse complement.
CCAAACTATTTTATTTCAATTTTCTAAAATTCTTAAGATTGTATGTATCAATAATAAAGGAATGACATATAAATATTGATCTTACTAATTCTTTTTTTGTGCTTGAAGCTGTTAAAATCACCTCTAAGTTCTTTTATCATAGTTTATCACACTATTCTTGCTTTTACTTTTAGGATTTAAGCTACAACAACAATTTAAGCAAAATATTCCTTAGTTATGGCTTCTCTCACTTTCCCTTGTTTGTTGGAAGTATAGCAGTAGTTTTTCAACATTATAATTATTCAAAATAGTAATACTTCTCTTAATTCTTAATTGAAGTTGAAGCTCTCTTTAACTGAAGTTTCCTATTCCCAGTTTGGTGGAATGCCTTTTTCCTATTAAGCTTTAGCTTGCTACAACACTAACCCTTCCTCGCTTGTAAAAATTCATGACAGCCTCTTCCTTTAGGAAAGAAAACAGAAATACAAAGCTGAGCTCTCTTGGCAGCACAAGTATAGCCAAAAACTTCTCCCAAATAGGTTTATTGTCAGCTCACCTGCTTTGGCCACCTTGCTTCATTCAGCATTCACTTAACTTGTGTTGCTGATTTTGATTTTGTTTCTTTTTTGTTGTTCTGCTGCTCTCCTTTCTTCTTCTTTCTACATTTTCCAATCCTTGATTCCTTTCCTTTTTTAAGGTCTTCTCCAAAGCAGCTGATTCCTTTGCAAACCTCATGAAGTGAGGGTCTCAAAGGTTCTTGAGGTTGACCCAAAAAAGGGAATTAGGGAGAAAGAAAAATGTTGTTGTTAATATTACCAAATAAATAATAGAAAGTAGTTTTATAATGCAATAACTTCTAACATTAGTTAAAAAAAAGGTGAGCTTAAAAATTTTTCAACAAGGATCATAAGCTTCAATTTAGAGACGTAATAAAGGGAGAACATTCATCGAAAACCTTGGTTGCATCTTATTTTTGAGTGGAAGTGATTCAAATGAATGCCTTATGGAAAAATTTATGAAGCTTGAATGAGGAGATGGAAACATGGTTGAGATAATAGAAAATGGTATCATTGTCAAAGAAGTGGAGTCCTGTTATGACAAAGGGTATTTTATGGATCTTATAAATATGTTATAAAAATCCACTAGCCTAACTTTTCCAAACTTGATCAACTTTTTATTTTAATTAAATCTGTTAAAATTAGACTTGCTTATTATTGGCATACTTATGAACCAGCATGTATTATCATAAATCTTCAAGGAACTTGTTGAGAATTAGAGCAAAATGTAGACTTATAAGAAATTTATAAAGGGAGAACATTCATTGGGCACCTTTGTTACATCTTATTTTTGGTAAGTGCATTATGAAAGACTTAAAAGGAAGTGATTTAAATGATTTCCTTGTGGAGGACTCCAAGGAAGCTTTGATGAGAGATGAAAACATGATTGGGATTGTAGAAAATGACATCATTATTGGAGAGGTGGAGATAGACGGTTGCTGACGAGAACAAAGAGTAACTTTAAAAATATTATAAATATACTAAGATACTCCACAAGTCTATCATACCCAAACCTTATGTTTTAATTGAATATTGTAATTTTTTACCTATTTATTATTCGAATACTTGTTGACTTGCATGCTTTGTTATAAATCCAGAAGGAACCTACTGAGAATTAGATCATAACTCAGATTTATATGCAATTTACTCTCATATTTATGTATAACATGATATATTGATGTTAGTTAGTTAGTATTATTGAAGTAACTTGTTATTTTATAGTAAATCTTCATTTTTTAGTTGCTTAAGTGTTCATTATTGCTAATGAGATGTTTTGTTCTTTGATATGGTAGTTGACATTAATAAGTTTTTAAGCAAACATACTACATAATTTATCTCTTTCTTAATCTAATCTCCATTATTGAATAAATTAATGCACTTAAGTTGGATTAAGTCTTGCTTAGGAGTGTGAGGCACTACCAAATGACACTTAAGCTTAGAATTGGAATTTAATGCTTGCTTATTCATGTGCTTTAATTATTTATGCAAATTAGATTACAGTTTTTGCCATAATGAAATTTGAATTTCTAGTTTGCTATTTATTTTGCCCTGTTATGAACTTTTTGGTTTTTACTTGACCTTTAGGCATGAACTTCTCTCTTTAAGCAAGCATTAACACACATCTATAGTTAAACAATTACTTTTAGTGGGCTTGCTTTAGATTGATCAAGTATAGTGCTTGTTTTTAGCAAATTCGTTTAGCATTTTTCATATCTAGTTGGAGTTGTTTAGAATTTTTTTTTATTTGAAAGACTTCTATTTAATTATTGTCTAAATTTCTAAGAATATTCTAAAAAATTTTATATTTCACTTGACCTTTTTCTTGAGTACTACTTTCTGGTTGATACTATGCTTTTTTTAACTGCTTTAACTAATTTTTCTAAGGTTTTGTAATTTCTTGACAAAACTTGATCATATTATCAAAAGGAGGGATAATAGAACAAGAAATAAAACTAGAAAATTTTTAGGAAAAAAAGATGCATAGAAAGAAGGAAGATTCAAGTTTGGAAATCTCTCTTGCATAATAGATAAAAATGCATGGACTTGTGGTTTTGTTTAGCTTTTAGATTATTTATTTCAATTACATAAAATCAATATTTACAAACACTGAATTTTATTATTGCCACTTTGATTGGAAGTTCTTGATTGTTGTCCTATGTTGAGTTTGATGCTGGTGAGAACGAAGATCAGTATCAGAAAGCAGCAGAGTCATAAAAGACATCTTTAGACTATTATAAGGTCTATTTAAGCACTTCTTATGCCCAAAAATATGATAAAAATATTTTTGTACATTGAGTTTTTTTTTCTTGAAGATTCCAAATTCAATATTGCATAGCAAAAGTTAAATACTGTTTAGGGCATGCTTTACTCATTGTTCAGGTTGACTTTTTTGTGACTTGGAAGTTGAGTTCAATTCCTGAAACCCTATGTTATGTAGGGTAATGCATGCCTAAAACAGCTTCTTCCTACATTCAATTTTTTGGGAACCTTTGTTATGCCCTTCTATTTGGTATTTTTCTATTGAAATGTAGCAAGATGAGTCATCCTATGTCCTCTTGAGCATATATTTGGTTTGTTGCATTATGGCATTTCAAGAATTTAATCACTAATGTGGTGTTAATTTTTAGTGAAACTTGAAAGTGCCAATTTATGTTTGTAATTGGTAATATAGTGACATGCATTTGATACCTTAATGTATCTGTATTAGTACTTCCATGTTTATTGTGATATGCATTACCATGATCTGATTTTTTTAGTTAGGCAACTCTTTTAACGAACTGATTATGATATTGACCATAAAGCGCTAAGAGCTTATCCTAGTTGTCTTGGAGCTGTGAGGCTTGATATAGGTTACTGTAGATACAGACCTGGTCAATTTGACAAGGCTCGACAAGCCTTTCATCGAGTGCTTGATGTAAGTTAGTTTTTATTTATAGTACAAATTTCATGACATGCCTTGTATGTTCTTATGTTCCCCTTTTATTTGTTTCCATTGTGTAGTTAGTTCTAGAAAAGATTGATGCTCTTGTGGCCCTTGGAATTATGGAATTGCAAACAAATGAAGGTGAGATTGTACTTATCAATGTAGGAGGTAACATAGGTAGTTCATTCTTTTGTTTGTTCATAATGGGGTGGGTTTGGTTCACTGAAATTTTGTTTTATTATTGGCTAATTCATCTTAGTGTTCTTGTTTTTGTAGTTGATGGTATTCAAAAAGGAATGCTGAAGATGCAAAGAGCTTTTGAAATATATCCATATTGTTCAATGTCATTAAATGATTTTGCAAATCATTTCTTCTTTACTGGTCAGCATTTTCTTGCTGAACAGTTAACCGAGACGACACTGTCTGAAATTAATCATGGGTTGATGAGAGCTCATTCCTACTACAATCATGGGTTTGCTGAATAGTCCCTTATCCGTGATGTTTATATTATCAACCATTCTTGTTCATACTCTTAACATGATGCTTCGTCATTATTCCCAATGATTGAGTCTTTTTGTACTCTAGTATACAATATGTTCTGTTCTTTTTGTTGGTCTTAAATCTTGTTGTATTTGATTGCTTATTAGGGTGATTTTGAGAAGGCTAGGAGGTATTACATGGATTCTATCAAAGAAATTAACAAGCCTCAAGAGTTTCCTTTGCCATTTTATGGTGTGTTCATATATTCGCTCACTGCTTCTTCTTTTCAAAAGTGTTACATTTTTGAAAGAGTTGTGTACATGAAAAAATATTGCATGCTATTAACAATTCTTTAGGATATTAAAAATTTTACTTTTTGTGGCATTGTATTTAACTATTTCTTATGAGATAATTTTATCATGGCCTGCTTTGGAGATGAAAATTTCCTATAACAGTTGTAAACTAAATTTTTTTTGTTGTTCAAATTCTAGTTGTATGTGATTATGCTTTCTTTGATGTTTCTCACCAGCCATTCCTTGGAAGTGATCTCATTGAAATGGCAGGAATAAGAACAATTAGAACCTCTTGGATGTATTCAAGTTTATTTCATTTTTGAGTTGAGTGCATACAATGACGTTTGACCCATCCAAGTTGGCTTGGCATATTAAAAAGTTTCACTAAGCTTCATCGGTTAACAAATGATAATCATGTGTTGCGTTTAAGCGCACGTCAAGAGCATGCTCAATAAGCAGGAGGGAGTAGCTCTTGTTCGAGCAAGCAGAGGGGATAGAGAAAATTACGAGGCTAAAAGAGGACGATTTCTTAAATGGAGTGTAATGAAGGACAGTAGCTTTTTGGCTGTGTCCAGCGCCCCACCCGTCTTGTATCCACAAATATCCTAAGCATCCATCATTCCCACATGCTTCACAAGTAGCAAAACAAAAGTTAGAATGTCGCCTCCCCTGCTGTGCATGCTCGCTCGAGTATTCTTCGCTCCTTGCATCAAAAGCTCCAACCATGCCGATGTGATCACCTGTCACCTTTGTCCTTCCCAAGCACAAGAATCAGGTGCACAAGTAGTCACACTATCTAAAACAGAAAAAGATATGTGATCCATTCTATAGGTTATGTTAGCATCAAACCGCACGCTTTCCACTCATCATCATCATCGATGTTCACAGTCGACGGCAAATCCTCTTCATTCTGTTCGATGAACTGTACCATATCATAGCAAGCGTGTCAGTAAATCAGTGGGCTCGCTCCTCCAATGGTTTCCATTATCTCTGGTCGCATAAACACCAGATACAACATATTGTCAGACAGGCATTTGCATGCCTGCATCCCACGCCAAGTGCTCTTCTATGCTCTTAACCTCTTAGACTGTGGTTGTGTTTCATGAGGATGATGCAACGGGTGCAGCTCCTAGGGCTTCTAGTGGTAGCATAGCTTTGTTGCAATGCGCCACACAAAAACTTGTTGATTAACTGGAAAGCCTTCTGTCAAAATAAGGAATGCAGAGACAACCCATACTGGGGCATCGACTTGCCGGAGTGTAGCGAGCTCTTTGTTATCATTGAGCTTGTTAGAAATTGATTTAAACGTGTCATGTTTCAGTCAAATTTGTCACGTGTAAGTCAAACATGTCAAGAGTCAGACAAACGAGTCAAACTAGTCAAACGGTTTTGCGTTTTTCCAAGTGCATTCGTGGGTTAGTCGATTAGTGAGTTGGAGTATTTAGTGTTATAGTGGACCCATTTGTTAGGAACATGATTAATTAAAAATGAACAATTCGCAGTTTTTTTCCCTGGTATCACATACCAGTATTTCCATCATCTTCTTCCTTGTGTTGTTTTTGCTTCAAAACCCTAACAGAACTGCCACCACGATATTTGTAAGCATTTCTAAGCATGTGCAGTGATGAGCTCTAGAAGAAGTGGATTGCCTTTACTAACTTCTGTGAATATGAAATTTAGGATGAAAATACACTAGTCTAGCTCGAGAACAATACCGTTGCCTCCTGAAATGCCCTAATAGGCCATCTAAGCTTGGATTATATTCTGTGTGCCCATTCGTTTATCCTCCTGTTCTTTGGATTTTTTTATGATACATGTTCCTTTGGTAGTAATGCTGCATTCCCGAAGTAGTTGGTGATCAAGTTGGGTTGCAGCATCTCCGAAGGCCTCCATCTTCTCTCAAGCCACAATTTTCTCCTTATTCTAAGAATGAGCTGGGCAAGAAGCAAATCCCACTTGCCCAGTTTCTTAAATTCTAGAAGGAAGATCACCAGCTAGTCAGAAAAGCAGTAACATTAGAGAAGCCACGATATCAAGACATATTAAAGCTCCAAGCAGGACATAAGTGATTGTGACATCACTAGATTTAAAGCCAAGCTTTTATGAGAAAATGAACAAGAAAGCAAGAAGGATACTAAAGGAGTAGATCACCCTGAGGATGACGTCGACGGGAGCAATTAATGATGCCCTTCATGTACATGTGGAATAATGTCCACGAAGAAAGGCTTGCAAACGGAGTACATATCGAAAGCTCCTTTTAAAGCATACAATCCTTCTTTTCATTTTCGTGCTACACACATGCTACCATTGTCCTACGGTTGGAAGAAATTTGGTTTAATTGACTTTGCTTTCCTGAAATGACCACAGAGCTGCGGAAACCATCAGGGCTGGCTCTGTTGATCAACTGAGACTGCTCTACGTACTTAATGATGGTGATAAAGAATATAATCAGGGTGGGAGCGAGCAGGAGGTTACTTGGAAGAGGCCGAAAAAGAACATTGACGGCAATGATGAGCTCGTAGGTGAGGGCAAGAAGGTGTCGAGCCCACAGCTCATTGTCCTCCAAGGAGTAGGCAGTGATGGTGTCTGGGCCACCAAGGTGAAGCAGAAGGAAAGGCGCCCAGAATGCGAGGATGGCATTGCTTCTATTGTCGTCCATACTGCTGCATAGTTGGCCAAGAACGAAGTCGGCAACCCAGTTGGCCAAAAGGTAGTTGCTCCAAATAGCCATTCTTATCCATGCTCTCGATGTTAAGGGGTTTCTCAAACGTCCAAGGAAGATGAGCACAATTTGTATCGCAAGGCTTACCATTATCAAAATACATACATCCCACTTGCTCCAGACTTTCTTATATTTTCTCGAAATATCCATTAATTTTGTGTGTTCTGTGAGATCAACTGATTATAGAAAGTAAAAATAATTTCACTTTCTCCATTCGTTTCGATCTCCCTGCTCCATTTTCAAGCAGGTGAGTGTGAATATATATTTGATGGGGAACCCAGAAAGTTTGGAGCAACAGCCAAAACATGACCAAATTTCTCATGTCAAAACAACACTAAATATATATTTGTTTAGGGGACACCTTCGATTTATAATTGACATGCAAAGGTTAAATAAATTCCTTGCCTATGTGGAGACTGCTAGACAGTTAACATCCTTTCCTTGATGCTTTTCAATCTTTCTTACAGTCATTCGAAAAAACTTACATCATGGATGGCTCAAACCTTTGCAACTCTCCTCTATGGCAAAACTTTGCTTCTCAGTTTCTTTAGATAAAAAAGCTCATTTGATTTGGCCTACTAGACTTATTTATTAGCCGAGACAACAAGGTCGTGAATACCTGAACTCTTCAAAGCTCGCTATTGAATTAAGCTCGGGAAGTGAAGGTAGTTAAAATCATTTTTTATCCTACCTGTGCCATGACTATTGAGAATTTGAAAATCTTATTCCCCATGAGTTTCAACATGACTTTTTTATAAAATACCTAAATATTCTATTATTTACAAATATATCATCTTATTTAATATTCTTCTATAATAAAATCTAAAAATTACATAACATACTGCCATTAAGGTTGTAGAGGCACATATTATTCATTTTTATTGAAGTACAATATACGTGATTTGTGCATGCCATACAAGTTGCTACACATATTGTACGTTAGGTTATAAAAGTTAGGGAATCAGCAATAACATAGGATTAGTCATATAGTTGTTTTACAGAAAACATATAATGCAATGAATTTAATGTATGGTATGCAATTAAAAAATTTTACAAAATATATAATACATTAAGTATAAAATATGGCATGCTAATACTATAATAGGGGGTAAATAAAGATAATTATTTTAAGGAAATAATCATAAGAAATATGGTGTGTGTATGTGCCTATATATATATATATATATTTAAAAAATTATTTGGTGATAAATATGCATGTTTAAATTTGTAAAAAATAAAAAAAATAATTTGAAAAAGGTGTTTTCATCCTAAATTCAATAAGTAAAACTTGTAATTATGGTATATGCATAATATTAAATTAATATATAAAATGTTTTATAATTAAGACATTTTTGCATATTATTAATTATTTTTTTACTCTTACATAAAATACGATTTTTCTAAGTGGTTGATTGAAATTTTATTAGTGTATCATTTTATATTTTAATTATATTTATATTTCATGATATGTAAGATAATATATATGTGATGAGGACATCATGTTCGAGAAGGACTTTCGACGACCAAGGACCAGGTCTTATACAAAAAAACAAGGCCAAAATCTAAATTCCTGCCGCCGAAAGCAGCCTCCGCCGCAACCTCCGCCGTCGCCACGCCTCCAGCCATCCGGATGACCCGCGCCGACCCACGCCAGACCGAGAACTGTAACCCGCGCCGACCTACACCAGACTCACGAACTGTGACCCGCGCCGACCCACGCCAGCCCGCGCCGAGTAACGCCAGCCCGCGCCGACCGCACCGCCGCCGAAACGTCGCCGCGCCTCCAACCATCCGAAATTGGGGATAAATACATGAATTTTCATTAATTTTCTCAGAATTTTAAGAGTCTATTTTTAGGTGCTTTTTAATTTACCCATGTGTCCTTTAGTATTCCCATATTATGAGTCAAATGTCTTTTGTACCCTTTTGGATTCCTATATAAGGGGAAGTCCTCTTCTATTGTAAAGATATACAGTTAATGAAAACTTTTGAGTGTTCTTTGCTTCCATTCTGAGTTCGTGAGTGCTTTGAGTGTCTTTGGCTTGCCGACTCGTCAAAGCTCTGATACTGGGAGGAGGGACGCGAGGTCCAAGTGGTGAGACGCCAATCCAGTCTATCATCTTCCTTCACCGCTCAACCATCTTCAAGTTGAAGTTTTCGTTTTCCTCGTCTTCCTTTTTTACAAGTAATTTCCAATTCCTAGATTATTAATTTGTCGTCAATATATTTTCATTCTGCGAAGTGCAACTTCTATTATAAATTATATTTAAGTTTCAACTGGTACTTAACCAATCTAAGTACTCCCCATTTCTGAGTGTTTGAAAGTGTGTAGCCGTAATCGATTTAGCGACTTCTTAGCCGCTATCGATCCTAGTTTAGTTAGGATTCATTGGTTGGTGCCCCTTTGCGTTCAACCATCTTTCTATTTAGGATGTGTGTCCCTTAGGGAGACGACCCTGCTCTTTGTTGTGCATCAGCCACGAATTTTCTAACTAAGCAAATTTCTTCAATCCTACATCACATTCTGTATCAGAGAAGATTAATCGGTTACTTGTGAGCTGCACACATACTTTACAAAAAAAAAAACGTTTATGCGAACTAGATCTGGTAGGGAATATACAATGGATAATTAATTTGAACAACTCATGGAACTGATGCAACAAATGCAATTAGCTATACAGGATCTATCAACTCAAACAAATGCAAGATTCAATCGATTAGAACGAAATCAAGTGGAACCAGAAATTGCTGAAGAAGAAATACAACCCCTTAGACTTACAGTCACACCGACACCACAACGTAGAATGGAACCAGAGATAATAGAAGAAGGAAGTGACTATCAATCAACAATAAGACACAGAAACCGGATCGAAAATGACAATGACCAATTACTCAGATCAATCAAATTCGAAATCCCTAGTTTTGAAGGTTCCCTTAACCCTAAAGAATATTTAGAATGGGAAGCCGCTATAGACAAATATTTTCAATGGTTTAGACTTACTGAAGATAGAAAGGTATTATTTGCTAAAATGAAATTATCTAAGCAAGCACGACTCTATATGGAAGCTGTAGATAATGATAATTTTCAAAGAAACTTGCCGCCAATTGAAACTTGGAATGAACTTAAAAGAGCCCTTAGGCAGAAATATGTTCCAAGAACTTATAAAAATCAATTGTTGGACCAATGGCAACGTCACACATAAGGAGGAAAATCAATAAATGAATATGTTGCCAAATTCGATGAATATCATCTCAGATGTGGAATAGATGAAGACCCATCTATGACTCTTTCCCGATTTCGTGCTGGACTTAGGGAAGACCTACAAAGAGAACTCTTAATTCGTGGCGTAGAATCCCTACCCGAAGCCTATAGAATAACTAGCGAAATAGAGCGCTTACAAAAGACCTATCCTACAAAGAAGTTTGAACCCAAACCTATACCTAAATACTCTAATAATGGATCATCTACTAGCCGAACCCAGCCTACTACCGCCATAAAACCCAATCCAACCACCACAAAACCTAAAGAAATAACTTGTTATAAATGTAATGGAAAAGGACATGTAGCAGCCCAATGTCCCACCAGGATAAACTACTTAGAAGAAGGTGAAAGTGAGGAACCTGAAATAGACACCAAGGAGATAACAGAATACAACCCAGATAGTGATCTTGCTAATGAATATTATGAAGATGAAGAAGACAACCCAGGGGAAGAAACTCTAGCTGTAGTCAGATGCACCCTTACTCAACCAAAAATTAGTGAAGACTGGAGAAGAACTGCAATCTTTCATACTTTCATTAAAATAGGAGAAAAGGTTTGCAAAGTAGTAATCGATAGTGGGAGCAGTATTAATGCCATTTCTACAGATTCGGTGACCAAACTTGGCCTAATTACGACCCCACACCCCCACCCTTACACTGTCTCATGGATTAACGAGACATCTATTCCAATTAAAGTACAATGTATAGTTCCTTTAGCATTTGGACAATATTCAGAAGATATAGTTTGTGACATAGTCCCAATGCAAGTAGGAAGCATCATATTAGGGAGACCATGGCTTTATGACCACGATGCTTTATTAACAGGGAAATCCCATACATGCATCTTTACGCATAATGGACAAAAGATTAAACTATATCCATCCCCTCCCAAGGATAAAATTCAACCTATCAAGAAGACAAATCAAATTAAGAATAACAAAATTCATATCATATCTAAAGGAGAAGCCATGCGTGAATTCACTGATGGATTAGTAATATGGGCATTAGCAGTTAAAAAAGTACAAACTAAGATCCCTGACATAGTCATCCCACCTGAGATCGAATCTACCATAAATGAATTTAGTGATATATTCTTAGAAGAACCAAACAGTTTGCCCCCACTTAGAGATATACAACATTGTATTGATCTTGTCCCTGGAGCTAGCTTACCGAACTTGCCTCACTATAGAATGAGTCCCACTGAACACGAAGAGTTAAGTCGACAAGTTAAGGAATTAATGGAGAAGGGATTTATTCAAGAAAGTCTAAGCCCTTGCGCCGTCCCAGCATTATTAACCCCTAAAAAAGACGGTACATGGAGAATGTGTATCGATAGCAGGGCTATTAACAAAATTACTATAAAATATAGGTTTCCCATCCCTAGACTTGATGACCTCTTAGATCAAATGAATGGGGCAAAGATTTTCTCAAAGATTGATTTAAAAAGTGGATATCACCAGATTAGGATTCACCCTGGGGATGAATGGAAAACGGCATTCAAAACTCAAAATGGACTTTACGAATGGCTAGTGATGCCTTTTGGCCTTTCCAATGCACCTAGCACTTTTATGAGAGTTATGACTCAGATTCTTAGGCCTTTCTTAGGACAATTTGTAGTGGTATATTTTGATGATATATTGATTTTTAGTAAAAATATAGAAGCCCATTTGGATCATCTTAAGAAAGTTTGTTTGGTGCTTCGAGAGAACAAGTTATATGTGAACTTAAAAAAATGTGCATTTATGACACACAGTGTCAATTTCTTAGGATTCATAATTTCTGATGTTGGAGTATCGGCCGATCCTGAAAAAATCAATGCAATAATAAACTGGCCTACACCTAAAAGTGTTCACGATGTCAGAAGTTTTCATGGTTTAACAACATTTTACAGGAGATTTATAAAAGGATTTAGCACACTCACAGCTCCGATCACGGATTGCATTAGAAAGGGCGGATTTGATTGGACTGATAAAGCTAACGACGCCTTTGATAAAATTAAAACCTGTATGACCCAAGCCCCAGTTTTGAGACTCCCATATTTTAATCTAGTATTCGAGGTTTCTTGTGATGCTTCGGGAGTTGGAATTGGAGGTGTATTAAATCAAGAAGGGCGACCTATTGCATACTTTAGTGAGAAATTAAATGAGGCAAAGCGAAAATACTCAGTATACGATAAAGAATTTTATGCTATAGTTCAGACTTTAAGACATTGGAGACATTATCTTTTACCTAAAGAATTTGTTTTAAATTCTGATCACGAAGCCCTCAAGTATTTAAATTCTCAAAGGAAACTTAAACCTCAGCATGCTAAGTGGGTTGAGTTTATTCAAAGTTACACATTTGTGCTGAAGCATAAACCTGGTTTAGAAAATAAGGTAGCTGATGTGTTAAGTAGAAAAATAAATCTTTTAACTACCTTATCTGTTTCAATCACTGGATTCGATGTTTTACCATCTTTATATTCAACATGTGAGGACTTTAAAGATATTTATTCTAAACTTTTAGAGAAACCATCTATGGTAATAAACGATTATATGATAAAAGAAGGTTATCTATTTTATAATCAGAAATTATGCATTCCAAAATCCTCATTAAGAGATTTTCTTATTTGGGAAATACATGCGGGAGGTTTAGCTGGCCACTTTGGAAGAGATAAGACTATATCAGTCGTAGAATATAAGTTTTATTGGCCTGGATTAAAACGACAAGTGGCTAGAATAGTGGCAGGCTGTAGGAACTGTTTAGTCTCCAAACTTAGGAAACAAAATACTGGACTATATATGCCTTTACCCGTCCCATCGAGACCTTGGGAAGACATTTCAATGGATTTCGTGCTAGGATTACCTAAGACGACAAGACGATTTGATTCAATCTTTGTAGTCGTCGATAGATTTACTAAGATGGCTAGGTTTGTTCCATGTTATAAGACCTCAGATGCAACTCATATTTCTAGACTTTTCTTTGACGAAATTGTCAAAATACATGGAGTACCTAAGACCATAGTATCTGATAGAGATGTTAGGTTCACATCACATTTTTGGAGAACTTTATGGCAATCATTAGGAACAAAACTGAAATTCTCCACAGCTTATCATCCACAAACTGATGGCCAAACTGAAGTTGTCAACCGAAGTTTAGGAAACTTATTAAGAAGTTTAGTTGGTGATAATGTTAAAAAATTGGGACTTACTTTTACCAAGAATAGAATATGCTTATAATAGCTCAGTCAATAGGACAATTGGAATAAGCCCGTTCGAGGCCTATAATGGTTATAAGCCCCATAGTCCTATAGACTTAATTCCTTTACCTACACATACTCGTTCATCAGAATCAGCCATAGAATTTGCTGAACATATAAGGAATATTCATAAAAGTATAAAAGAAAAAATTAGTCTAAGCAATGAAACATATAAAAAATTGGCTGATGCACATAGAAATAACAAGGAGTTTTCTATGGGAGATTTTGTCATGATACGTGTGAGGCCTGAGAGGTTTCCTCCGGGAACATTGAGAAAGTTGCATGCAAAGGGCATCGGACCTTTTAGAATCATAACTAAAATTAGCCCGAACGCGTACACTTTAGAGTTGCCAGACGATTATGGAGTTAGCAACACTTTCAATATCTCAGACTTGGTGGCTTACAAGGAGCTAGTTGAAATACCTAGTGAGCTGTTTGAGCCTGAATCTCCTCCCCTTGTGAGTGAACCCCTACCCGAGTGTCCACAGGCCTGTTTTAAGAAAGCTAGTGAGCAGATTGAAAAAATTATTGATGATAAAATTACTAACACTAGGAATAAATAATATCGGAAATATCTTGTACATTGGAAAGACAGGTTAAACGAAGATGACACTTGGATATCTCGAGAGGAGCTTCGTCGTTTGAACCCTGGAGCACTTGAAGACTATGAGAGGGCCAGAGATTATTCATCAAAGCTGAGTTTTTCCCACCCCAAGGGAAATGATGAGGACAACATGTTCGAGAAGGACTTTCGACGACCAAGGACCAGGTCTTATACAAAAAAACAAGGCCAAAATCTAAATTCCTGACGCCGAAAGCCGCCTCCGCCGCAACCTCCGCCGTCGCCACGCCTCCAGCCATCCGGATGACCCACACCGACCCATGCCAGACCGCGAACTGTGACCCGCGCCGACCCACACCAGACTCACGAACTATGACCCGCGCCGACCCATGCCAGCCCGCGCCGAGTAACGCCAGCCCGCGCCGAGTAACGCCAGCCGCGCCGACCCACGCCAGCCCGTGCCGAGTAACGCCAGCCCGCGCCGACCGCACCGCCGCCGAAACGTCGCCGCGCCTCCAACCATTCGAAATTAGGGATAAATACATGAATTTTCATTAATTTTCTCAGAATTTTAAGAGTCTATTTTTAGGTGCTTTTTAATTTACCCATGTGTTCTTTAGTATTCCCATATTATGAGTCAAATGTCTTTTGTACCCTTTTGGATTCCTATATAAGGGGAAGTCCTCTTCTATTGTAAGGATATACAGTTAATGAAAACTTTTTGAGTGTTCTTTGCTTCCATTCTTAGTTCGTGAGTGCTCTGAGTGTCTTTGGCATGCAGACTCGTCAAAGCTCTGATACTGGGAGGAGGGACGCGAGGTCCAAGTGGTGAGACGCCACTCCAGTCTATCATCTTCCTTCACCGCTCAACCATCTTCAAGTTGAAGTTTTCGTTTTCCTCGTCTTCCTTTTTTACAAGTAATTTCCAATTCCTAGATTATTAATTTGTCGTCAATATATTTTCATTCTGCGAAGTGCAACTTCTATTATAAATTATATTTAAGTTTCAACTGGTACTTAACCAATCTAAGTACTCCCCATTTCTGAGTGTTTGAAAGTGTGTAGCCGTAATCGATTTAGCGACTTCTTAGCCGCTATCGATCCTAGTTTAGTTAGGATTCATTGGTTGGTGCCCCTTTGCGTTCAACCCTCTTTGTATCTAGGATGTGTCCCTTAGGGAGACGACCTTGCTCTTTGTTGTGCATCAGCCACGAATTTTCTAACTAAGCAAATTTCTTCAATCCTACATCAATATGCTTTCATGAAATAATGCATACAAAAATAGAATTTTGTTATTGTAATATCCTAAAATTTTTCTCTATATAATATATTACAAATCTTGAGATTTGAATGATATAATTTTAATTATAAGAATTTAAATAATAATAATTTTTTTAAATAATACCTTTATTAATTAAAATAAAATAACAATAATTTTATTTTGAGAAGTGTGTCATATTTTTAAATGAAAATAAATTTTATTAAAGAATATAATTAAAAATAACTCTATTTGAAGAATATAATTGTAGTGTGCAAATAATGTTTTATGACCTACACAATTAATTACAGTTTTTTGAATAATACATATATATATATATATATATTATGAATATTTCAATGGAAAATAATACTTTTTAATTTAAGCCAATTATCTTTAACAAGATTAGTGTTAAATAAGTTATTAGTAAAAGAAAAATGGAGGGAGAGAACAAGAAAAAGAGAAAATAAAGAGAAGAGGGAAGAAGAAAATTTCAATTCAAGAGGACAACAAGAAAGAGAAGAAAAGAATTGTGTTGGTCATAAGGAGAGTAGCAAGGTAGATAGAAAGGAGAGTTACTATTACTATAAGAATAAAGAAGGGGAAGAACGTACTAGAAAGCCACTATAATGGGTGAAAATTGGGCAAAAAAATTGAAATTATATTTTTTTATTTAAATTGATTAATTTTTATAAAGGAATTAGAGGTTTTATTTTATTGTACTAGAATGCTATGATAATTAATTATGGGGGTTTAGAGTTGTCTTATAGTAAAATATAATTGAATTTAAGCCTTATGGTTTTGTTCGGAGGTGAGTCTACTATATGATTAGACTCAATATATGATTATCAATAATTTGTTTAGCGAGTTAATAAACATATCATACAATTAAGAGAATATATAAAACAATTAGAGCTAAGTTGGTTCAAGAAGAAAGCTTATTGTGTGGTCCAACAATGTCGTCATATCATAGTAAAGTGATCATATTGTACCATGGGATTCTAATACAATATGATTAGATAAAGGTCAAAGACTAAGATGAGCTTCTGATAACCATAGATTGGGAATTGAAGGAATCATATTGTTTGATGGAGAGGCCATATAATACAATAAGTGAAGAATTAATAACAATGATTTAGTGAGATGCCAATTATACAAAACAATGGGGGAATCATATAGTTGATGTTTTCGTAGTAGAGAAAGTAGATAAAATGCTTTGTGTTTGATGAGTCAAGAATAAATGTTTATATCTCATACTGGCTTGCTTTAGGTGAAATTCTTAATATTCAATTAAGTCGATCCATGAACTTTAAATGTCTAAAATAGTGGTCTTCAAGACTCTTGGAGTGATGGCAAGTTTCAAAGAAATTGAAGGAATGCACCAAAATCTTTATACTTGAATATCTTTTTATTTTTCTTGAATTTGATGTGTCCAAATTTTGAGATGATGTGACGCACTAGTAGTATTAAAATTTGAAAATTTTATAAGTTTAACAATTTTTTAATTTTTATTTTTGGGCCAAGTATTATTGATGAAAAGTATAGACATCGATATTTGATTTTTTAAAATTATTTAGGAATAATAGTTAATGAATTTTTTATCATAGTATTTAGGAAACTTATAATACTATCATAATATAAAATTATTTTGGTAGACTTATATTTAGACATTTGCACAAAGATTCTCACAAAACACTATAAAACCACTTTAGTCTCGAGAATTTTCACTGTAGCGTTGGGTGGGTAGATCCGACCAGATAATTGGTCCGTCCAGGCTTTAAGGATTTAAAAAATAAAATAAATTTAAAAATTCTTTGATAGACCCGAAATGGGCGAGCGAACCCCAAAGGCCGTAGGAAGAGCTACTGAACGGAATAAGTCGATCAGCCTGCAGCTGCTGAAAAGAACATTGCGAACTTAGCCCACAGAGAAAGCTGACCAGAGCTTGTGCAAAATCAAGCCAACGAAAGACCAAGTGATGAAATCTTGGTCAAGAAAGGGGGGAGCCAAGCCCAAACGGCTCGAGAGACAAATGAATCGAAAGTGTTACAAAGAGCAAATGGCAAAGACATTTGGACGATGTGGGACTAAACTTCCATTAAATTATCAAGGAAGGCAGAAGGGCAGGTGCGATCGGATCCAACCCCAAACGGCTCGAGTGACTAATGAACCGAAAGTGTTATAAAAAGCATTGGCAAAGACATTGGATGATGTGGGACTAAACTTCCATTCGATTGTCAATGAAGGTAGAAGGGTAGGCATGGTCTAACGGCTTAGATTAATCAAGGAAAATTGTCATGATAACATTAAAAAGCCAAGTTGGAGATTCGCAATCGAGTGAAATCTACAAGAGGATGGAACCACTATAGTACGATTCTATTTTAGTTGATTTCTAAACACATTATTTTAATACATATAGCACAACCAACACATGATCCAATCGCCCAGATCAAGGCCGCCGACATCCAACGGCTAGGATTGATCTCGAATGGTAAATTCGAGATTTAATCAGAAACGTCCATTTCAGTTTCCAAATCGAACGATGACTGCTTTGTGTTCGCTACCCAAACGACTTGTTCATTTTAGAACCATTGGTAGTTGATTTAGAGCTTAAAATAAGCTCTATAAATAAGGAATGATAGAGGTTACTATTACTAAGTTTTCAAAGCTTTCAAATCATAATATCGAGCAATTCTGAGTGCATACGGTGCTTCCAAAGTCACAAAATGAAAGCTACAAGAAGGAACCCGAAATTAGAGGTTTTTGCTTCGACTATTTCTCAATCTATATTCCCTCTCTTTTCGGTATTGTGTGCCTCATATTTCTCTTAAAATTGCCTTAAGTTTTGCCAATTTTTTGAATTTCTTTCTTTGGGGTAAGGGCATCACGATAATTGTGCAAAAGCCTGGGGTATGAGTTGAGATCAAAAAAGCTCTAGGTTTGGGATTAGCCGTAGGTAAAATCCCATGAAGCTTTGAGGTGAACCATACGAAAAACCTCGCTTGTAATTTGGTGATTTTAGTGTTTTTTTTCCAACACCGGTTGAGGTGGATGTAGGCTCAATTTTGAGTCGAACCACCTTAAAAATCTTTTGTATACTATTCTTTCATATTCTTGCTTAAAAGGTTTAAGTTTTAATTGAAACCAAAAATCAAAAGAAAATTTTATTTACCACAATTGACCCACCCCTCTTATGGGATTGTCTTAAGCACAAAGAAATTCAATTGGTATCAGAGGAATCCCAAATTATGTGAGTAGCATCACGTAAGAGATCCACTTTTGCTAAATGAAGGCTTTCTCACATTCTTTGTGGTTTTGTGATTTTTTGTTTTATGGCTTCCTCTTTGGTTGATATGGGTGCAACCTTGTGTGAAGGTTTTTCTTCAATTCAGCCTCCCTTATTTAGAGGAGAATTTTACTTATATTGGAAAAATCTTTTTAGAATTCTTATTCAATCTATCAATTTATAATTTTGAGAAGTTATGACTAAGCCTTGTGAACTTCCTAGAAATTCTTTTACTAATGAAGTCAAGCCCTTTTGTGAGCTTAATGTTGAGTATAAAACGTTAGCTCAATTGAATGCTAGGGCCTTTAACTATCTTCTTTGTGGAATTTCTCCTAGTGAGTTTACACAAATTATAAATTTGCATATGACATTTTAGGTGTGGAAAAAACTTTAAGTAACTTATGGGGGCACCTCACAATTGAAAGAGACGAAGATCAACATCCTCATCGATGACTATGAGCTTTTTAGAATGAATCCTGGTGAGAGTATTAAAAGTATGTTGTTAAGATTTAATGACGTAACAAATGGCTTAATAAATCTTGGAATGTCGAAGGGCATTCTCAAATGGTGACCTAGCAAGGAAAATTTTAAGAATCCTTTGAAAGGAATATGATCCCCTTGCAATGACTATTAAAGCGACTAAAGATGTCGTCAAACTTTCATTGGATGTACTCCTTGGGGAACTTCTCACTGTCGAAATAGAGATGACTAGAAGACTAATGGAAGAGGCTTCTACAAGCAAGATAAAGGAATAATGGAAGAAGGAAGAACCCATGGCCTTCAAAGCCATCAAATAAGATTCGGATTCCACTTCTACCTCTTCCATAGAGTTGGAGGATGAGGTAAGTTTTCATGCTAATGGTTTAGCAAAAATTTTGGGAAAAAGTTTTCTTAATAGGAAATGGAAGAAGATGAGCAACAAGGAGAGGAAGAGGCCACCAACATTTTTTTGAGTGTGGTTAAACCTGTCATATTAAATGAAATGTCCAAAACTCAACGATAAGCATATGAAAGAGGAAAAGAAGAAGAAGAAGAAGAACTTGAAGAAAAAGAAAGCTTTCCAAGCTACATGGAGTTGTTTCGAAGATTCAAATATTTTAAGCTCAAGTAGAGGAGAAGAAGTGATCATTTTTTTTATGGAAAATGAGGCATCTTCAATATCTTCAAGTGACGAAGAAGAAGAAAATGAGGTAAGCAGTTGGACAAGTGATATTTTAGAAAGTAATTATATTGAAATTATGAATGCATTGACTTCTTTGATGAGTGCTCATAAAATATTGAAAAAGGCTTACAAAGAAAAAGTTGAATTACTTGATTTTGTTATAAAAGAAGATGAAAAGAAAAGAATTGAAAATCAACATATATGTGACAAAAAGGCTTCCTTTATCATTGAGAATACATCTTTAAATCATGATATTTTACTTTTGAAAGAAATAATATGATTTTTTTAGCATGCAAGAGTAAGAAAAACTTCACATACTTCTTATGCTTCACATGCTTATTGTTCTTCACATGTATTCAATTTTGAAAAACTTAAATACATAAGTATGCCTAGGCCATCAAATATTGTTTGTTTTTATTATTGTAAACGTAGAGATACTATGAAAGATTACTTTTTTAAAACAAATATATATTCAAAAAAAAACTTTTAGATGGATTGTTAAGAATGAGAACATGAAAGCTCAATTTAGTACTCAACCCAAGCTTTCTTGGGTTCCTAAGAGTAGAACTTAGAAGACTAGAAGAAAATGTCTATAAAATATTTGGAGACATTCTATGATAGGTATAAGACATTTATGACACTTAAATTGATGATTTAACTTAGTGGTATATTTCTAATTTAGATTTTACACCTTATACAGTCAAAACCAAGAAGAAAATAAAAATCAATATCTTCGGTATTCATCGGTTAGAAAAGCATATAGAATCTTTAATCTAGAATCTCATAAGGTAGAGGAAACAATATATGTTGTGCTTGATGAGTCTATCCAACTAGTTAGTGAGCAGTATTTAGAAGATGAAATAAAATTAATAAAGATTGAATAAGAAAGAAAAAAAATTAGAAAATCTTGAAGTAGAAAAAGAAAAAAAAAACAAGTTACATGGAGGATGGAAATTTGCAACCTTACATCCAAAGGATTTGATCATTAGGAGATGATTTACTAATGATTTAGATTTTTGTTGATGATATTATTTTTGATAGTATAAAAAAAATGTAGAGAATTTGTAGATCTTATGACTAAGGAATTTGAAGTGAGCATGATGGGTGAGCTAAATTTATTTTTCTTAATATTTCAAATAAGACAACTTCAAGACTATGGTTTAGAAGTCACGCATATACCTATTAGAATTGATAACACTAGTAGTGTAGCATTAGCCAAGAATCAAGTTCATCATTCTAGTACAATGCACATAGATGTTAGATATCACTTTATTAGAGACTAAGTGGCCAAAAGATTAGTAAAATTAGAGTATGTTCTTATAAAGCTTGAATTGGTTTACATTTTTACCAAACCCTTACCATCGAAGCAATTTTAAACATTGAGGGAACAATTTGGAATTTTAGACATTGCTTAGGGTTCACACGCTTTAGATGGTGTCAAATGGGGAGAAGAGTTAGGAGTTAGGGGAGCATCAAGATAGGGGGATCATGTTAATTCTTAATTTCCTCCTTAAAAATTTGTTTCTATTTTCTTTGTCACATTTTAGTATTTAAAACATTTATATCTTGCAATCATCAAAAGGGGGAGATTGTTACACCCTTGTGTTAGATGAGTCAAGCATAATTGTTTATGTCATATGGGCTCGCTTTATGTGAAATTGTTAATATTAAATTAAGTCAAGCAATGAACTTTAAATGTCTAAAATAGTGGTTTTTAGGACTCTTGGAGTGATGGTAAGCTTCAAGGAAATTGAAGGCATGCACCAAAATCTTTATACTTGAATATCTCTTTATTTTTCTTGAATTTGATATGTCTAAATTTTGAGATGATATGACACACTTGTAGTATTAATATTTGAAAATGTTATAAGTTTAATAAAGTTTGAATTTTTATTTTTGGGCAAAGCATTATTGATGAAAAGTATAACATTGGTATTTGATTTTTTAAAATTATTTAAGAATAATTTTTTATGAATTTCTTTTCATAGTCATTTAGGACTTGTAATACTATCATAATATAAAATTATTTTGGTATACTTATATTAAAAATTTTGGCACAAAACTTCTCACAGGACATAATAAAACCACTTTAGTCTCAAGAATTTTCAGTATAGCGTTGGGCAGGTAGACCCGACCCAACGGCTTGTTCGTCCATGCTTTAAGGATTTAAAAAATAAAATAAAATAAAAATTGTTTGATAGACTCGAAAGGGGCGAGCGAAGTCCAAAGGCTACAGGAAGAGCTGCTGAATGAAAAACTAAGAAATCAGACCACAGCTGCTGAACAGAACAAGTGCAAACTCAGCCCGCAGAGAAAGCTGACCAGAGCAAGAACGAAATCAAGCCAACCAGGACTAAGTGATGAAATCTTGGTCGAGGAAGGGGGAGCCAACCATAAACGGCTCGAGAGACAAACGAACCAAAAGTGTTATAGAGAGCAATCGAAAAGAAATTTGGACGATGTAGGACTAAACTTCCTTTCAATTATCCAAGAAGGCGGAAGGGCAGGAGCGATCGGAGCCAACCCCAAACGGCTCGATAGACTAATGAATCGAAAGTGTTATAAAGAGCAATGGCGAAGACATTTGGACAATGTGGGACTAAACTTCCATTGGATTGTCAAAGAAGGCGGAAGGGCAGGCGCTATCAGATGGCTTAGATTAATCAAGGTAAATTGTCATGATAACAGTAAAACACCGCGTAGGAGATTCGAAACCGAGCAATGTCTGCAAGAGGATGCAGAAGCACTGTAGTAAATTTCTATTTTAGTTGATTTCTGGATACATTAATTGAACATAATCAGATTATAACATGGAATTCTATTCCCTATTTGAGTTGAAAGCTTCATTTTTTTGTTAATACTAGAGATAATACTGAAATTCTTGCAACATATAGTAAATATATATTGGCAATACAAGTGAAAACATGTCAATTCTTGCAATTTTAGGGCATAGAGGACTCTATATAATTACAACTCTACCATCTAATTAATAGAAGCATTTTAAAAATTAAAACAACCTCACTAGGTGGTATGTTTTAACAACATATAATTTATTAGGGCACAACATAGATTGATAATGGTTTCTCTTTGCCAAGGGTACACAAAAAATATCAAAGGCATAAAATATAATGCTATGCGCAACTTCAACAGCTATTTAGTAAAAGAAGATGAACGCTTAGTTTTCGGAACAATGGGTGATGAAGAGGAAGATAGTTCATCACCCAATACCATACACGAAGATCACAAAGAAGTAGATCAATTTGATGTAGAACAAATTATTACATCTGACATGAATATTATGGCAATGGAAGAGGAAGCAATGATCAAATCCATCATCTACAGAATACATTTTGGCAACACCAAATTGTTTTAATGGCTTGGGGGAACAAAAAATGCATTGCTTCAGTTGTTGTTTTAGAAACTCTTATGGACAAATGTGCTTTAATCACTCATCCAAATTGTTTTAATTGCTTGGGCCAACAAAAAATGCATTGCTTCAGTTGTTGTTTCTGAAACCCTTGTGCATAAATGTACTTTAATCACTCAACCAAATTGTTTTAATTGCTTGGGCCAACAAAAAATGCATTGTTTCATTTATTGTTTTAGAAACCCTTATGGAAAAATGTACTTTGCTCACTCAACCAAATTGTTTTAATGGCTTGGGGCAACACAAAATGCACTCAATTGCTATTTTAGAAACCCTCGTGGGCAAATGTACTTTAATCACTCAACCAAATTGTTTTAATGGCTTGGGGCAACAAAAAATGCATTTTTTCAGTTGCTGTTTTAGAAACCCTCATAGACAAATGTACTTAATCACTCAATCGTTGTTTCAATGGGAATCCAGTGGTCGCATCTGGGTTTGACGGCGAGGAACCCAAATCTCACAGGCATTGACGTGAGCAGCAAATCGGAGCGAACATATCGATTCACTGACCGATGAAACCTCTAGAAAGATGTTAACAAACATCAATGTTTTTGAATCACCCCTAAGACAAGGATTTAAACACCCAGAGATTATAGAGTATGATGAGAATGAAGATGGTAAAAGTTGAAAATTGATTTTTCTAGTAAACAAACAGCTTTTTTTAGATTGTTTTTAAAACTATTGTAATCAAATTGTACAAACTGAAATATACTAAACATCCCAAAAACCCAATGGCCATGTACCTGTAGAAGGTATGTCAATTTTGAGTTTCTAAAAGGTACATGATCCTCCTTCTTGGCAATTGCAAATATAACATCGCTCAGTGAAGACAAGCTTTTGTTAATTGCCTGTTTCAAGGACGAAATGAATTTCTACATATGCATCTAAAACAAGAATTTTTAGTATAAATGAGAAGCAATTCTTGCCTTGTTTTCCTTTAGATGATCTCCGGTCGAGCCACTTTTAGCAAGACATTTGCTTCCGACAAGATCTATCAGGTTCAAAACGCCTTGAACCTTTTGTTTCGTGGCCTACAATGAAAAAATCAGGTCAACAAATGTCTTAGGTAACAAGCTTTATGGCTCAAAGGAATAAGGAACAGCCACCACTCACAACATTCACCACAGATATTCTAAAGGTGAAAACAAAATGCCTTCTTTATGATTATTCATTCATTTGAGTCTTGCCAACTAACCTAATGAACAAAGTAAAACCTGAATCATTAGTTCCAATCTCTTTTGATGGTAGTCTTGTTGCTAGTCATGTTGGGAAAGAGAAGAATGATCCAAAAGTGAAAAAATGCTGGTAAAAAATCATACATTTAAAAGCACGCAATCAGAACAATACTTGGTACCCCAGAATATGGAACATGAAATGAAGGCATACACATGCCGTATTCAGTTAGCCACCAGAAACCAGAAAACTGAAGATGAATGCATGCATGCAAGTGAAACAAAGCTTGGTACCCAAGAATATGGAACATTTGGGAAACTAAATACACATGATGTATTCAGTTGGCCACCAGAAACAAGAAAATAAAAGATGAAAGCATGCTCCAATTTATTATGTCTATGTTGATATCAATTACCTACTCCTTGCAGTTTGATTCAAACCTTTTTAAAGAAGAGATAGTAAAACAAGGAGTTAAGAATAATGAATGAGAGCTGAAGCTTGTTATATGCATTTTCTCCAAGATAGAGAATTAATGTTGACCAAACTGGGCATTTAACTAGCTCAACAACTGGTTGGATCATCTGATGCAATCATGCTGACCTAGCGATGTGAGCATGGTCATTTAATGTTTTTTATGTCCACATTTATGTCTATTGTAGGAATAAGTTATGAAAAGATTTTTGAAAAAAAGGTGAATGAAGAAAATAGAAACACATCAAAAACAAAATAACTGAAAAATTTATCCCAATTATAAGTTAAACTTCCAGATTCATTTACTCCCAATTAAAATGTTTGTTAGATAAAAACAAAATACAGCTAAATCACTACTCCTTGGCTTAGCTACTTCGGTTATCCATTTTTAGCCGTTTCAGCATTTAGCACTGTAAAATAAACCAATATACTGGACAAGCTCAACATTAATTTCTACCAATCATACTTCAGTTCCTTCCAAGCGAAGGCCAACCCTCCCCAACACTCTTAAAAAAACAATAAATACAAACAAAAAATGTATAATTAAGTTCATAAATCAAGAAACATGCAAAAAACCCATTCAACAGAATAACAGTTTTTAATTTGGTCTGTAACGCGAAATAAGTTGGCACTAAAAATTGATCAATTATATGAATTTTCTAATCTTGCTAGATCATCAGATGACATCTAATGCATTTTATCAAAAGTTATAGTAGCTTTTTTAAAATTTAAAAAATTTTATATGGTTTTAAAAATACAAAATACCTTCTTATAAAGCTTCATTTGATTTAAGCACTTATACGCAAAAAATTTTAAAAATCACTACCTTGACACTCTATACTAGTGTCCTTAATGTAACGTATTGAGGCTAACTATGGATTTTAAGAAACAAAAGAGAATTTGAGTTGAAGAATTACTAGGTGTAGTGGGGAACTACAAGAAGGAAGCTCTTCGAAGTTCACGATCTGAACTTAGAAATAATGAAGAGATAAACAAAGAAAAAATGACCATAAGAGAGAAAATCAAATATAGCCAATTAAATATTCTTCTTTCTCTCTCTTTCTCTCCTCCGTCCTCTTAACTCCATATGCTAAATGCCAAGGATATATTTATGGAAAATAAAGTCATTAGAAAATTGTTTAACATGACAAGGTAGTATTGAATTCCATGACAATAAAAATAGTATCTTATTTTGATAATAATAAATACTTTTAATATTTATTATGTAATCTAATTTATTTATTTAGTATATTCTATAAATTATCATAGGATTGGCAGACTCATAGATCACTTATTGTGGAGTAGATAGGAATACTCTAAAGTAAAGGCAGAAAATGTATTACTACATTACATAAGCATTCTAAAGTTCATTTAGTGGTGCTCTTTTAACCAAGGATTTTAATACAATCTATTTTGTGAAGCAATCAACTATCACAACAAAATACCAATGTTTGCCCAAGGAAAATTTTTTCATAAACTAGGAAATGCCAAAACACATTAATGGCTTTCATCGATCCTATTAGTCGTTGAGGCAAATGTCTATTAAAATGACAATTTTTACAATCTCAACATATTGTGCAACATTCTTTTGCATTGTTGGCCAACACAATTCTTGTTAAAAAAACTCATGGTTAAGTTATAACCAAAAGAACTGCTTCAATAATCCACAAAATAAATGGATTTAATAATGTCTAACAGCTTAAGAAGTTGGATAACATTTTTCCAATTTTTTAAGAACGTGAAAAACATAACGGACGAGCTTCTTAATTCCATCGCATTCTCATAGTTTTTTATAAGCTAAAATCTGATTTTTCATCTCAATGGCTTGAAAATGGTTAATGCTCAACTTCAGAGCAAGATATGATTCTACACGACATAGCGATATGACCATCTAACTTATATAGGTCTCAAAATGTCTTTGGTGAATGCATTTTCAAAAAGTCTCAAACACCATCAAGGTTAGCTTCACTTCACTTCTTTAAAAGTGCTTGATAAGATGCCAAAATTGCACTCTAGTGGATTGACATGCAACCCAAATTTTCATAATTCTTGAAAGTTCTCTTTAAGATCCTCAACATAGGCAAAGAATGATTTCTTTTTACTAAAAACTCCTCAACATATGCATCAAGATTCATTCCTCATTAATGGCTAAAAACTATATTAACCATGTATTGATATGTTGCCCTTTCAATTTTTAAAACAAATGACATGGCCTTTTAGCAACATATTGAAAATTGATGATAGATGAAGTTTTTAATTATCTAACTCAAAAATCCTAATCTATTGTCATCCAAAGAAGGTGTTCAAAAAAGCTTAAATGATTAAAGGTTCTAATAGAGCTCATTGAATAATCAATTCTTGACAAAAAAGAAAATTTTGGTCAAGCCAAATAAGATAAAACAAAGAGTCAACACAAATCTATCATTTGTCATTACTTTTCTTGACAATCAAAAACTTTTCTAACCACTTGAGGTTTTACACAACAACAATGAATCAAACCTTAAGAATATATGCTAGTTCTCTTTTGCTAGGGCTTGTTTTTCTTAGCTAAGTGTGTCTTCTTCTATCATATTCTTTAGCATTCAAAGTTAACATAAAGATGTTGGTAAAACATAACTCAAGTAGCACCAAACATGTCAAAACAAGACCATGCAAATAAATTAGTGTGTTGTGCTAGGAGTGAGAGAATGGTCTCCCTTTGCTATTAATTCAAACCCTTTGCTCTCCATTGAAGTTAACAAATATACGTACTTTGGAAGCAACTAAAAGATCAATAGGAAAAGAGAAAAACAATCTATAAAGAAGAACCAAGATGTCCAATAAATTGATGAAATGCCACAGCTTCCTATCATTGTACTCAGGTAGCAACTATTTAACTAAAGCAGTTCTCCTTAAACATGCAAAACCTAACGGCGTAAGACTTTATTTGAACACAAGGGATCAAAGAGTGTCAGGTGTACCTGATGGGTGATAACAAAGATTGAAATTACTTAACAAAGAGTAATTTTTTGTAGGATTTTAGTTTGAAGGGTATAAAAATAAATAATCCCACATTGACTGTAAAGAAAATGATTTACAGATATATATGATAATTTAGCCTTAAAATGTCTAAAACAATTTTGAGAATAAAACACTCTTTGGTCTGAATCAGATGATCAAATGAAACCATATCTTGACACAATAAAACTAGGTTGTAAAATTTATACACAGAAGGTGTTGAAGCCATAATGTGAAATTTATTTATTGTAGGTAAATAAAAAATTACAAATAATGATATTGTCATGTTCAAAAATTTTCCATCTACATGACTACTTATATTTCATTCCCATATGCAAAAAAAGAAAGCTAACTTTAAGCTTAGTTTCTTCCCCCAAGAAGTTGATTGGAGAACCAACATAGGGGAGAACACAACTTAAACAAATGCCCATCTTATTGAAGGCATTCCAAAATAAAGAATCAACAAAACTAAGATATCCACAATACCAAACACACATCAATGTTTGCAATAAGTCGTGAACACGATGGTGGTTTTTTGAAATTCTAAATAACAAACAAACTTTGGCTCAAAAGAGATTGGAAGCAAATAGAATATTCTCATTATTAAATTTGACAAAGTGTTTGCCTTAAAGATTTTAGAATTAATTTATAAGGGCATGCTTGATTCCCTCCAAAGATCACCAAAAGAATACTAACATGTACTAAAACATGTCTCCATCGCCCTACAGAGAGATGAAAAGTCTCGATAGGTCTTAAATGGTTTTCCTTCAAGGTGATGCAACACTAAATGTGTAGTTTGAAACTCCTTTAATCCATAGAAACTACATAAATAATAAACTAATCAGAAAGCTACTCAGATCAAACCTTGCTTCGCAATCTCTGTAAATTATGACACATAACTTGGTTCATTTCATATGATAGCTCTTCATGATTTATGAGTGCTTTATCACAGTTTATTATAGTACATCATAGTTCAATTCGAATTTCCTTGGTTGCTTCACTTGGCACCACATTGGACACCTTTCCATAGATTAAGACAATAGGAGGCATGGTTGGGAGCTTTTCATGGATTTTCAATCTCTTTAATACTTGCTTTCGCTAGTTAAGCTCCCTTTTGGATGAATTCCTTTAAAAGAATGACATAAAAAGTGCCAAGGTTTATAATAGCATTATCTTCTTTTATTTCTTTGTGATCTCTCTTTATTTCTTCATGCTTTCTTTCCTAAAATAAGTTATTGAAAATTAAGAAGAGTTTAATTATGATTTTTATTTCCATGAACATTTCTTTCCATTTTTATTCTTTTTCAAGAACTCTTGTATTAAAAAAATATAAGATAAATTAAAGTTTTAGATAATTATTTTTGTTGATAACTCTTGCATAGCTTGAGGGCTTATGTTTGACTAGACCAGAATATCAATCCAACATCTTGAAACTCTTAATGACCTCCTTCTTCCTATCTTTTTTTTCTTTTTTATTCCTTTTTAGTCTAAGAAAACTCAATAAACCTAAAAACCATCTTAAACCTCAAAACCCTCTCCCTTACATCCTTGCTTAAAATTTTGCCAAATACCTCACTCCAAAACCTCCAAAATTATCACATGCTTTCCATTTCTCAAGTTTGCCTCAACTAAAATTAAATCACAACTTCTTCTTTTCTTTCCTCCCTTTCACTCTCAAAACCCTCACTTTCATCATCCTCTCTCTACAAACCCTTGGTCAAGCCTAGCTTCCTCTTAAATAGAGCCAATTGACCATCTAACAAGGACCTAAGAGAGCTACTTTATGTCTCTCTTTCTCCCTTCTTACAATAATATTATTTCAGCTAACCTTCTTAAAAAAATTTTGTAATCAAAGACATCATGGATGATAACAAAAGGTAATGTAGCAATAAGATTTACTTGAGAAATACATTCAATAAAGTATCCTCAAACTCTTGAAGAGGTAACTAATGGTCTAAGATGGATGATAATGATGTTATCAATTACTCCCTTAATGAAAATATTTAGATTTCTTCATTGTTGAGGTGAGCTCATTGGTAATTTCCTTAAGACTTCTATTGCTTCCAAATGTGTTGGAAATATAAAGTCTTCTTCATTAGCAATGAGTAAGAAAAGTTTTTCAGCAAGATATGAGATGGTAAAAAAAGCCTTGGCTTCTCAAATACATTGGCCCAAAGAAAAAATACTAAGGATGCTTGAGTCACCAAGGTTTCTTCTAGCTCCACCTCACTTAGGCTTTCTTGGAAATATTGCAAACATTCAACCAAAAGTTTCTGGCTTGACATAACTAGCAAAGGAAGAAGCAAAGATCCTTTTCAAAAACTTGAAATTGGGAATAATGAGATACCTTCTAAAGCCACTTTGATATTGCATCCATGAAGCAAGATGGAGAAAATTGTTCACTTAATTGCACAAAAAAGCAAGAAAAAAAGACGTAAGTGTCTCGAATTCACCTAGAAAACTTTATGGGTTTTATTTGTCATAACAGAAAGTAGGAATTTGAAATTTAGAAGAGAAAAAATCCCCATTAAAAGTGGGGCAATTACAATGCCAACATAAGAAGAATAGCTAAGACGCATCATACACCATGCCATACTCTTTGCTAAATGAGCAAATCCAAGGACCACAAAGGTAAAAAGGAAATTAAGAAGTGGCACAAACAAAAGGTATCCCACTTACAAAAATTAATTAACTAGCAGAGAAATAAAGGGACATGAATGAGTTGAAAAAGGATAGTTCATCATAAGAAAATGAACAAGCTCATTTAAACCAATTGAAACTTGGGATAGAATCGTAGACTTTAGTGGAACAACAATTTCAAATGAATAGAAATAACCTTCACAAAAATATTTCCAAATGTTACTAAAAGATGTGAAAGAATGGCTCAAAAGGAGGATCATTCTCAAGAGGTGGAGGGATAGAATTAGTGATTACTTACATCGTCGAAACATTAAAAGCAGGATCATCAACAAGCACAACTTTTTGAACTGTAATTCTCATCTTCTATCTACTCACTAATTCCAACATGCAATGCTAGAAAAGTGTTGAAACTAATTACAAATTCCAAGAAGAAGAAATGATTTACTTCCCTTTAGCTAAAGAATCACAAAAAGGTAATTTAGAGTTATTACAAAAAGGAAGCTTCTTCTAGTTCAAATATAAGACTTAGGTAAGAACAGAGAGGGATAACCACAGAGAAATTCCATAAAAGAGAAAAAATTATATTTAGCAAAATTGCCCACCACACCCAAATGGTACATAAACTAAACCATAATGGAGTGGCAAGTTAATTATAACCAAAGAACAAGACTCTTTGTACATAATAAATTTGCAAATTTCATTAATATTTTGTCCTTCTCTGAACTAAGTTTTATCCTATTTGACTTGAACAATGATAATACCAATCATGCTTGATTAATCCTAATTAATCTGGACATTGAGAGTGATTTGTGTGACCCAACACCTTGAGAACTATTTCTAACACTTTATTTCTAGAAATCTTACACCTTTTAACCTTGTTCTCATGAAAACGTTTGTCATGGAAGGCTAATGCAATTTTAAAGAGACGTGCCTCATGTTAATCATCAGGCATATGATGATCCAATAAATTGTAACCTAACATGATAGCTTTGCATATTCATGCAACATAAATGGCAAATAGCTATTATAACACTTACTAAAATAGGATTAAATAAGTGATCATGGTTTTTCTCTTGCTTGTTATGCAAATAACTAAAACAAAAATATCTAAACAAATGTCTCTTGCTCCATATTTTGGGATAATATTTGTACCATCTATTAATATTAATGCATCCATGAACATAAGGTTTAATAAAATCTTATTTAGATTGCATACCCATAAGAAGCACATAAGAAAATATCTAAATTTAATTTAATTAATAATAAATGATGAAAACATTTAAAATGTGGATTAGATAAAATTCACAAAAGAAAACTGAAATAAAATATATTACATAACGGATTTAATGCCAAGAATATACCACCTTATATCCATCAAGTGGACTTTGCAATAGCTGTGACACATCCTCCTGAGATCACTCGTGAGGAAAACTTTGTCAAAAGTGGAACAATACTTTTGAGTTGTTTACAAATAAAGCAAAAGGAAAAGCATCAACTATAGAAGGATCATCCTTATAGATTATAGTTTCTATAAGACATTATAAAATAGATGAATGCTTGCATGTAATAAATTAGAAAAAAAATTCCTTACCACTGTACATCAAATCAATGCCTCTCCCAACAGACTCAATGCTTGTTGGATATGAAATAACTGAACCATCTGCTCCCCTTGCACCAACGTTTGACAAAAAAGGTCGCACTCTACAAAAAACTTGAATGTTTCCTTTTAGTTCCTACAAAACATTAAAGCTCAATAAAATTATAATATGTGCGGTATAAATATCAGATATGAATATACATTTTGTACATGTTTCTTGCACAAATTTCTAATGGAATGGCTATCAAAAGCTCTAAGATTTTAAGGAAAAGGCTATAAAGAAAAAAGAACTTTTTCTTTAAGACAACTGCCTAGGGTTCAATTGCCAGATCGCCAGTCAAATTTTAAGTGTTTTGCTAGCCAATGATGCAGCTTTTATGAAAATATCAAAATATTAACAAATACATTGCATTGGAGAAACATATCCTTGCAAATGGCAACATCTACATGGCTTGTGGAAAAGAAGAAATTGAGTGATACCCATGCATGTTTATTGGTTTACTAACCAAAACCAGAATTTCAAATAGTTCAAAACTTTGTTCAGTCCAACACTAAGCTAAATTATTGGTTTGGTTCAGCTCAAGGTTTCAACTAATCTTGGCTAAAATCAATCTCCACCACCCTCAACCTAATTTTTGCTTCCAAATCCATTACAAAATTACCTAAATACCTTCATTTTCTAAAAATAAAAGAGCTCGGGTGGGTAAGTTAGAAATGCTCTCTATAGCTACAATAATGGTTCTAATGGATGAGATTTACAAGACTTAGTGTCACTGAATTTCAAACATAAAGAATTGTTTCATATTCAATTTCTCTTTTGTTAATATTTCCCTTGCTCAATTATCTATAACATTACTTTCACATTTATTCTTTTAATAATTTGCTAATTGATAACATAAATAAATATTGCCTAATTTAAATGATTAATTATATAACATTGATTTTGAATCTTATCCTTTTATTGTATTACCTACTTTTATCTTTTCAACAATACTCTTTTTAGTCACTTGGATAGATTATGGCCACTCAATTTTTGAACAATATTTTTTTATAATGTCTTTTTTGCATCACCTAGCCACACAGACAAGTGATCTTTATTGCTTTTAATTATGTTATTTATATCATTTCTATTTTAGTACCCAACCCCATAACTATATAAACAAATGGTGACCTTATTAATTTTACAAAATATCCCATTTATTTTTAATAGTTCATTTCTTTTCAATGCTGCACGTGCACCTTATCAACAGTTAAGCACATTCGTGTTCTACACGCACAAGCTACCTGCATGCAGGGATAGACCCTTGGCTCGGTCATAAATTTGTGCACCTCAGGATGCATGTTTGCAAAGAAAGACTTTTATAGGTGCAAAATTTGTAAAAATTGAGAAATTTTTAATTTTCGATCAAAATCACATTTTTTTTGTTTTATATTTAAAAATTGTATCCCAACCACTATATAAAAAGGTAGAAATAATTAATGAAATAATTAAAAAAATTCAAAAAAAATCTTAGATGTCAAAACTCATAGAGTTAGAACTTGAGAAATTTAGTGACTTTTGAGAATCAGAACTTTCTAAATTCAAAAACCTTTAAAGGAAATCTTCTTGGGGAATTCAACCTTCTTATGATAAAAACCCTCTTATCCTTCTCTTTCTCATTCTTTCTTAGCTCACCATTATTACACTTCCACTTCTGTTGTTACCACTCTAAAAAAAAGCCTGTTGGCAAGGGTTCAAGATGAGAAAACCTCACAAGCAGATCATTAATAATTGATTCTAATGATAATGACAACACTTTTATTAGAGTCACAATTGTTGAAAGTCACCAACCATAGTTTATTAACAAAATTTCTAGAGCAAGTGCTACTTTGGAAGCATTAACAAGTGGCATGGCTAAGAATTGTTTATAATAACTCATCATGTTTCTTTGCAATTTCCCTTGTGTTTGATGAGTCAAGCATAAATGTTTATATCTCATACCGGCTTACTTTAAGTGAAATTATTAATATTCAATCAAGTCAAGTGACGAACTTTAAATGTCTAAAATAGTGGCTTTCAAAGCTCTTGGAGTCATGGCAAGCTTCAAGGATATTGAAGACATGCACTAAAATTTTTATACTTGAATTTCTCTTTATTTTTCTTGAATTTGATATGTCCAAATTTTGAGAAGATGTGGCACACTAGTAATATTAATATTTGAAAATGTTATAAGTTTAATAATTATTGTATTTTGATTTTTGGGCCAAGCACTATTGATGGAAAGTATAGACATTGGTGTTTGATTTTTTAAAATTATTTAAGAATCATTTTTTATGAATTTCTTTTCATACTCATTTAGGACACTTGTAGCACTATCATAATATAAAATTATTTTGGTATACTTATATTCAAAATTTTGGGACAAAAATTCTCACAAAATACAACAAAACCACTTTAATTTCGGGATTTTAACTCAAAAATTGGGCTGGTCAACTCGACCCAACCACTGGTCCGTCCAGGCTATTGGGATTAAAAAAACAAAAATTGTTCGATTGACTAGCAGGGGCGAGCGAAGCCCAATGGCGCAGGACTAAGGTCACAGGGAAAGCTGAACAGAATAGTGCATAATCAGCCCGAAGGGAAATTGAACGAAAAATTGCAACTTCAAGTCAAGTAGTACCAAGTAATTAAACCTTGGTTGAGGTAGGGGTAGCCAACGCCAAACAACATGGGAGATAAACAAGCCGAAATCCTTGCAGAGCCGAAATCTTTATAGAGTGCAATGGCAACATATTTTTTGTGATATGGGTCTAAATTCCCATCCGTTTTTCAAAGAACACGGAAGGGCAGGCACGATTCGACGGCTTAGGTTGATCATGGTAAAATGATGCAATTAAGCAGCACAATGACAAGCAAGGGAATCGAACTTGAGCAGATTCACGAGACCATTAGAAACAACTGTAGCAAAAGTTTCAAAACGAATAATTTTTGGACGACATATCCTAATACATGTAGGAGAAACCTACGCTAAATCCAATGGCCCAGAACAAGGCCGCCTAAATCTAACGGCCAGGATTGATCTCGAATGGTAAAATCGAAATTCATTCAGAAACATCCATTTCAGGATCCAAATCGAATGGTGACTGCTATGTGTCCATTACCAAATGGCTAGTTCATTTTGGAGTAGTCACGAGTGGATTAAGAGCTCAAATTTGAGCTCTATAAATAGGGGAAGATGAAATCCAAGACGTTATAATTGCTAATGTTAATCAAAACCTATCAAAATTCTATAATACCACAAATCAAATAATATTTTTTAAATCTATTTCCTTAATTTCAAAATAAATTATGTGCTATATATTATATTTTGAGATGTCAATAATACATCATAGGGATCTTGATCTCTTGAGGGGATTCCTTTCCTCTAAAGTTAAGTTAATGTAACATCATAACTTTTAATATCAGTTCAACTTTTTAAAAATATTTTTTATTATACTTGAAATATTGTTACGAATTTTACATTATGATTTTGATTTTAATAAGTGTTTTAGAAAGATATATTATTTAGAATATCAAAAAATATTAAAAAAATCGAAATAAAAAAAAAGAAATGAAGAGTTGAATAAGTAACTTATATTAAATTTTGTTTAAAATCATTTGAAGTCTATTTGATATGAAACAAGCATAGATTATCAACATAGAGATCCCATCCATTTTTCTAATGATGTTATTAAACTTATTCTTATAATTATCTTCGTACTTTTAAAATTTTTATTAAAATAATTATTGAAATTCTTATGAAAACTTTCCCATCTTATATGACAATGCTTAAAAGAATATTTTTTCATGCCAACATGTCACGTCATACAAAAAAATATGCAAGAAATTAAATTCCAGAGCAATATATAGTATATAACTTAACATCTACATCCAAATGTTAAAGTTGCCAAAATATAGATTTATAATTTAATCTAGTTTAGATGTTAGGGGCTACTAATTTTTTTTTTCATCAACCACTAAGCATATGTTCAAAAATATTCAGTCACCTAACTTGAAATTTAATGTTGTCACCATGCTTCCCACGTTGGCTCCATATGCCAAATTATCCAGTTTGGAAAAGCTCCAATTTTTGGGATTTCACAAAAGTTTGTCGACATAGTTTGCTTGAATTATTACATAATAGAAAACAATACTTTTTAATTCTTTATTGCAATGTTTAAAACTTCCTTTCACAATAAAATCTCATATTTTGAAGTTTTAACTTGGACCATTTGCCATCAAAATCATTTTATGTCTATGATTTTCTAAATCGAGAAAATTGTCCATTTACTTCACTTAAAGACACTAAACATCAACAAAATGAAGATTATACTATGCTCAACATTTCTTTAAAGTTTCTTAACATATTCATAGCCACAAGTGGCTATTTCAAGAGTATTTGATCACCAATTTATTTCAGAATAAATTGGATTTTTAGAAACGGGAAAATACTATATTTTAATCAAAATCTAGTTTTCTTAAATCTTTTGATACAAATGACATCCAAATTTTTTTAACAAATTGTAAAACTCATAAAACTATACTACACATAATTTTTTCTAATTTTTTTAATATTGTTTAATATTTAAATAACTTTTTTCATAAAAATGAATTTCTTTTCTAAAAAATGTATCATTTTTTATATTTTTTTATTTTTCTAAGATCATCATTTATTTTAATATTTTTCTCCAAAATATATTTAAAGTAATATTTTTCTACAGTTTTAATCTTTTGTTTTGTGACCAATTTAATTCAAAATCTTATGATATTACAATAATAAATTTTTAAAAATTTGATATTCCTTATTTACTATTCTTGTTCTTCCTCCTTAGGACTCGTATCCCATCTTCTAAAAATTTATAATGTTTTATAAAGTAGTAATAAAACACTAAAATTTATAAACTTTATAAATTATTTTTTAATATAGCTTTTGACTTTTAATGAAAATAATGTATCTCCTTTCTCTTTAATCTTTGTATCACCATCCAATAAATGCACTTAATTAATTTATATTGTAGATAATGAGTTTAATCATAATAAAAATTTATTAAATAATACTCACACTATTAAAATATTATATTATTACAATCAATTCCATAATTCGAGTCCTAATAGACTAATCATATTAAAGTCTACTTGTTCGATTGGATCATCTTCAACCTATTAGATCATTTGATTTAATTCATTTAATTGTTCAATCTATGTCTAATGGATGATAGATTTTTCCAACATCTCTATTTGACTTGTGTTAATTCCTTATATGTCCAAGTCATACTATTCAATCTACATGTAAGATCATTAAATGCTCATTGAAAGATTATTGGATTGTCTATCGAGCATTCGATAAAGTCTCACAACACAAATGTTGAAAATTAATTAGATTGTTTGATATTTTTCATTAGATCATTCAATTTTTTCTTGGTTTAATTGATGGTCCCATTGAATATATAACGAAGACTTTGTTTATTTCTTATATTTTCTTTAAATCGTCAAATTCCCTTCTACAGTTATGATTTCATGCACATAAGGCTTAGTTCTCTTTATAATTGATGAGAAAAATTTGAAGAAATAAGGTAAATTATCTGAGAAAGAAAAAATTCCAATATTTTAAGGAGATAAATATTTCAAAATATTAAAAATTAATTATTTATTTTATGAGAGCTTATCCATATTAGTCCAACAACTATTGTTTCTTGTCAAATTAACTTATTATGGAATTATAGTGAAACATGATATCTTCCTTAGCAAATTTACACTCTCAATATTTGCATAAAGTTGAAATTCTATTACTTTAGACTACATTTTTTACAATTGAACAAAATGTTCTTCAAGAGAATTATTGTAGATAATAAAACCATCAAGATATACCACAATAAACTCGTTAAGATATTAAAAAAGAATATTGT
The DNA here is from genome assembly GCA_023846275.1 of Vanilla planifolia. Lineage (NCBI taxonomy): Eukaryota > Viridiplantae > Streptophyta > Magnoliopsida > Asparagales > Orchidaceae > Vanilla > Vanilla planifolia. Next base: position 299,749 of record JAIUJO010000028.1, on the reverse strand, counting down.
TCATTAAATTTTAGAATATAGCATGTACATTTGTTAAGCCAAAAGGCATGACTAAAAGCTCAAAAGATAATTATTAAGCCACATAAGTAACCTTGGCTTCATCTTTATCCACAACTTTGACTTGCGGATATCTTGATCGTAGGTCTAGCTTACTGAATCCTATTACCTTATATAATTGATCCAACAAATCTTGAACTAATGGAGCTTGGCACTTGTTTTTCATTATCACTTTCTTCAATACATGATAGTCTATGCACATTCACAAGGAACCATCATGCCTTTTTGCAATAACACTAAGGCACCAAATAGAGCTTTAGATGATTGAATGAAGCTAGCATCCAACAAATTATTCAATTATTTGAGCAATTTGTGAACTTTAATGGTGACACATAATATAGGAGATAGGCAAGAGGAACAACACTAGGTAACAACTTGATTCTATGATCAATCTCCCTTTTTGGAGACAGCTTTATAAGAAACAATAGAAGCATGACATATTCAAATTCTTTGAGAACTTCTATAACTACGTCATGTACATAATGACTTAATCCTTCTTAATCTCAATCAATGTAGCAAACTGTTTGTCCTCACTTAATTTCAATCCTTTTCCAATCTCATTGTTAAAATACATTCTAGCTTTTTCTTCATTTCAATTATCTTCTTCGCATAAGGATAACAGTAATGAATGGAAGGGAGTGTCTTCTTACATCACCATGATATCATCAATGTGTGGCATCGGGGCTATCTTAAACTTCCTATGAAAGTTGACCCGAAGAATCAAATCAAAACTATCCAAAGGATTCACCAACAAGTTGATCTTTCATGTGTAACTTTCCAAAGTTAAAGGTATACCATGGCCCATTTCTACCACAACTTGAACCTTTGCATTCATTATTTTTTGAAACTTACATAACTTTCTCACTTGCAATCTATATTTCTAAACAAGCATAGTATCCACAAATGTATGTGTCACACCCATGTAAACCATGGCAATAATTTCTTGTCCATTTGCTTTCTTCAAGATGTGCATCAACATAGAGTTACTAACTATCACATCATTACTCATTGTGTTTAATAGTTTATTAAACCAAACATTAAAGGATCGAGCATTTACAAAAGATTAACAAGTACAACAACTTCTCGATCAAATTCCTCATTGGTTTTCTCAACCATAAGAGCATTAAGCTTCTCTTGCTTAGGACAATCTTGAGCATGATGAGGATCATTACACAAGGAACAACCTTGTTGATTATTAGAGTAAAGTGTACCTTGGAAATAACATAACTTTTTCTTTCATTTCCTTCATTTTTCTCGTGCCTACCAAACTTCTTGGCATCCCACTTCTACTCTCCTTTCTTTTCCTTGTCATTTCCTCTAGATTTTGAAGGGCATCTAATGCTTTGGAGAGTCTTAGTCTACAAGTGGATCGACAATAATGATTCTGCTTGATAAGTCTTTCACATTTTGCCAAAAAAAGTTCCAATTGTATCCATAGTTGTATCCAATACAAGAAGTTCAAAAGCTAATCTTTCTTAGATATGTTTTGAATATCTAGAATCAAAGAACTAAATTTCTTTACATAATCTTTCAAGAATCCACTATGCTTTAACCTTTTGAAGGCATCACAAGCCATCCATAAAATGTAGAAAGGGAGAAATTTATCTTTTATTTCTCTTTTGAGTTTTTCTTATATATAAATTTTCATCCTTCCATCATTTGCATCACCAACACTCTACATTTTTCATCATACTTTTGCATCTCTGATGAGATACATGGTCAAAATGATCACTTTATATGTATCCAGCACATGAGTAGATTAAGTATTGCTCCATGTTCTACGAGAAATTCTCTAACTCCTTCATATTCCTAATGCCATAGAAAGACTTTTTTTGAAGAATTTTCACGAAGTGCCATTTTCTTTTCTTCTCTACAACTAATTAGGAGTTATGGCCAAAGCTTATACAATCTCTCTTTTTGATAACAAAATGCATATGTAATAGTCTTTTTTATCAACTTAAAAATTCCTTCTAAATAAGTTTAAATTATTTAATTTGTGTATTCATTTTTGAAACTTGAGAATTTATTGATGAATAAGCTTTTTAAAAAGTATACCAAGATAGTAATGATAAAATACAAAATTTGAGCATATTATCGTGAAGGTTTCAATTTGAGAAATCTTTATGTTTGTGGTTTATATTTTCAAAAACTATTTTAAATTTTTATAAATATTTAAAATTGAAAAAATATAAAAAGATAAGAAATTTAGATTAAAAAATAAAATAATACTCTTATTAAATAACAGAATGCTCTCTATTCTCTCTAGCATTTTGGCAATGTTTAGTAGTGCATAAATGAAGCATGAAGAGAAAGAGCTTAGGGAGCATGTTAAAGGAGATTTGTCTTGAGATCTTGTAGGAATTCAAAGAAAACATAGAGAAAAAGAAAAAAAAATCAAAATGAAGAAAAAAAAATTTTAACCTCACTTTACTAGAATCACATCTTAAGGTAAGTTCCTAATTGAGTTCATCTTCATAAATCATATATTTGCTATTTGAGGTGTTTTGGAAGTAGATATTGTGTGATTTTTGTGGATTTATGGTTGAGTTTGTTAGTTTTTAGTTGTTATGATTCAACCAAGCGATCAACGAAATCATTTGATGTAATCTATAAAACATAGCTAGTGATCGAGCTTTGGCTTTGTCTAAATGGCCTAGTTAGTTGATCATTGTTCTAGTGTCCTAAATTAACTAAACAAATACAATTGATTTAGGAAAGACACAATAACAATTGAGCTGATCAGATGAATATGATGGATTTAGAAGAAAGTCTAACAGAGATTTCCCATATAATCAGTAATTTGGCCTATATATGCCATGTATCATATGATTTGATATGGAGATCATACCATATAATATGAAGCTAAAAATGTTAAAGTATATAATCTTGTTTAATGATTATTTAAAATTGTTTTTGTAAGTGCTTTTTCATAAAAAGTGGCAATGATGAAAAAATATTATATGAATTGTATAAAAAATGAGAAGAGAAGATAAAGGAAAAGGAGTGTCCAAGAGAGTAATATCTCAAAACCATTAGATACATTAACTAATTAATTATGATATAAGAGAGTTGCTTTACTAAACTCTAATCTAACATTATGCAATGACATGATGATATGAGCATTAGCATAGCATGATATCATTTGCACATGTTTTAATATTGAAAAGCCTTTTACTATTATTAATTTATAAATGCATACAAATAGATTATCATTTAAAAATTAAGTAAATATTTATTGAAGCATAAGCGAGATAAATTCAGTCAATGTAATGTAACTAGATTAAATCGATTCAAAAATCACATGCAAAGCAATAAAGATTTACATTGTAATATATCCAAACCAATTAAAAAATTAAAAGAAATAAGATAAATTATATATGAAAGTTGCATTCCAAGGCGCTAAGATAAATGAATGTAGCATCCTAAATCATCAAATTAGGTATAAATCAAAATGTCTCTAAGACTATGCCAAACCCTTAGAAAATAATATTTAAAATTATAAAAAATAATATTTAAATTGATAAAGCTCATGCAGATGAGTACAACCATATTTGTTTCATCCTGATCCCTTTGTTTCAATTTATAGCAAATTATCAACATAAATAATCACAAATAATAGTGAAGTATTCTTCTAATATTAAGTAAATGTAAAATAAAGGAAATTATAGCAAATTACCAACAATTTCCTTTTCATCATGGAATTTACATAACTTTATTTTGCCTCGGTTGTGTCTTAAGGCTTACCTCAACTTTAGGCATTTGCCCTTTCTCATTATTGTGCCAATAGTTCTTTAGGTGGTGCATTTAGAGCTATCAACGTGTTAAGCTTAGTAGCTTTGAGGGTTGTGGTCACTTGGATAAGCTTTATGAGGAAAGTTCTCATCAAGTCTTAATCTTTTTTGCCATTTGATGAGACACTTTTAAGGCAAATATGCTTTTCCTTTTGGCCTCCCAATGAGTGCGAAGGAGAATTCGTTCTCATTAATGAGCCACAAAATTCTTGCAAAGATTTCTTGTGAGGATAATGGAGAATCCATGTTAAAGATTTCTCACTTGTGTAATGCAAGAATTTTCTTGATTCGCCTCCTTAGAAGCATCAATGAAGAATTAGAGAAAGGCTTGAAGGGGCTCAAATTAATGTTATCTTAGATTAATGAGTGATTCAAAGAACTACTTAGGTCTAATGCAACTAGCAAAGAAGATTGAAAATATGCTCTTGTACTACTTAAGAGAGAAATTTTATATTGGAGGCTACTTCTATAATCATTTGGAAGTTACATCTTTTCAAAAAGTGAAAAAAACTTGCATTTATATTTCTTGAAATGACTTGTAAAGAATTAATAATTTTGAACTCCTTTAGAAAAATACAAGGGTTTGAGGTAACCAAATAAAAATAAAAGTTAGGTAATTACAGTTGATAAGATCTACTTCTTATTAGGAGAAGTCTCATAAAAATGTGTAGATTATACTAGTATGCCTACAATAGGTTGGATTTCTCATCAAAGTGATAGAGCAATCCTCAATAAAGTAGAGTTGCTATTGTCTTAATGTTAGGTACCAACCTAATCATTTAATTAAATAAAAAAATCAAGTGTTTTATGCATATAAAATATTGAGTGAGGAAAGTAAATTCTATGCAGAGACATGACAATATCACAAAATCCTTAGCACTAACTAAAAGAAAATCATACAAATAAATCATCATCATAATATAATATAGATATAACTTGTATGACAATATATATAAAGCTCAAACTAATGTTTTATTTTACTTTCAATTACCCAACCTATACTAAGTATTGCTCACTCTAAAATCTTAAGAGTGTGGTCTTCTCTCTTGGTGTCTAATCCCCAAATCTCAATTTAATGGATGCATGATCTGTGATGTAAGCACAAATGATATTTAATTATTTCAAAAGATAAATCCAATAAGACAACTGAACATAAGGATTGCTAAAATAAAAAAATATGTTGAATAAAATAAAATCTATATCATAAACATGATAAAAAACCACCTATATAAGTTTGAAATCATACAAAATATCATGCATACTATAAGTAAACTACTTAAAATATAAATACTAGATTTTTTATTCATTCTAATTTTTAATATTTTATATAATCATCAAGATCAGTATTCTTTAAATCATTATTCTTATAGATCCAATAATTATATCAATATATAGCCTCTAATCATCATCTATTTAATCTATCTAAATAATATTAGGTAGATGTCTAATCAAAATATTGATACTCCACGATAACTCCTTAGGTTTAGTGCCCTATGGTTAGTATGGTAGCTATATCTTATGATAAAATTTTGTTGGCTTAGTATCATCCATTATAAATAATGACATCGTAACACATACACCAGCCATATATTTAATCTAAAGATCAACACTTTATAATAACATCTATTGGGTTTAGTATCATCAATATCAAAACACACACTAAAAAATGTCTAATTTGAAGATCGATACCATAACATCTCCTAGGCAAAATATTAAGGACAATATCTTTAAAAAGCTATTTTTTTTTATTTTTTAGCTATATAATATCATATGATATGTTAATTGAAACAATATATATATATCAGCCTGTTTATTATTATCAAAACTTATATACATTAATTATATTTTAATTGTTTCTACTTTATATTGCTTTTATTTACTTTTTTTATGATGTGATGTAACAAATTCATGAGAAAAATAATGTAAATCATGTAATTAATAAAGTCATGTACCAAGTAATATAAAAAATCATTAATATCATGCGAAACTATAATATATAACCATTTTCCTTCATAATAAATATAATTTTAAAGAAACAAAATAAAATAATATTATGTTAGATCACAAATTATAAAATTATTTATATTTTAAAACTTTATTTAATAGAAAATTTATAATAAAATATATTAAAAAAATATCACAAATAATACTATCTCGTTACATAACAAGTTATCTAATTTCTCTATCTAGATGTGACAGTTATCGTCCCTTTTCAATTTTAATTTATTTTAATATTTTTAAATATTATATTTATGTAAGGGTCAACATACATCCTAATTATAAGTAATTAAAATCATGTAAATTCACTTTTTATAATTAAGTTGTTACTTATATCATACTTTAACAATTCTTTAAATTGTGTCCTTTAATTATCTAAAATTTAGTAATCTATATTATATCGTACATATATGATAACACTATTGTATTGCCCAATCGACTTTATTCCTCATTACCAAATATATTAGTTTATTTGAATGTACAAATCTAATAAATCTATCATACTCTACGATAATAATATTGTATTATATGTTCTAGTTCGACTCGTTATATTTTAATATATTTTTTATGTTATACTATGATCCATATAATCGCACTATATGATATGGAGACTTCTTTAATGATTGTATCATACAATTAATCATGTTTTACTAAATGGTTTTATTTCTCTCTACTAACATCATCTGCTTTTCATACTAATTTGATAAATGCATCATATTATGCGATTCAACTCTGTTAAAATTATATAACTTGAAATTGCACCTTACGATCACAACATTGTACTAATCTACCTATTTAGACTTATAAATTCTCTTTCAACTGAAATAGATCATATAATATGATATTTATATTATTTTGTATGATAGATTCATCTATGCAACAATAATTGTGCTCTTAGTATTTGTGTGATTTAGCAAAATGACAAATACAATTATTTTAGACAACCTTCTGATAGCTCTATCATAAACTTATTGTATATTATGATACCACAACTCCTCTTTCTTCAATGAATTCAACATAGTAACATAATAGAAAAATATAGAACTTACATCATCAATGATTCAACCTTTGCAACACTCCTCTAATGGCACAACTCTGCTTCTCAGTTTTCTTATATGAAAAAGCTATTTCGTGCACATAAGTTCACTTGAAGTTAGCCTCTATTGGGCCTTCTAGACCTATTTATAAGCTGAGACAACAAGGTCGTGATGACCTGAACTCCTCAAAGCTCACTATTGAATTAAGCTTCGGAGCGAGGGTGCTTAAAATCATTTTTTATCCTACCCATACCATGATTGTTGAGAATTTGAAAATCTTATTCCCATGGGTTTCAATATGACATCTTTATAAAACCCTAAATATTATGTTATTTACAAATATGTCATCTTATTTAAATATTTTTCTATAATGATATCTAGAAATTACATATATACCCCAACAAAATCTTAAATTTATATATTTATAAATATATTATTCACTAATTAGTTCTAATTTAAGCCAAAATTTCTAAAATTATAAATTTAACATAATGCATTTTATACTTTAATATTTATAAATTTCTAACCTACTAATTAGATTTGACATAAATCATAAGTTTTAAAATTTCAACACTATCCTACATGTCCATTTGATAATTACATTTATACATGCATCTTTAATAATTTATGAGAAATTTTTTAGATTTTTAAAAATTACAAACTCAATGTCATTGAGTTCATCTCTCAAGTGTTCTATTTATTGATATACTCAAATAATATATTTTTTACTTAGTTTGAACTTATGATATAGTGTGAGCACTTTATTGTTATTTTAATAATTTTATATAAAAATAATATATTTTAATATTTTTATATAAAGATAATATATTTTAAGAAATTTATTTGATTAAGTTTAATAATACTTTGTCACAACTTTTTGAATTAAATATAAAATTTTTATCTTATATGCCCTATTAAAGTATAAGAAGAAATAAATTTGGTAAAATATTTTATTTGTTATTAAAATAAATGGAAATGATTTTTGGTGGATGAAGGAGAAAGGTTACTAACCAATGAGGTGGAAATGTAAGGAACATTGCTTGCTTCCGAACCAAAAGTGTTGAGAGATTCCCTTTCAAATAATAATATCATAGATTCTTAGTCTCCATTTTAGCTTTCTTATTTAGGTTCTTACAAATGATGTTAAAAGATGTTAATGTCAAATTTAGATTCAAGGGAATCAACAAAAACATTGTAAAGATTTTTATTGAGTGTGATTATAAAAAAATTTAAGTAATAACTTGTGGTCTCCTAAGTCGAGGGCCACAAAGGAGGACGAGCAAAACTAGAGGAATAAACTAAAATTCTATTTCCCTTTAGAAAAATGTTTGTTCTTCAAGTATGCAGTTTTATTTCTTTCAATTATACCCTAAGTGTCACTTCCTATTTGAGTTTGTGCATCAACAAAGAATGACCAAATATTATCTTCTTTTATTTCCTTGGAGGTTGTGTTGCATGTGGCGACAAAGGACATTGTCAAAAGGATAATTAAACTTTACACTTATCTCCGTAGTTGCCAACATTACTAGAAGACATGGGTACGAGATGGATGAATCATGTTCATTAACTCCTTAGACGAGAGCATTGTAAGCGATGGCAATTAAGTCTTGATTGTCCAACCTCAAGCTGTTGGTATTATCAATAAAGCTTCTCATACTATACATCTCTATAATTTATTATATAATTATATTATAGATTGATCACAAAAATTTGTGATGCATATTTATGCATCTTAAAATTGTAATAAAAATTATCAATAAAGGTGTGCTTATTGATAGATTATAATTTAATAATAATATAACAAAAAATTATTATTGTTTTCGAAATTTCGTAATAATACACAAATATTTTAATTAAATATATTATTAAATTTACTTTTATTAAAATATTTTAAAACTTTTAATCCCATACTAACTCTTAGAGCAATCTTAGTGTCGCCAATCAAATTGAAAACAATACTCGCTTCTTTTGTTTAATAAATTATTAATATATAGTAATTATCTTTTGTATTTAAACATTTGTCATCACAAAACCACATAAGCTCCTTAGCTTGGTTCTTCTGAGCTTCCCTTCGAATAGATCTTTGTTAATTGATCTGTAGAAATGGCGACGACGGCGAACCTCCTCTTACCAGATTCCTTCTTTGCATCTAGAAACGAAGTCGATAAGCTAAGCCTTCCTCTGCTTCAATCCAGGATGAAGCTAGAGCCACAAGGATCCGAGGCAGAGCTTCTCCTTATCTATGGCCACTTTGAATCGTCCCTACATCTCTTCCTTCATTAATCTGCGTTCAGTTCTTCGTCGGACCCGGTGGTCTCGAAGGATCTCGGTGACCTCACGAAGTTCCTGACACACATTACCCCATACTATCCCCGACGTGTCGCTGAATTTCCTCATTAGTCTCTCATCTCCTTCAATCAGAAGTTTAGGCCCTCTCGTCTTCCCTTCATTCCAATCTAGCACAAGCCATCATCCTCCTTTCCAATGAGAAGGTTGGTTATTTTATTTCATTTCTTGGTTGAATCTGTTATAGTGTTCGGTACACTTCAATTTGGACGACTACCATTATTCAACATATTTCTTTCCAACATTTTAATTGGTGGAAATTTGTTTTGTTTGTACGGATTAAAGTTATATTTCGAACTGGGCATTGGAGAAAATGGAAAACTTCAACTTCATTGAGCTTTAAGAAAAGATTATAATTGTTGATAAGTTGTTAGACATGATTAGGCCTTTCTAATTGTTGTTCAAGGTAAAAATTTGATTTCCCTCTTCAAAGAACAAAATAGGCACTTTTTTTCCCATGATTTCTTAAATATAGAATCTTAACTATTTCTTGTGAGGTAGTATATTTCTTTTGCTAGATTCTTATATTAAAAAGGTTTAGGCTGCCAACACTGAATTCATATTTTGTTATTATAATTACAAGAAAAGTTCTTTAACACATCAAGTGAGGTCAGATACATTGATTCTAGGATGCTATTGATTATTTTCGTTAACTGCCTTTCTTCTGGATCCAAAGTTGTTAAAACCATTTTTAATAGTCAATAGGCATTTTTTGCCCTATATGTTTTTCTTTTTTACAGAAAAGATTCAATAATCTACTTCCCTTATAGAATCACAAAATAAACTTCTTAATATAACTAAACCATCTAGATTGATTTTTCTTAGGCTTGTTTTCAATTAGTAGAATGTCAACTTTCTCTGTTATAGTAAGTTACTCTTCAAACTTAAAAGCTTTATCTCTGTAGCAATTATTCTTTTTCTGTGTTTGTACTGATACATTGACTTTTGAACCATTCAATCTTATAAATTTGCCTTCAATCTTGAGTGTGATATTTTGACGACAACACTTAGAAGTATGTTTTATTTTTGTCCTATTTGTTTGGTGCTTGGATCATATTAGTGACATTTGTTTGTTAATTTTTCTATCATTTTGAAGTATAGGCCCAAATTAAGTAAATTTTCTATTTTTCATTTTTTATGATAACTATTACAATCAATATGTTTTTGAATTACCTGTCCAAATATAAACTCCTTATATTTATTATCAGATCTAGAAATGTGATACCATTTAAATTTCAGAGTCATTATTCATATACTTAGTTTTTTTGTCTATTTTCTTAGTCTCAATTTCGATTTATCTCCTTGCTTAGTCTTATCAATTGGTATAAAATTATTAGCAAAATACATAATAATGGTTTATCTTGAATTTTAAAATTGCATCAATAATTAGTGTAAATTTAAAGCTTTCTTTTATTGGTTATGTTGTTATAAGGTTTTATGAAAGGAGGAGTGCAAAAGTACTTATGAAGCATTATCATTTTATGTGCAAAAATGGGAGTTGTGAGAAACTTCCAAAATGTTTTTGATGCTTTTAGTGTATAGGTAGAAAACATTTTTGAAATTAAGTTTACTAACACACCCAAGGACTTAAAGCATAGCCATAATGAAATTCAATAGTAATTAAGAAATTTTTAATATGTTCTTCTTAGGCATGTGAAATTATTTTTAATATATGCAATTTTAATTTATTTTTATTCTTTTCAAATGCCTTAACAAAATAAAGCCTCCTTATACACTCATCATTGCTTTGTTATACATGTTTTTCATAATTTCAATATGTCCAATGCTAGCTTCTTTTTTTCCTTTCCTAATGCTTTTTCGAGCATGTGAGGGAAATATCATAATAATAATAAATTTGAGTTCATGATGATTCCCTTGTAGAATTAAAAAAATGTTTTTGTTACTTGAAGTAATGATAAGAAAATGTTACAATCATTTTATCTCCTTCATTAAGCTCTTTAATCCCATAACAAACATTCGTTATATAATCGTTGATAGACTTATCCAAAATTGTACTAACCCATTTTTATTTCAATTCTTAGTTGAGTGTTGAAGCTTTAATCATAAAATTGGTAATACCTTGGTTTCCTGACAATGTGCCAAGTGTGTTGAACAATAGTAACATTTATCTTGTTATGGATCATGATGTTTAATTAACTTAGTGAAATTGATGATTTAATTCTAGTTTCTTGAAATTATTTCTTTATACGTATCCATCCATGATGGTGCTGGAATCCTTATTTCTTTTTAATCAACTCATTGTTGATATAACCATCTTTGTTAATCTTTTAGTATATTTAGATAATATATCACATTGCTTATAGTAAGTCCAAAGCATTAGCTTTAACACAATTTTGGACATACATTGCCATGGTTTTGCTACCTTGAGGACAATGGAGAGGTACAAGTCATAGAAGTAGATGGTTGGGAGGCATCTGAGATAATTGGAAAGATACATCATAGAGTTGCCTAAAGGTCAACTGAAAGAATTAGGAAGGAGAGATGGATAAGTCTGGTTTTAAAGTGTATACTATAAGCTAAGAGAAATGGCTTATATGAAATATTTTACCAACTTCAAATGCCTAGATGAAGGCTGTGAAAGTTTATGGGCTTAAACCAAATGATCTTAAAATAGCAAAATTGGAATTTTTTTCATAATATTTTTTAGTATTGCAAGAGGTATGTTGTTCCAATGATTCTATAGAAATTGAAATTCTTTAGCATGTTATTTATTTTTCTTGTTTGTTTTGAAATTTTATGATTTTAATTATGTTTTGCTTATTTGTATGGGCAGATTGCTGAGTTGGATGTATCTCTTGAATTATATATTGACTTTCAGATCGTTGATGATCGAAACTTCAGAAAAGTTGCATTTTCCTATGTTGCACACAGTATTCGGCACATGAACCAAAAACATAGAAATGAAGCAAAAAATAAGAAGCTTCGAAATATTCTTTTCTCATTGCTACAGATGCGTGATATCATATATACTCTATTTTTGCTGATTTTTCTTAATTTTGTTGATTATAATAACTGATGTATGATTTCTTGTTTGAAAATTATTGTTTGATGATCAAACTGCTAATGCTATTTGCGAAGCATGCTTTCATAGTTCTTGAAGGTTGATATTTTCCTTATCTCTGTAATTTGTTAAGTCCTATTAGTTATCTTATTATGCCTTTTTTATTGTTTCTTTTTGCTGAACACATGGTCATGGTATCGGCTCTGTGTTTCCTTCTTGGTTATTAGAGTGTTGATGATGATGATGATGATAGTGAAGCCTCAAGTGAAGAGGATGACTACAATTTATAAGGCATGCGGTTGGTTACTACAATTTCTTTTTTTCTTTCTTATGTGGAGTGATGAAGATGCAATAAGAATGATGTGATGTTATAGTTATTCCATATGATAATCAAGGTGGTGTTAGAGTCCAAGATATGTTGTGGTGTTAATGGTTAGCAAACAATGATTGACATATATTGCACTTTAACTTTGAGATGATGATTGGTCTTTCAAAATATTTGCATAAGGTCTTGGATTGTGGATTGAATAGTTTATATTCTTGATTCAATAAAGTAAAAGCCTTTTTGTTCTAGTTGCAGAAGTTTCAACCGAGTGTTTAGTTTTTAAGTTTTAAGTTGATTTCCATCTACAAGGATGGTAATTACAGCAAGTTATTCTTTCGTTTGCCAAATAAATGTTCTTTATTAATGTTCTAGAAGTCCTAAATAATTAAAAACTAAAGTGTTATTCTAATGAGGTCTTTGCAGTTAGGTAAATTTGGTAAATTTCTTTAATATTCTTCAATTTGACTTGAAGACATTCAATTAGTTTTTTTGTGCCTAGTCATTGACTCAAAGTTTGTGCTTTGGTTAAGACATGCTTAAGTTAGTATAAGCACTTCAGTCTATTTTTCACATGTTTGAATGGAATGCTATATTGGAAACGGTTTTCTTACTTGCTGATTTGCTATATTATTCTGATATTTTTTCCCTTGTGTATTCAGAAGAGAAGTTTTTTGAGACAATGCTCATTCATCATAAAGAATAACCTAGTCACTTGGAGGTGGAGAAGTTGATATTCATAAATTCGAGAATTTTCAAATGTCATCGTTATACCTTAAGTAGAAAAATATCAATAGATAGCTTCTATAATTTGATTGGGTGATATAAGCTTACCAAAAATGTTTCAAATAAATTACTCATCAGAACTTCGATATGTATCTTCTCAATTTTATCCCTTTTGCATCAATTCCATTTGTAGATTTTCATGTCACTCACTCTATTCTACTGAACTTTGAGCATGAGTTTACATTTTTGTTTTAACTGAAGTTTATGCTATTAAATTAAAAAAGACGTGCTATTGCCACTGAAAGGTCTTGATAGTCTCTCAAGTTTTTGTAAGATTTTTTTTCTTTTAGCTATAGTCTATGTGATTACAAAAATGCTGGTGATGGTAATTGTATGGTAAGGAAAAACTTGACTTATGGAACACTTCCATTGATTAACGCATGTTCTGTATGATCATTGCTGTAGAATTGGGTTAGGTACTGGAATTCCTAAATATTTTTCTAATAGTGATATCTTTGTACATATTTGGGTACAACATAGGGGCACTACTTCTAGCAAGAAAAAGAAAAGGAAAAATTGCAACGTGTTGTTCACGGTATGAAAAGACAGCAATGTCAATCATCAAAAAATTAAGTAGCACACTACTACCCTCCTCTTATTCATCTTAAAGATGAACTAGTTAATAAACCTTGAATTGAAGTCCTACTTTTTTTTTAAAAATTCTTGTTCCAAGCTGTAGTTCATACTTTGTCTAACCCCACAGGGCTTTGTTGAGATGCTCTTCTCTCATCTTCATGTATGCAATGAATGATTTGATGTGGTTAGATTTTTTGTCGCTCTCCATGTAGTTATTTTATGTCTTTAGTATGCAGGTGCCTATTAGATAGCCAGATTTATACTTCTTGGTTGTTATTTCTTCTATAATGGTGTTTTCTCCCTATTGTTAACGATGCCTGCTTCCCCTTACTTGGTTGAATGGTGATACCTATATTTGACGGTAATTTTTTTGTTCTCTTAGATTTTCCCTTTTTCATTCTTGCCTTATAATTTTTTTTCTTATTTTTAAACTTCTTTTTGAGGCTCCAGAATGTTTGCATTGATGTGTTGGGGGTCATTATTGTATATATATAACTGAAGATTGAATGAGGAACGTTGAATTAGATTTATAGTTAACCTGTATTGTTAAAAACTACGTTTGAAAATTTGTAATTGTGCAATATTATCTAGTATTTTTAAATATTGTTGGAGTTTTTTTGGCATTTGTAAACAGGCTAACGAATCAATGAAAAGCTTTAAAATGGTTCCATTTTTTGGTCAAGCGAAGTTAATTCCACATAAAGCATAATATATCAGCCTTTTAAGTAAAAAATGTTAAATATTCCTATAGTTGAATTCGTATTTTTTTTAACAAAATGGTTTAATTTCAAGGTCATGATCTATTGAGCAATAGCTAGTGCTTCCTTTTATGATCTTTTTAATTTTAAAAGCCTTTATTGAGAATTGTTGAAATTTGGTTTGAAGCCTTTGGTCACAAAAGGCAATTGTCAAATTAATTGCTTTCTAAGATTAGAATCGTACTTCTTTGCATATTCATTTTGATTCTTCTTTTGGCTACTCGGACATTGAATTGGAAAGTGGATAACGTCCAGGGGCTGGCATAGAATGTCATGAAATATGTTGGATTGGGGTGTGCATTTTTCCCACTGCACCAATTTTTTAAGAGTTTTGATTGAAGAAAAATTTTATTCTCAATTTCTTACCACTGCTAATTCCTTGAGTACATGGCAGCCTATTACATTTCATTTCCTTTCCTGAAGTGACTTCTATTTTGATATGAATGCAGTGAGTTATTTATAGTAGATAATTATACTTCAAATGATAGGTTTGGTTTTGGATTCCAATAACTTTATTTGCTGGCAGAGCTATGTTTAGTTATGGATGAACTAAATTTAATTTCCTGGCAATTTGCAATTCAGGTAAATAGTGAATCAATTTGTACATGATCATTCTCATCCCGAGGTGTTTTATACTCTGTTTAGATATTGAATATTTTTTCATTACTGAGTGGTCTACTGATTTAAATCTGTTGCTTGTGTTTTATTAGGCAATTGCCGTTGGGTTAAATGTGGTATGTGAGATGTGCTTGAAGATGCCATTGGGATGTGTTCTATTCATCTAATTGGGTTTCTGTTGAACTTGTTATTTTTTGAAGCAATTTTATTTGTCAATTGTTTTGGACTATTGTCGAGTATTTTTGCGTTGTTTTAATGGATGTTTTTGCCCTTGCTTGGTTTCCTTTGTGATGAATTTTTTTGTCCAACTTAGTTTTTTCATAGATGGTGCTGGCTTGCAAGTGGCTCCCCTTGAAAGTGACAGCACTGTTTGCCTTTCTGCCAACATCCAATTTGGTGTAGGTGGAAAAGAGCTATTGGTATGCCAACAATGTCCATGCACTCCTAAAGTTCACATTTATTGTATTAGCACTTTTGATATTCTAATTATCACTCTCCGATTGGATTAATATTAAAATATACCAACAATATCAGAATACCGTACAATAAAGAGAGCATGTGACAAATGTAGAGGACACAATTCAAAAATTTAGTTGGGGTGATGAAAAGCATCAAATATCTAATATAATATCTTATGATAAAATAATAGCATAGAAAGCAGCAAACATGATCTCAAGCTATCAAATGAAAGATAAGTTGAAAAGTATATAAATGTATTTTTTGTCAACTAAGTATAACAATTGTCTTCACATTTAATGTCTTCCACAAAGTTTAAAAATAATATGCTATTTAATTCAAAATCTTAAGCTATATTTTAAGGACACTTAGCTTTGTATATGCATGTATCTTGGGTTAATTTGTAAACTACTAATTGCAAGAAGATAAAATAATATGGATGTGTGGTTAAATAAAGATGGAGTGATAATTAAGAATAATATATGATATCAATAAAAGATATAAAATGTCGAATCATTATTTATATGCTCATAATACACATAGTTGTCGTATAATATTAATATCATATATTATTTTTTCTTGTTCTCATATTTGTATTCTTTTTATTTTATTTTTAATTTTTTTTACTTATTTTTTTAAGATTTTAATTTTTGCATATGATAACTATCCTCACTCAGGATTCCATATAAGATTATTTACCATGGAGCCATCGCTCACATTGTCTAGTATTTGGTAGTCACATTGTGTTGTACTTGTCGTGCTACAGCTCACAATTTAGGTACTACAGACAATAGGGGTGATCGTATCATATACCATTTTACAATTGCAAGCATTATTTTGAATCCTGTATTCATGGTGTAGGGTTTTTTGTTTTAGTATCTCATAATTTAGGTACTAACAATACAAAAAGTGATTCTCTCATATCGAATAATCACAAGATGGGGTCAAAGAGAAATCATCACATTCTTATTTCATCTTTTTCGTGTTTTAGATTTATTTAGTTAATCATTCTCTCTTTTTTTTAATTTTTTTTCTATCATATATTTCTATTTTTTCTTTATTTGTTAATAGTCATATGTGTGTGTATATAATTATAGTATGTTGTCATATAAATCAGAACATAAGTATAGATAAATATATGTTATGTAGTATGCTCATATCAAAGTACATCACAATCCAAAATAATATTTTTAAATAATTTAACAATTTAACTAACTTATATTATAGTTTTATTTTGTTGATTGATGACACTTTTAAGTCACTTTTATTGCCTTTTCATTTTTTTATCTTTCCTTTTTTTATAATTTTTATTACATTTTGTTAGTACTTATTTATATTTTATTCATAAGATTTTTGAAATTCTTAAACATTATTTTAAGTTTTCTTTTTTTATTATTTTTCTAAACTATATATTTTTTATACAATAAGTATTCACATAGTTACAAAAAGTTTTTAAGTCCTTTTCCTTTATGGAACCATCGCCCACACTGCCTAGTATCTTCTACTTATGGTGATAGTGTCCTTGTTGTACCGTGGCTCATTATTTAGCTTCTAATGACAACAGGGTTGATCTTATCATATATCACTGTAACATTGCCCATAATTTAGGTGCCAACGTTTGTAAAGGTGATTCTCTCATATCATATGGTAGATTTTTGCTTGTCATATAGTGCGATTAATCCTATTGTAAGGTATGTGACATAGACTTGCTTAACAACACTACCAAATTTAACATAGTTTTTGGTTACTTCAAAACCATCTCTCGAGCAGCTGAACAAAAAATTTAACAACATTCCAAGGGAAGAAAATCTCAGTCAAAAGTATAATTTTAATAGTCCTTTTTATGCAATTCAAGATATGAGCTCTTTTATGAAACTCTTTTCCTAGATTGAAGTAGTTTCTATTGAGACTTTCTTATGTGAAGCTTTGCTTATTGCAACCCTCTAGACCCAAACACAAGCTATTATCTTTTTCTTTTCTCCCAAGCTCTTCTTTTTTTTCTCAAACCTCCTCATGCGTAGAGCATACCTAAAAACCATTGGGGAGGGTAAGCATATTCTTTTTATAATGATAAAGAGGATTATATAAAATATTGTTTTAATTTTCTTTTTAAGAATTTATTAGAAAATATAAAAGACTTCAAAAAATCACAAATAATGTATTCGGAGATATCTCATTTCAAACTTTTCTCAATGGTTTGGCCAAGTTCCAAATCTAGCTATTAGCAACATGATATTTTTTTTGAGATGCATCAAAATATATTGATTTTATAGTGTTGGATCTATACAGTTTACATTCAACATTAAATACACAAATGCAAATGTGTTTTATAATTAAATAATTTAGGCTATCATACTAATGCTCTTGCATTTGATGTAATTGCCTTTCAAATATACCTAAATAAGCAAACATATTTAATTAAAATGGCTTGGATATTGCCAAATGCACTTTTTGAGAAGTAGCAACAAATGTAAAAGACTAGTTAGTGCACATAACGATATAGAAATAAATACTACAATTTTTCATGAATTGGAGCTTTGAAAAGATGGAAATATATGTGATTTAAGTACTTGCATATCTTAAACAAGCATTCAAAGGAAAGGAATAGTAATATTGTCCAGATGCATGACAGATAGATAGTTGGAGCTAATGCATTATGGAATTTGCACCTTATATATTTACTCAAGCACTTCTCTGACATCATGAATCCTTGTCTCTTTACACGATGATTTCCCTTCATATTTGCATATCAGTGGAAATTTATGAGCTATATTTCAGTTTGCAATTATGATATAGAATTTCTAATCGACACTAAAAAAATGCTTCCTAGTGATCAAAACCTAGGAAGCAAGTTTTATTTGTATTTAAAAACAACCTAAACTGAGCTGTTGCTCTTTCATTCTTGGTCTTCACTGCAACATAAGAATATTTTGATTCCTTTATTTTTTTTACTACAGCATGAAAGGAGCAGTTACCATTATTTTTTGTTTTTTTTTTCATTGTGATTTAGTTGATGAATGAAGACCTTCTTCAAGACTTGGTCTTGTACAAAAAGTGGAATGAGAAAGCTATTTCAATTGCTGTGCACTCCATGATCACATTGTTAAGAGAGGTATGTTTTTCACTTTGCTATTTTTTTATGGCATCCTTAATGGTGCAATGAAAAAAAAGACAAATTTGTTATATTTTGGAAAAAAATTCTATTTTTTTTTCATTTCTATACATATGCTCTTCATTTTTGTTCAAGAAACACCGAGGTCATCCCATTGATTCAAAAGCCAGACCAAAAGAATTTGGACAAGTTAGTGTTGCCAATTACGTGCCCAATGTTGAGTTACTTAAAAAAGATAATGATAAGCCATTATATAGTAGTTCTTAGGATGAAATGGCTGCTTATGGTTCTGAAGCTGAAAATGATTCCTCACTAGTTGACAATGGTATCTGTGCTAGAGTTTCATATGAAGAAGATGAGGATTCTGTAGAAAATATTGGAGGGAGTGACAATGAATTTTTCTCTAAAAGTGGACAATCCAGTGGTATTGATGGTTTGGAAGATGATGCCTATAGGAATGACAGTGATGAAGAAGGTTCAGATGATGGGGAATTTACTAATGTTTGTGAAACTGAAGAATTGAATGAAGAAATAGAAGTGCAAGCCATACGTATAAATGGGCAAGATGAAGATGCTGCGATGGGAAAGATCCGTCAAATAGAAAGAAGAGGAAGCTAGGAAATTTTGTTAAATGTCTGAATGCTGTTGATGCAAGTTCGCATTCTCTTAAAAGACTTGAAGTAATCAAGGCTGCTGAAGTTTAAACTGATGAAGCTGATGGTATTGTTTCTAATGAAGAATTCCAACTTATCAAAGAACTGAAGGTAGACTTCATCTTTTATCTTCTATATTCAATTTTCTTAGCAGCTTGTGAATTATCTTGTATTTATTGATAGCATGGCTTTTGCAAAGATTACCTTGTTCATGTAGATGTTCTTGACCAAGCTTTTAAATTGAAGGTAGTCTCTATTGTTATCAAATAAATGAGCATAAGTTATATGCAGCCAGATAGTTAGTCTTACAGGCGTATCAGTTGGCTTAGTATCTCAAAGATGAAATACCGATGACGTGTTTTTTTTGACACATAATTTCTCATAGGATATAACTTAATTTCATTATTAGTGGTACTGAGTCATGTTTTATAATTTAACCATGCATTATTTGAAGTAAAATTAGGCAATAGCGAGTAATTTCTATAACAAGTAATTAGATTCAAATGAAGTTTTATTTCATCCAGCAAAAGTGTAGTTATATTCAATCTAGAAATTAGCTAATGGAAGCATTATTACTGAGCTGTGTCAGCAATTTTATTGTCTTAAGCATGAAGAAATGTATGCACAATGCGGCACAAATATAGTTCATAGGTTCCTACTTTTAATGTCTTATAACATGGTTGCTTTCTTTGTTGTTTATCACTGGCCATTCTTTGGAAGTGATCTCATTGAAACGACAGGAATAAGAATAATCAGAATCTCTTAGATGTATTCAAGTTTTTCTTTATTTTTGAGTTGAATACATATAGTGACGTTTGACCCATCCAAGTTGGTTTGGCATTTTTAAAAGCAATTTACTAAACTTCATTTGTTGACAAATGATAATCATGTGTTGTGTTTAGGTGCACGTTAGGAGCAAGCTCAGCAAGCAGGAGAGAGTAGCTCTTGTTCGAGCAGGCAGAGAGGATAGAGAAAAGTACGAGGCTAAAACTGTCATGAAACAAAAAAAAGGTATGTCATAGTTACATTTGCCATTTTTAATTGCAAGAGCATCATGTTGTTTTCTTTTGTTACATGATTTTGTTATTTCAAAGCTTATTTTTATCTTCGTCAGCTTGAGATAAGTTGCTATTATTGTTTAACTATACTGGTGGGCTACGCAACAGGCAGAAGCGGCACTCGAAGGCGATGTCACAGGCTGCCAAAGGAGCAAGAGCAGCTCGTTCTCATCAAGAGTGGTAAGCAGTTTAGGTGAAGGAAAGCATGGAAGTGAAGCTCGGGAACTCCAATCGATTTCAGCAATCTGGGATCACATTTTTACCAGAACCTATATCTTTACTTAGCTTCCCTTTTATCATTCTGATTAGTTTCCAAATTGTTAAAGATATATAAGCAATGTATGAGGCCAATAATTATTTATTAAGATTTTGAATTAATTAATATTTTCCCTTTAAAGAGGTGTAAAGGATGTGTAACCCAAGGCCGCCTTGAAACAATGTTTTGAATTTCATTTAATTTTTATATTCAACTTCTAGTATTACAATGATGTGGACTCTTTTAAGTTTCAAAGTCTAGAATTTTTTATGTGAATATGAATAAAGACTTTAGTTAATAGAATAGATGTCAAGACACTTTTTTAAATCATAATGAAGGATAAATGATAAAAAACAATTGGTTGATGATATTTGTTTAGTATTTTAATTTTTAGCTTGTGGTTCATTAAGTATTAGATAAGTAATATAACAACATTATTTGGTATATTTGAGGATGAATGATTTTAATGAGGTGTTTTTAAAAAAAAATTTCATGTTAAAAGTAATGTATTTGTAGTAGAGGTTAAGAATAAATCTAAGATGTCATATTATTAGAATGATTATTTGTATTTTGTTAGATTTAAGTTATAAAATAAAAAATATTGAATGATATGTTCTTTATTTTCAATGTTCATTATATTTGTGAAAGTTATATTTTTGATATGCACCAATAATCATCATTCTTAAGTCTTAGAAAGTTATGTAGTCTCTTGAGTTAGTTCATGTTGATATTTGTTATAAATGAATATTTTATTTCAAAATAAAAATAGTTATTATTTATTATTTAGTTATGACCTTATTCATATGAGTTGGATATCTTTTATAGTTTATAAATTAAAGCTATTTTAAAAATATATGGAATTTGAAGGTCTTATAAAAATAAAAAATTGGTTTAATATAAAAATTATTTGAACTAACACAGAAGGAAAATGTTTATCTCAAGAATTTGATTTTTTGCACAAAAACATGAAATTCATAAGCAATTGTTTATTAGAAAAGTGCCAAAATAAAATAAAGTTGTAAAAAAAGAAGAATAGAATAATTGCTAAGAATACTTATATTGAATGAGAAAAAAATTATAAAATAAATTTTGATCAACTTTTACTATTTTTCTTTATATTTATGCTTTGATAACTTTAAATGAATACAACAACTTGAATATAAAGAGTAAAAAAAAATATATTTTTTTTCTTTCATTAATTATAAGATTTTTTTGGTGACTCATATTCTTAATTTATTATCATAAAATATTTCTATGTGGTTATATTATTCTTTATGAACAAACATCCATATATTATTTTTTTCAATGAATTATATTTTCTTTCTTTCGTCTTTTTCAATGAGCAAATGTACAAAAACTATGCTTTGAAAGACTGTTTATTTTGGAGTGTCTTTATCTTCAATATTGCTATGAGGACCAACTTTTGTGGACAAGTTGAAGGAGAATTTGTGATTTTATCGAAGTTGAATCTATGGATACATTATTCACACTTCTTCCCTAGTTGTAATCAAAGCGGAAGATTTCTTAAATATAGTTTAATGAAGGACAGTAGCTTTTTGGATTTGTCCAGCGCACCACCTGTCATGTTTTCGCCACTATCCAAAGCATCCACCATTCCCACATGCTTCACAAGTAGCAAAACTAATGTTAGAACGAAGTCATCCATGATGTTGTTGTTGTTGTTGTTGCTGTACAAACCAAGGTGAAGCAGAAGGAAAGGCACCAAAAATGTGAGGATGGCATTGTTGTTGTTGTTGTCTATGTTGCTGCTTAGTTGGCCAAGAACAAATTCGGCAACCCAGTTGGCCAAAAGATATTTGCTCCAATCAACCATTCTTATCCATGCTCTCAATGCTGAAGTGTTTCTCAAATGTCCAAGGAAGATGAGCACAATTTGTATCGTGAGGCTTACCATTATCAAAATACATCCATCCCACCTGCTCCAGAGTTTCTTATATTTTCCTAGAATATCCATTAATTTTGTGTCTTCGGTGACTTCAACTGATTGCAGAAAGAAAAAATAATTTCACTTTGTCCATTCATTTCTATCTCCCTGCTCCTTTTTCCAGCAGGTGAGTGTGAATATATTTCATGGGGAACCCAAGCTTGTTTGGAGCAACAGCCAAAACATGATCAACTTTCTCGTGTCAAAACAGCACGAAATATATATTTGTTAAATAAATTCCCTGCTTGTGTGGGAGACCGCTAAGTAGTTAACATCCTTTCCTTAATGCCTTTAAATCTTTCTTATAGTCTTTCTAAAAAACATACATCATCGTTCACTCAAACCTTTGCTACTCTCCTCTATGGCACAACTTTGCTTCTCCGTTTTCTTATATGAAAAAGCTCATTGGATTGTGCCTACTAGACTTATTTATAAGCCGAGACAACAAGGTCGTGATGACCTGAACTCTTCAAAGCTCACTATTGAATTAACCTTATGAAGTGAGGGCAGTTAAAATCATTTTTTATCCTACCCGTACCATGACCGTTGAGAATTTGAAAATCTTTTTCCCTATGAGCTTCAACATGACATTTTTATAAAATACCTAAATATTCTATTATTTACAAATGTATCATTTTATTTAATATTCTTCTATAATGATATCTAGAAATTTCATAAGATATTGCCAATAAGGTTATAGAGGCAAATATTATTTATTTGTATTAGAGTACAGTATACGTGATTTGTGCATGCCATACAAGATGCTTAACATATTGTACGTTAGGTTATAAAAGTTAAGGAATCCACAATAATATAGGATTAGCCGTAGAGTGGTTTTACATAAACCATATAATGCAATGAATTTAATGTATGGTATGCTATTAAAAATTTTACAAAATATATAGTAGATTAAGTATAAAATATGACATGCTAATACTATAGTCGGGGAAAAATAAAGATGATAATTTGAGTGAAATAATCATAAGAAATATGGTGGGTGGGTGTGTGTGTGTGTATATATATATATATATATTTAAAAAATTATTTGGTGATAAATATGCATGTTTATTTTTGTTAAAAGTAAAAAAAATAATTTGAAAAAGATGTCCTGCATTCAATTAGTAAAACTTATAATTATGATATATGCACAATATTAAATTAATATATAAAATGTTTCATAATTAAGATATTTTTGCATATTATTTATTACTTTTTTTTACTCTTACATAGAATATGATTTTTCAAAGAGGTTTATTATTATTTTATTAGTATATCATTTTATATTTTAATAATATTTATATTTCATGATATGCATGATAATATATATGCTTTCATGAAATAATGCATACAAAAATAGAATTTTGTTATTGTAATATCTTAAAATTTTGCTCTATATAATATATTACACATCTTAAGATTTGATTGATATAATTGTAATTATGAGAATTTAAATAAAAATAAAATTATTTTCTTTAAATAATACATCTATTAATTAAAAAAAATAATAATAATTTTATTTTGAGAAGCATGTCATATTTTTAAATGAAAATAAAATTTTATTAAAGCATATAATTAAAAAGAACTCTCTTTCAAGAATATAATTGTAGTTTGTTAATAATGTTTTATGATTTAGATAATTAATTACAATTTTTTGAATAAAATATATATATATATATATATATATATATTATGAATATTTAAATGGTAGATAATAATTTTTAATTTAAGTCAATTATCTTTAACAAATTTAGTGTTAAATAAGTTATTACTAAAAGTTTTAGGTAGTTTAGAGTGTAGCTAATGAAAGAAAAATGGAGGCAGACAAGGAGAAAAAGAGAAAATAAAGAGAAGAAGGAAGAAGAAAGTTTCAATTCAAGATGACAACAAGAAAGAGAAGAAAAGAATAGTGTTGGTCATAAAGAGAGTGGCAAGGAAGACAAAAAGGAGCCTTACTATTACTATGAGAATAAAGAAGAGGAAGAACATACTAGAAAGCTACTCCAATGAGTGAAAATAGGACAAAAAAAGTTGAAATTATATTTTTTATTGAATTGAGTCATTTTTATAAGGGAATTAGAGGCCTTTTTTAATTGTACAAGAATGCTATGATAATTAATTATGGGTGCTTAGAGTTGTCTTATAGTAAAATATTGTTTAATTTAAGCCTTATGGTTTTGTTTGGAGGTGAGTAACCTATATGATTACACTCAATATACAATATGATTATTAATAATTTGTTTAGGGAGTTAATAAAGATATCATAAATTAAGAGAATATATAATATAATTAGAGTTAAGTTGGTTCAAGAAGAAAGCTTATTATGTGGTCCAACAATGTCATCATATCATAGTTGGAGTGATCATATTGTACCATGGGATTCTCATACATTATGATTAAATAAAGGTGAAAGAGTGAGATGGGATTTTGATAACCATATATAAGGAGTTGAAGGAACCATACTGTTTGATGGAGAGGCCATATAATACAATAAGTGATGAATTAATAACAATGATTTAGTGAGATGCCAACTATACAACACTATGGAGGAATCATATGGTTGATGTTTTTGTAGCAGAGAAAGTAAAGAAAATGCTTTGGGTTATATACTCTTAAAGAACTTTAGATATTTTCATTATTAAAGATTATATAGTAACTCATGTGCATGCATCTTTGAGTTTATAGAAAAACTAAAAGAAAAGAAAAGTGGATTAAGAATGTTTACGTCTAATTTAGGTAGAAAAGTTTGATAACGACAATATAAATATAATATTAAATTAATAGATAATTAATTCTCCAATTAAGGTATCTTATATGCCATTTTATGTTGTGTATTTTGATATATGACATAGTTATCTTGATAAGAAGTATTTGTATTACATTGGCTCATAGTTTTTAATTTTCTTTTGATCTTTTCTATGTTTATTTTATGATAAGGTACATCTATTAAATCATATTGATGGCATGAGAACTGGTTTATATTAGAAATATAATATATATATTTTATCTTAAGTTATGGCATAAAAATTAAAATAAGTTTAGAAAAACTAAAATTAAATAAAAAATAATATTGTGTTTTTTGTTACATGCTTGTGTTTGATGAGTCAAGCATAAATGTTTTATATCTCATATGAGCTTGCTTTAAGTGAAATTGTTTATATTCAATTAAGTCAAGCAATAAACTTTACATGTCTAAAATAGTGGTCTTCAAGACTCTTGGAATGATGGCAAGCTTCAAAGAAATTGAAAGCATGCACCAAAATCTTTATAGTTGAATATCTCTTTATTTTTCTTGAATTTGATATGTCTAAATTTTGAGATGATGTAGCTCACTAGTAGTATTAATATTTGAAAATCTTATAAGTATAATAATTTTTAAATTTTTATTTTTGGGGCAAGCATTATTGATGAAAAGTATAGACATCAGTATTTGATTTTTTAAAATTATTTAGGAATAATTTTTCATGAATTTCTCTTCATAGTCATTTAGGACACTTGAAATACTATCATAATATAAAATTATTTTGGTATACTTATATTCAAAATTTTGTCACAAAGGTTCTCATAATACACAATAAAACCACTTAAGTCCCGGGAATTTTCGCTGTAGCGTTGGGCGGGTCTACCTGACCCGATGGCTGATCCATCTAGGCTTTAAGGATTAACAAAATAAAATAAAGTAAAAATTGTTTGATAGACCCAAATGGGGCGAGTGAAGCCCAAAGGCCATAGGCAGAGCTGTTGGACGGAACATGTGAGAAATTAGCCCATAGTTGTTGAACTGAACAAGTGTGAACTCAGCCCGCAGAGAAAGCTGACTAGAGCAAGTGCAAAATAAAGCTAACCAGGACCAAATGATGAAGTCTTGGACAAGGAAGGGGGAGCCAACCCCAAACAGCTCGAGAGATAAATGAATCGAAAGTGTTATAGAGGGCCATGGGAAAGACATTTGGACGATGTGGGAGTAAACTTCCATTTGATTGTCAAAGAAGGCAGAATGGTAAGCACTATCAAATAGCTTAGATTAATCAAGGTAAATTGTTGCATGATAAATGAGTAAAATGCCAAGCAGGAGATACGAAACCGAGCCAAATCTGCAAGAGGATGTGGAACCTCTGCAGTAAGTTTCTACTTTAGTTGATTTCTGGACAAATTGTTTTAATAGATGTAGGACTACCAATAAGCTATCCAATGGCGCAGATCAAGGCCGCCTGCAACTAATGTCCAGAATTTATCTTAAACGATAAATTCGAGATTCAATCAGAAACATCCATTTCAGGCTCCAAATCGAACGGTGACTGGTTTGTGTCCATTACCCAAATAACTAGTTCATTTTAGATTCGTGAGGAGTAGATTTAGAGCTCAAATTATGTTCTATAAATAGGGAATGTTAATGAGCTCCTAGAGGTTACCATTGCTAAGATTTCAAAGCCTTCAAATCACAATATTGAGCAATCTTAAGTGCATACAGTGCCTCTAAAGTCACAAAAGTAAAAGTTGTAAGAAGGAACCGAAATTAGAGGTTTTTGCTTCAATTATTTTTCAATCTCTATTCCTCCCTCTTTTCAATATTGTGGGTGCCTCATATTTCTCTTAAAGTTTTCTTAAATTTTGCCAATTTTTTGTATTTCTATTCTTTGGGGTAAAGGCATCCTAGCAATAGTGCAAAAGCCTTAGGTTTTAGTTGAGCCCAAAAAAGCTCAAGTAGGTTTGCCATTAGCCGTAGGTAAAATCCCAAGTGGGTTTGAGGTGAACCTACGAGAAACCGTGCTTGTAATTTTGTGATTTTGGTGTTCTTTTTCCAACACCGGTTGGGTGTGGATTTAGGCTCGATTTTGAGTCGAACCACCTTAAAAATCTTTTGTGTACTACTCTTTCTTTTTCTTGCTTAAAAGATTTAAGTTTTAATTGAAATGAAAAATCGAAAGAAAATTTTATTTACCACATTTCATCCCCCTCTTGTGGGATTGTCTTAAGCACAAAGAACTTCAATTCGTATCAGAGAGAGGAATCCCAAATTTTGTGAGTAATATCATGTGGGAGATCTACTTGTGCTATGTGAAGGCTTTCTCACATTCTTTGTGGTTTTGTGATTTTTTGTTTTATGGTTCCTCTTTGGTTGATATGGGTGCAACCTTGTGTGAAGGTTTTTCCTATATTCAATATCCCTTATTTAAAAGAAAATTTTACTTATATTGAAATAACCGTTTTTGAATTTTTATTTAATCTATCGATTTAGAATTATTGGAAGTTATGATAAGCCTTGTGAACTTTTTAGAAATTCTTTTACTAATGAAGTCAAGCCCGTAAGAGAGCATAATTTTGAGCATAAAACATTGGCTCAATTGAATGCAAAGGCCTTGAGCTATCTTCATTGTAGAATTTCTCCTAGTGAATTTACACAAATTATAAATTTGTATGCAGCATTTGAGGTGTAGAAAAAACTCAAAGGAACTTATGAGGGCACCTTAGAAGTGAAAGAGACAAAGATCAACATCCTCACCCATGACTATGAGCTTTTTAGAATGAATCCTAGTGAAAGTATTAAAAGTATGTTTTTAAGATTTAATAACGTAATAAATGGCTTGATAAATCTTGGAATGGCATTCTCAAATGGTGACCTAGTCAGAAAAATTTTTGAGAATCCTTCCAAAGGAATATGATCTCCTTGCAATGGTTATTAAAGCTACTAAAGATATCAACATACTTTCAATGGATGAACTCCTTGGGGAGCTTGCCACTGCTAAAATAGAGTTGACTAGGAGACTTAAGAAAGAGGCTTCTACAAGCAAGTTAAAGCATGAAAGGAAGAAGGAAGAACCCATGGCCTTCAAAGCGACCAAATGTGATTCGGATTCCACTTCTACCTCTTCCACGAATATGGAGGACGAGGTAAGTTTTCATGTTATTTGTTTAGCACAAAATTAGGAAAAAAGAAATGGAAAATAATACTTTTTAATTTAAGTAGTTATCTTTAATAAGATTATTTTAAATAAGTTATTACTAAAAGTTTTAGGTAGTTTAGAGATGTGGCTAATGAAAGAAAAATGGAGGAAGAGAAGGAGAAAAAAAAAATAAAGAGAAGAGGGAAGAAGAAAGTCTCAATTTAGGTGAACTGCAAGAAAGAGAAGAAAAAATTGTGTTGGTCATAAGGAGAGTAGTAAGGAAGACATAAAGGAGACTTACTATTACTATAAGAATCAAGAAGGGGAAGAACGTACTAGAAAGCTAGTACAATGAGTCAAAATAAAAAAAAGGTTGAAATTATATTTTTTTTAATTTATTCATTTTTATAAAGGAATTAGAGGTTTTATTTTATTGTACAAGTTAAGAATGCTCTGATAATTAATTATTATGGTTTAGGGTTGTCTTACAGTAAAATATAATTGAATTTAAGCCTTATGATTTTTTTTGGAGGTGAGTCTACTATATTAATAGACTCAATATACAATATGATTATCAATAGATTTTTTAAGGAGTTAATAAACATATCATACAATTAAGAGAATATATAATACAATTAGATTTAAGTTGGTTCTAGAAGAAAGGTTATTGTGTGGTCCAACAATCTCATCATATCATAGTTGGAGCGATCATACTGTACCATGAGCTTCTCATACAATAAGATTAGATAAAGGTCAAAGAGTAAGATGAGATTCTGATAACCATACATAGGGAATTGAAGGAATCACACTGTTTATGGAGAGGCCATATAATACAATAAGTGAAGAATTAATAACAATGATTCATTGAGATGCAAATTGTACAACATGATGGGGGAATCATATAGTTGATGTTTTTGTAGTAGAAGAGAATACTTTGGGTTGTATAATCTTAAGGAATTTTAGATATTTTAATTATTAAAGATTATATAATAAGTCATGTGCATGCATCTATGACTTCGTAGAAAAACTAAAAGAAAAAAAAAGCAAATTTAGAATCTTCACCTTAAATTAGGTAGAAAAGTTTTATAATGGTAATATAAATATAATATTAAATTAATATATAATTTATTCATAAATTAAGATATGTTATAAGCAATTTTACATTGTGTAATTTGATATATGACATAGTTATCTTGATAAGAAGTATTTGTATTTCATTGGCTCAGTTTTTAAATTTCTATAAATCTTTTATATGTTTATTTTATGAAAAGGTGCATACATTAAATCATATAGATAGCATGAGAACTAGTTTATATTAGGAAAATAATATATATATTTTATTTTAAGTTATGGCATGATATTTAAAATAAGTTTAGATTAGCTAAAATTAAATAAAAAATATTATTGAGTTTTCTTGAAACATTATCCTTATGTTATATGAATATATAGTTCCATTGGAATGTGTATGGTGTTCAAGATACTTATTGGATATTGGATCATCACATTATTTAGTGTCATTAATATTTTGTGTTATGTCGCTTAGGTATTAGTTTAAGGCCTTGTACCTAAATGGATAATTTGGATAATATTATAAGTATTTTGTTTAGGAAAATAAAGCTATTATTTTATCATAAAGATTATGGAAGAGATTTTTATAATCCTTTATCCAAACTAGATATGGTTGTCTTCACAATCTAGTATGTTATCTTTGTAAGTGTCAAATATATGACCCTTAATAACCAACTTCTTGAGGATGCTAGATGCTTTAGATTACTTCATTAAATAGCTTAGTTAACTTGTCTAGTAATTGAATCCAATTATTAATCTCAACGTTATCAATTGTTTCATTATCAACCATCTTTGTCTCTTTGCAACACATGTACAATGATGTAATCATGTTGCTTGATTTACATAAGATTGGAGCATAGTTGTGGTGACCAAGCTTGCCTTTCTTGGGATCGAGTGTAAACATCCTCTATTTCTTTATTTTTTCTTAATACTTCAATTTTGAAATGTTCTTTTTATAAAAACATAAATAAATATATTATGTTTCAAAACATTTGGTATGCTAACATACCAAAACAAATGAAGAAATATGCCTAACCTTTGAAATCAATTTTATGTGAAGCCAAATATATGTAACAACATAATGATCATATTACAATAGGTAATTAACATGTCCAATAAAACCAAGTAGATGTCCAACTTATTGTAAAATATTTAAGGCATAATGAATAAGAGGGGATTAGTGAATTGTTTATTTAAGAAAATTTTCATTTTCGAAAAAAAACTTTTCGATCTTAAAATTTTTTTATTGATGAAATAAAATTTCTCAATAATAAACGAAATACACAAAATATTTTTTAAGTGCATCAACCAAAACTTGTGCCTACATCCACCCTCGATCCTCGATCGGGCATCTGCTAACCATTTTCTTTTTACTAAAGCTAGTAGAGATAAACCAAATACACATCAGTGTTTTAATGAAACAAAAATCGGAGAAATTTAGGTTACTCGAAAAAAAAAATACTTTACAATTTTTTGTTTACAAAAATCTCTACAACTTTAATTCTTTAAATAAAATAATGTTTTAAAATTTAATAAATATGTAATAAATCTAAAATAAGATAAATTAAAAAAATTAATATTTCAACATTTAATAAGTCGAAAATAGGATAAATTAAAAATATAACATAACCAAATAAAATGAAATCGAGTGTAACATCATAGTTCATCAAATAAAATATAAATCAAAATGTCTTGTAAACAATTCAAAAATCCAAGAAAATGAAACATTTGAAAATATAAAAATAAATATTAAAATGAAAATATCTCTTTGAGATGAGTCTAATGATTTTGTTATATTTTGATCAGGAATTGTATAGGATTATTGTGAATTATCAAGAAAAATAAGCATATATATTTACAAAATATTGTTTCAATTTTAAATAAATATATATTAAAGCTAAGATGAGATAAAATAAAACAATGCAATATAACCCAATTAATGCAAGATAGACCTCATGCAAAACAAGAATATAGTTTGATGCAAACATAACAAAAAAAGAAAAAAATTAAAATGTATAAGAAAGTTGCATTCAAAAACCTAAGGAGATAGTGTAACATATGTGATCATCAAATAAGATATGAATAGAAATGTTTCATAAAGCATGCCAAGCTATTTAAAATAAACGATTCAAAAACACATAAATGAAATTTTAATTAGGTAAAGCTTGTTTAAATGACTCAAATGACTTTTGCTATAAAAGAAGAAAATAACAAATAATAATAAAAATAAAACTTTTCAATATTAAGAAAATATATATTAAAGTAGAAAAGAGAAATCAAATAAACATAATCAAAACAAATCAAAGCAATGTAATCCTCATAAGAGAGGTGACTTAAGGTTATATAGTAATATAACTAAATCAAAACAAATAAAATTTGAAGAAATAAGATAATTGTATAAGAAAATTACATTCAAAGATACCACGGTGATAAGGTATGGTATCCTCGATTATCAAGTCATGTATAAATAAAAACATATTTTAAAACATGCAAAAATCTTAGAAAAAATATTTAAAAGTATAAAAAGAAAATATTTAATTAAAGAGACCTCAGTGAGATGAGACTAACAAGGTTTTTTTAATCTTAATCTAGCCTTATTTAGTATTACTACAAATTACCAATATAAATAATCACAAATAATAATCTTTTATTATTTAAATATTCAATGGAGATATATTAAAGCAAAGATGACATAAATAAAAGTTATGTAACAAAACGAAATCTAAATGATATATATGCGACATGATAGGAAAATTCGAGTTGCATAACAATATAGCCAAATCAATGTGAAACAATTGTAGAAATGAGATAAATTTTACGAGAAAGTTGTGTTCAATAATATAATAAAATATTTATTTTATGAAATGAGATAAATTATTTCGAAAAAATAGCATTAAAAAATACTATGGAGGATATGTGCAACAACCTTGTAAGAATTAAAATATCTTATAAGACTGCAAAAACCAAGGATAATAAAATATTTATATTTATAAAACTTATTAAACTAGAAAAGTGATGATGTTTTATTTGTCTCAATTAGATCTTGTTTGAATTTATTATAAAATATCAATTTAAATAAGTGTAAATAATAATATATTAGTATTTTTTAATATATGATAAATAAATAATAAAGCTAAAATAAGGTAAACTAAAAAAATTTATAATATCTAAATAAAAACTATGTAAATGTCACACCATAGAAGAGTTAGAGTTTCATAATAATATATCCAAACTAAAGAAACTCTTTCATCAAATGAGCTAAATTATTTAAAAAAACTTGTATGGTAAACTTATCCTCCAAGGTAGTAAGGAGATCAAGTATAACATCCTTAATGATAGAATGAAGTATGAGTAAAAATATCTTATAAAGTAAGAAAAAATATAATAAAATATGTATAAAAATATTAAAATAAATATTTAATTAGATAGAGCATATTAAGACAAATAAAACCAACTTTTTTTTCATCTCATTCAATACACATTTTATAGAAAATATGAATTACAAAAAAAATAAGGATAAATAAGAATAAAGTATCATCTTAATAACAATTAAAATATAAATTATAATTGAAATGAGTTAAATTAAAATAATGTATTACAACTGATAGTGATTCAAAGGTCACATCAGAGGAGATGTAAAGTTAATAAGTAATATAACCAAATCAAATAAATTTTTTTTGCAAAAATGATAAATAATATAGAAAAATTGTGATCCAAGATTCTAAGAAGATCTAATGTAGTATCGTTGACTATCACATGAGGTTTGGATTGAAATGTCTGCAAAGCATAATAACACTTTTGAAAATATTTTTTTAGATTATAAGAAACGAAATTTTAATTGAGTGGAACTCTATAAGATGACAATAATTGTATTTGTTTCATCTCCATTGAAACTTGTTTATAATTTTTTGAAATTATTAAAATAATTAAATAAAAGTAATAATTAATTGTTATTTTAATATTATGTAAATATATGTTAAAGCTAAAGTCAGATAAATTAAAATAATGTAATAAAAAAAGACTACAGCGATGTTAGATTACAAGAGAGAATATTTAGAGCTTCATAGAAATCAAAGAAAATCAAAGCAAACAATTTAAAGAGTTAAGATAAATTGTATAGGCACATTTAATTTCAAGTCGAATTGGTGGTTAGTGTAACGTTGTCAATCGTCAAATTAGATAGAAAATAAAATACCTCATAAAGAGTGCCAAAATGATTGAAAAAAAATATTTAAAAATAAATAAAAAAAGAATTTTTAATTAGATGGTGCCGATGAAGTCAAGTTTAATGACTTTTGTTTCATCTTAGTCAGACCTCATATTTTATTTTAAGAAATATCAAAATAAAAGAGCATAAATAATCATAATATATTATTTTATTATTAAGTAAATAATTATTATACTTATAATGATACAAATTAAGGCAACATAAAATTAGAAAATCAAGAACATATGACTGTAGCATGAGAGATAAAGTTTACCAAAATGTTGCCTTCCAATACACTCAAGAGAATGTGTGTAAGTTTCATGATTATCAAATTAGGTAAGGATTACAATATTTTTATTATGAATACCAAAATATTAAGTAAAAACCATTTTATATTACCAAAATAAATAACTTTTTCAATATTTATATATATATATATATATATTATAAAACCAAATCAATGTGAAGGCCCTACGAGGGTTATTTAGGGTATCGTTATATTACATGCCAATCTAAGTGAAAACGTGAAACAATGATATGAACTATATGACAAAGTTAGTCTCCAAGATAGTTAGGATGTCAAGTGTAACGTTCTCAATAGCTGAATCATTTATGAATCAAAACATTTGGTAAAGTTTACCAAAATTCTTAAAAAATATTTAAAAAATATCAAAATGAATAATTCACTTGATAGAGCTCATGAAGACGAATCTAAAGATGTGTGTTGATTCTTTGATCAAACCAAGTATAGAAAACTTTACATTACCAAAGTAAATAAAGATAAATCATAATAAAGTAATGCAACCAAATCAATGTGATGTAAATGTCATATGACATGAGATTTAGAATTACATTATCATATAAAAAAATCAAAATGAAACATTTAATGAATTGATATAAACTATATGTGAAAGTTATATTCCATGATACAATGGAGATTAGGTATAATATTCTTGATCAACAAGTTAGGTATGAACAAGAGAATCAACAAAAACTTAGTAAAAATTCTTATTGAGTGCAATTATAAAAAATATTAAGTAATAACTTGGGCTCTCCTCGGTCGAGGATCACAAAGGAGGACAAGAAAAATCAAGAAAATAAACTAAAACTGTATTTCTCTTTAGAAAAGTGTTTGTTGTTCAAGTTTGCAAATTTATTGCCTTCAATTAAACCCCAAGTGTCACTTCTTATTTGAGTTTGTGCATCTACAAAGATTGACCAAATATTATCTTTGCTCTTTTATTTCCTTGGAGGTTGTGTTGCATGTGGTGACACGAGACATTGTCAAAAGGATAGTTAAACTTTACACTTACCTCCTTCGGTGCCAACATTGCCAAAAGGTTTGTCTTAAGGGCAATGGTGGTTTATGATTAATGCATATGACATGGCTATGAGATGGATGAATCATGTGCATTATCTCCTTAGGCGATCGCATTGCTAGCGATGACAACTAACTCTTAATTGTCCAACCTCAAGCTGTTGGATCTTAAGAGTCTAACATTAAGTAAAAGAATATCAAGAGTTTGACTTTTATCATAACATTCTCAAACATTACTTCTCTATTATTTATGATCTAACAATGTTGTAATCTGCTGACAAAAAATTGTGATGCACATTTATACATTTTAAATTTTAATAAATTTTATCCATAAAGATGTGTTTAATGACAGATTATTATTTAATAATATTATAATAAAAAATAATATTGTTATCAAAATTTCGTTATAATAACCAAATCTTTTAGTTAAGAAAATTAATAAATTTATTTTGATTAAAATATTTTAAAAATTTTAATCCCGCACTAATGCGTAGAGCAATCCCAGTGTTGCCAATCAATTTCAAAACAATAATCCCTTCTTTTGTTTAAGAAATTATTAATATATCGTAATTATCTTTTGTATTTAAAAATTTGACATCCCGAAACTGCATATGCTCCTTAGCCTAGTTCTTCTGAGCTTCCCTTTGACTAGGGTTTTGTTAATTGATCTGCAGAACTTGCGACGGTGGCGAACTCATCTTACCGGATTCCTTCTCTGCATCTAGAAAGGTGGCTGATAGGTTGAGCCTTCCTCTGCTTCAATCCAGGATGAACCTTGACCCAGAAGGATACGAGGCGGAGCTTCTCCTTATCAACGGCCACTTCGAATCGTCCCTACATCTCTTCCTTTCAGCAATCCGCGCTCAGTTCGTTGATGGACTTCGTGGTCTCGAGGGAACTCGGTGACCTCACAAAGTTCTTGGCGCACATGACCCCATACTATCCCCGATGCCTTGCAGAATTTCCTCATTAGTTTCTCATCTCCTTCAATCCAAAGTTTGGACCCTCCCAGCTGCCCTTCATTCCAATCTAGCACAAGCCATCATCCTCCTTGCGAATAAGAAGGTTCGTTATTTTATTTTTGGATGAGTTTGTTCTAGTGTTCGGTACACTTCAATTTGGAGGGCCACCATTATTCAACATATTTCTGTTCAGCATTTTAATAGGTGGAAATACCTTTTGTTTGTACTGCTTAAAGTTAAATTTTGAACTAGGCGTTGGAGAAAATGGGAAACTTCCACTTCATTAAGCTTTAAAAGAAGATTATAATTGTTGATATGTTGTTAGACTTGATTAGGCCTTTCTAATTGTTGATCAAGGTAAAAGTTTTATTTCCTTCTGCGAAGAACAAAACAGGCATTTTTTCCAATTATTTGTTAAATATAGAATCTTAACTATTTCTTGTGAGGCTGTATATTTCCTTTACTAGATTCTTATATTAAAATGGTTTTGGCTACCAACACAAAATTCATATTCGCTATTATAATTACAAGAATAGTCCTTTAACACATCAAATGAGGCCAGATACATCGATTCTAAGATGCTATAGTCTCTATTCATTAATTGCTTTTCTTCTGGATCCAATGTTGTTAAAGCCACTTCTAGTAGTCAATAATTATTTTTTTTGCTCTACATTTTTTACTTTTTTATAAAAGAGGTTTCAGTAATCTACTTCTCTTATATAATCACAAAGTGAACTTCTTAATATAACCAAACCATCTAGATTGATTTTCTTTAGAATTATCTTCAATTGGTAGAATGCCAACTTTCTCCTTTATAGTAAGTTACTCTTCAAACTTAAAAGCTTTATCTCTATAGCAATTATTCTATTTGTGTGTTTGTACTCACACATTGAAATATGATACCATGTAATCTTATAAATTTTCCTTTATTCTTGAGTGTGATATTTTGATTACACAACACTCAGAAGTATGTTTTATTTTCATCTTATTTGTTCAATGCTTGGATCATATTAGTGACATTTTTTGTTAATTTCCATATCATTTTGGTGTATAGGTTAAAAATAAGTAAATTTTGTATTGTTTCTTTTGTTTATGATAACTATTAGAATCAATATGTTTTTGGAATTTCTTGTCTAAATATTAATTTCATATATTTATTATAAGAACTAAAAATGCGATACCATTTAAACTTTAGAGTCATTGTTCATAGACTCAGTTTTATTTTATCTGTTTGCTTAGTCTCAGTTTTGCTTTATCTTTTTGCTTTGTCTTATTAATTGGTATTAAATTATTAGCAAAATGCATATTAATGGTTTATCTTGAATTTTATAATTACATCAATAATTAGTGTGTAATTGAAGCTTTCTTTCATTACTTATGTTGTCAGAAAATTTGATGAAAGAAGAAGTGCAAAAGTACTTATGAAGCATTATCTTTTTATGTGTAAAAAGGGAGTTGTGACAAATTTTCGAAAACTTTTTGATGCTTTTGGCGCATAGGTAGAAAACATTTTTTAAATTAAGTTTATGAACGCATCCAAGGACATAAAGCATAACCATAATGAAATTTGATTGTAATTAAGAAACCTTTAATATGTGCTGCTTAGGCATGAAAAATTATTTTTAATATATGCAATTTTAATTTCTTTTTATTCTTTTCTAATACCTTATAAATATAAACCCTCCTTATACACTCAATATTGCTTTGTTATACATGTTTTTCAAAATTTCAATATGTCCCATGTCGGCTTCTTTTTTTTCCATTTCTAATGCCTTTTTGAGCACGTGGGGAAATATTATAATAAATAATTAATTTAAGTTCAAGATGATTCTCTTGTAGAATTAAGAAAATGTTTTTTGTTCCTTAAAGTAATAATAAGAAATTGTTACAATCATTTTATGTTCTTCATTAAGCTATTTAATCTCATAATAAACATTCATTATATTATCTTTCATAGACTTATCCAAAATTGTACTAACCCATTTCTATTTCAATTCTTACTTGAGTATATATATTTGAATCCTAAAATTGGTAATACCTTGGTTTTCTGATAATGTGCCTAGTTTATTGAACAATAGTAACGTTTATCTTCTTATGAATCATGATGTTAATTAACTTAGTCAAATTTATGATTTAATTCTTGCTTCTAGAAATTATTTCTTTATATGTATCCATGCCTGATGTTGTAGGAATCCTTACTTTTTTTTCAATTAACTCATTGTTGACATAACCATCTTTGTAATCTGTTAGTATATTTAGACAGTATAACACATTGCTTCTTGGAAGTCCTAAGCATTAGATTTAACACAATTTTGGACATAAATTGCCATGGGTGGGCTAACTTGAGGACAATGGAGAGGGACAAGTCATAGAAATAGATGGTTGGGAGGTGTTCGGGATAAATGGAAAGATACACCATAGAGTTGCCTAGAGGTCAACAGAAAGAATTGGGAAGGAGAGATGGATAAGTGAGGTTTTTAAGTATTTACGATATGCTAAAAGAAATGGCCTATATGAAATTATTTACAAACTTCAAATGCCTATATTGAAGCTATGAAAGTTTATGGGCTTAAACAGAATGATCTTAAAACAAAAAAAATGGATTTTTTTTTCAAAATACTATTTAGTATTGCAAGAGTTATGTTATTCCAATGATTACACATAAATTAAAGTTCTCTAACATGTTATTTATTTTTCTCGTTTGTATTGAAAGTTTATGCTTTTAAGTATTTTTTGCTTATTTGTATGGTCATATTGTTCAGTTTGATGTGCCTCTTGAATTATTTATGGACCTTCAGATCGTTGGTGATCGAAACCTCAAAAAATTTGCATTTTTTTTGTTGTGCACTGTATTCGGGACATGAACAAAAAACATAGAAATGAAGAAAAAAATAGGAAGCTTCGAAATATTTTTTTCTCATTTTTACAGGTGTGTGATGTTATATATACTCTATTTTTTATGTGTTTTCTTAGTTTTGTTGATTATAATAACTGGTGTATGATTTCTTGTTTGAAGGGAGAGGAAGAACTAAGGGCAAGGAGGTCACTGGTTGTACTGTGTGATCTTCATCGCCTAAAAGTATGGTTTGATGACCGAACTACTAATGCTTTTTTCAATGCATGCTTTCACAGTTCTTAAAGGTTGATATATTCCTGATCTCTGCAATTGGTTAAGTCCCATTAGTGATCTTATTATGCCTTTTTTATTGCTTCTTTTTGTCGAACACAAGGTCATGGTAATGAGCTATCTTATTCATTGTAATGAGCTATCTTACTTGAAAAGATTCTAATCTTTGGTGTTTTAGTGAAAAGCTTAAGCATAAGGTTAAAGAATTAAATAGAAGAATCCAATCTCCAAATGTGAATTTCATGTTTAAAGGAGAGAGAGAGAGAGTAAATGACAAGTCAAAACTTAACAAGATGAAACAAACTTTTTTTCCCAATGAATGGTATGATCAAAGGGAAAATACTTAGGTACTTAGAAGTTATAAATAAGATTTTCACTTTGCAACAAGATAAGATGAAAAGGCAAAAACTCTCAACCTCCATACAATGGGTTAGTGATGAAATTAGGAAGGAAAGGAAGAATTGTTTTTGCTATTTGTAGCCTTCACATAATGGAACAATAATGATGGAAATAAAAAGAGAAAGTATGATTTATGCTTCTCAAAGCATGCTTACTATGGAATGGTGATGAAGATCCATGTAATAAAAAGTTCACATAAATGTCTAACTCAATAAAAATTTTATTCTAATGAGGTGAACCAAAGAAAGTTGAAATAGATATTTCAAGTAACGAAAAGGCACTTGCATTTTTACTACTTGAGCATTACTAAAAAACATTTAATATTAAGAAATGATTAGGACTGATTATGCTAATAACTTTTATTGAGCCTATTCTCATGGGTTATTAACATATGAAATATAAATATCTAAATAAACATCAAAAGAACTTGTCAACTAGCTCTATAATATCTAAATATGGATCTCCCCTTAAACATTTCATGTTTCTAGTTATTGTGACCCACTGGAGGCTTTATTGAAGTAGGTTTGGGCTTAATATCAGTGCAAGACAAGGCTTTTGGATGATATATGGTCTAACTTAAAAAGGTTAAGGCCTAGGTTTTAGGTACACTC
This sequence comes from Vanilla planifolia, assembly GCA_023846275.1. Taxonomy (NCBI): domain Eukaryota; kingdom Viridiplantae; phylum Streptophyta; class Magnoliopsida; order Asparagales; family Orchidaceae; genus Vanilla; species Vanilla planifolia. The sequence continues at coordinate 259,384 of JAIUJO010000028.1, read as the reverse complement.
ACATAGATTTGACTAATATTTTCTTGATATAATTTCATATCTCAAATGATGATCCATACTCGATAAGGTTAGGTTAAGAAACTTAACAATAAATGGATTTTCCATGAGGTTTTCATGTCATAAGAGAATATCAATTATTGAATGATCATCACTAACATTGACTTTAAGCATGAAATACATTCAACTACAAACTAGATGTAATTAACTTAAATATTTGATTTGTCAATGTCAAGTGAGAATAGTTATGTTGATTTTCTACCAAAAGAAATAAAAACCTAAGCAATTTGGAATTTGATAGAGGACATCAAATAACTTTTGATTGATGAATTAACTCAAGAGATGACTTCTTTTAAGATAAAATTTTTTTATTAGCCCTCAAATAAGTCAGTACTTTTAAAGTACAGTTTTATTAGTTCTTAAGATATCTAAATATTATAATTAAATAAAGAGATTTGACTACGTTTAAGTTAACAAAATCTTGAGAATGTAAAATCATGATGCTAAGTATAAAATTTTATTGATAAATTTATGGAAAGTCAAATAATACCTTTGACAGTTAGCACAAGAAGAAAAGTGTGTCACTTTTGGCATATATAGAGCCTTTTTAAGTGATCGTTACTCTTTCATTGTTGGAGCTCAACATCTTCCTCTTTATGAAGTTGATAGACATTTTGTCCTAGAACATGCTTGATCAAGTACAATTCTTTCTAGTTTGGAGCAAGCTTACGAAGCCTTTATTAGTGTTCAGAGCAATTATATTGTCTAAGACTTAGATTGTCTAACAACCAAATCATTGACCTTGAAAGTACAATTCTTAATATCTAATATTTTTTATACTTTACATTTAGTTTCTTTACATGGTCTCTAAGACAGTTTTCCTTCGTTAGGTCCAACTTTTGATGTGCTAGTTTCGAGTTCAAGCTTTTGAACTTGTTAAGTGATTAACATCAATAGTGATTATAGCTTTGAATCCTTAGAAAAACTTGACGTGTTGCAGAATGTGTAGTTCAATACACTCACAATATGTCGAGCAGTAGACCTACCCACCCACATTTTTTATCATCAAGACGAGGCTTTAGAATTTTTAAGATGTCTTTGTTCATTGCTTTGGCTTGTGCATATATGTGAGCATGAGAAGTTGAGGCACGCTTAAAGAACAACCATACATTTTGCATAAATCTGGAAATTCTTTAGATTGGAACATTATTGTGTCAATTGTAACTATTGCTATGGAAATATTAAACCTATTAGAAATGTTTGTCTAAAGAAAACTTTAAATCTTATTAATAGTCTTGCCAATAAGAGGCTTCACTTTGATCCATTTTTAAAGGTTGTTAACCACCATGAGAAGGAACCTCCTTCCATTTCTATCAATTGGAAATAAAAAATAGAATTCATACCATAGTCTAACAAGAACCAATAAATAATTATTTCTTCCATCTTTGTGAATAATTAGTATGAAAGGGGAGCATGAACTTGACACCCTTTGCACCTTTTGGTAAACAAAGTAATATTTTTTTCATTATTGGTCAAAAAATCCTTGATACATAATCTTCATGGCAAGTTTATAGGTAGAGGCACATCCATCACACTCTCTTGAATGGATCAACTTGATCATATATTTAACTTCCAAAGGATTGTGTGATGGCCTTAGTTTCTTAAACATTTTTTCCTTTTCTTTGCTCATTAGGGCATAATTCTTATTATTAATTATTTATTTCTACCAAAGATAATTATATATATATATATGACCAAAAATTATTTTGTTGATCAAATGATGAGTTAACAATTAAAAAGATACATAAGCACTCAAATTTCTTTAAAAACTCTTTTTCTCACAACTTTTCATCCATACTCTATGGGACCAGTGGTGTCCTTAATATATAAATATGAAAATAATAAATTTAGAAAATATTAAATAATAAGAGGCAAGTCTTCCATAGACTTATTATGTTAAAAATAATAACTTCAAGCCAAAAATTCATGTTATCTAAACATATTATAATTAATATTTTAATTGATATTACTTTAATTATTTATGTTAATGTAACATTCAAAAAAGCTAAGAATGTGTAAGATATCATCCAAAGACACTTCGTATAAATGAATAAAAAATATTCATATAATCATAACAATTTGTACAATAAAAAATATCATGTTATCAGAATGTAAACAAAGCAAGTGCATGAGACTTGATAATAACAATTAAGAATGAGAGAAAACCATCCAATTATGGGGACATCTTGCTTCATATAAACTATAAGAATGTTATCAAGTATCACATTATTATATCAAGTATCACAATAAAAATTTCTTGTTATTAAAATGTCCCATACGATTTATTGTAGATTTTTGTGATCTTTTTTAATTTACTTATTATTTCGTAACTATCCATTTAATTTTAAATTTGATTATAACGAAAACTCTTATTTTATCATGTCTTTTAAGCTTACATGTGAAAATCAATTTATGCAACTAAGATACACCTAGAATGATAAATAGTATGAGCGGTTTTCCCTACTCATTTGTTACAAATAATATTAATACATGGTGCTTAAATGGTTTTGCATTATGTTGTTATCACAAATTATTAATAGTGCCCAACCAAAAGATTTTGTTTGACCTAATTGTCACAAATATCAATGCACTAATTAAAGAGTTTTGCTCTTCTTGATTGTCACAAATATCTCAATCATCTTATTAAAATAATATCAATCAATTGGTATCATTGCCGGATTTTTATGTCTATTGCACTTGATTATATTCAAAACTTTGGTTTCATCTTTCGATTTTCAATACATGAAACAAAAAAGTGTAATAATATAACCATTCTTATTAAAGTGTTACAAATATTTTTAATATAATTTCATTAATTTTATTTAGCTTGTTCTCACAACACTATCGATTACAAAATATCTAATATCTCATATTCATTGACATATGTCCAATATCATAAATGCATCATCACATTTCATTATCATGGGGTCATGACATCTTATGTATATTATTTTACGTTATATTCGTATCTTTTTTCTCATCATATACTTCGTTCCAGCACAACTCCTTATACTTATTTAGAGTTTGACATGATTGGCATTTAATTTACTCAAATAATATCATCTAATGGCATCATGATTCTTCAACATAAGCTATGTTTCATAAAATTTTTGCATGAAAACAAATTATGGAACTAAGTATCACAAATATGATTAAATATGAGTAAAATGAATTTTATTAAACTTAATAGTAAACTTTATTAGTCACTTATCTCAAGAGACAATTTTTATTGATCAACTTGGTGTCAAATTAAGCATTAGTCAATTTGGGTTGGTTGTTCATTTGCATTAACTTCAGTAGTTGGTTAATTTTATATGCTAATGTAGGCTTTTGGGTCACAAGTGACACCTACATTCTAGAATATTTAGTAGTTAGGTAAGACTTTATTTTGGGGTAATTTTTTCATTTCAATATTATAAGAACCAACTTAGTTGAATTCCCCCAAAATAACAATAATATTGTCATGATGTTTTTCTTCCAAACACTTTCTTTCCTCCCTTATCATCATCTACCTTATCTTCATTTGTCATGAAAAAATAATTTTTTGATTTACTTCAATTTTTTTAATGATATGGTCTTCTCATTAGAATTGGCTTTATGAAAGCTCTTTTAGCCCTACGTGTCCTCTCATGGGCACTCTCCATTTCTCAAACTTCTTTCTCTCTATCTCTCTTGTCTTTTTTATTAAAAAAAATAGAACTTTGTTCTCTCTCCTCAAGATCATCCTCTATCTATTTATAAGAGAGTTTATGCGAGAAATGGGTTAACCAAGCTCGTCCTTATTATTATTATTGTTATTATTATCATTATTATTATTACTTTTATTTCTCCATGGTGATAGCACTACAAAAGGCTGTAAGGCATCTTAGTGATGAGTAATTAGCTCATCATTTTAGATCAGACCATGTGTAATGGATGGGCTCTTATAAAGTCAACCAAGAGGGAGTGTGACATGTTAAATTTATGATTAAGGTTTTTCAGAAAAGTTTTAAAAGATTGCATTTTTTCTTCACTTAGTGAAATTCTCAATATTTTATGCTCTCAAATGATTTCAACTAAGAATTATGCTTTCAAAATAATGTAATTATTTTTATAATATGTCAAACTTGTCTAAGGTTGTTAGTTACTAAAATTTTTTAAAACATAACTATTAGCTATTTGTGTATGTCTTGAGATAGGATTTTTGATAATATTATTAATTAACCAAAGTATATTATTGAACGTATCACTTGACCCTTTTTACATCTAACTCTATAAGGGTTAAAATCCCAAACTTTAGATAGTGTCATAGGGATTTATCAGAAAGAAGGCCTTTTAGGTCGAACAACAAAGCGATTTTGTAACTTAATACTCAACTTCTTAAAATGATAAAAGTCTTCACTAGAAGCTCTATTGTTGGCTAGTAGATCCACTTCTTGAGTTTATTTTTAATGAATCAAAAAAGGATCTATAGTATCATACTTTTGGAGAAGAGGCCAAGCTAGTATTCATAGGATTTTAGGGTAAATCTATAATTTTTAATATGACACTACTTATTTGTTTGCTGGAAACTACTAAAGATTTTTAAGTGCTTCATTTGTAGGCCTCAAGCAAACTAGTGACTTGCAATCAAGGCTTCATGCTTAGTCTGTTTGTTGGTGATAATGAAAACAATTATGATAACACCTTTAAGCTTTACTTTCTAAGAGCTAAGAAGGATTGAACTAATGTTAGAAGACTCACACAGGAAAGCTCCATCAAAAAAGGTTGTTAAAAGATTATAAGGTTCTTAGGTTTTAAATCAAAAGAGTTTCTCTCCATTAGAAAACCTTTAAGAACTTGAGATTTCATAAATGAATAGGAAATGAAGCTAAGTTCAAACTCATTATGCTTAATTACCCACTTTTGCAACCTATTTATATCATCTATTTGTTGAAGGATGCACCTCATATGTTTATTGGTTGTTACATCTATGATGTGAATATTGGTATAACTGATAGGTTGACGTAAGTAAAGCTAGGGTTAGATGCTCTATAAGAGAGTATCTTAGCTCTACAACTTTCTGAGTGAGAGTGACATAATAGATTAGTTGTTGAAATCCATTATTCTCTTGAATTAAAGCAGTGTTAATTATCAAACTTGAAGCAATTAGATATATACATGAAGACTCCCTGAGGACTAGATTGCTCAAGATTGGAGGCTGAGATAAGTAACACTTAAGCTCTAGAAAAGCCTTTTAACAATCTTCGATTTACTGTTGTCTAAACGTATTGTAGAGTAGCTTGATGAATTGTTGAAGTTTTTCTCCATGCTAGAAAATAAAAAAGGTGAACCTGATAATTTTTTTAGCTAGATATTGAGCATCTCGTTGAGCTTTTTGGGAAGGCATCTTTATCAAATCCTTTATCATGTCTAGATTTACTTAGAATCCTTTTTTTTAGGCCATGAAGTTAAGAAACTTTCTCAATAAAGTGCTAAAATTACTTTCAAAATATTTAGTCCCATGGTACACTTTTTACATGTTTTGAAAGTTCTAATTTTTATTAAAGATTGTTTACATAACGTTCTAAATTTTTGCATCTCTAACTTTAGAAGATAAAATCAATCATCATTTAACAAATAGCTCTAGCATTATTTAAATCAAATGGCATTCCTCAAAATGTCACAAAGTAATTATGGCTCATGTCATTTCTTTCTTTATCTTTTTATTTTGAAAACACATTTTTTAAATAAAAAACCATTAGTATCATCATTTTTAAAAATCATAGTAAAACTAATATACATTTTATATTTTGAAAATTATAACAAAATCAATATAAAAAATTTAACATTCTTTCAAAAGGTAATTTCTTGAATCACTACAGAAATACAAAAACTAACAACTTAATAGGAACGTAGCAAACTACTAAATAAGATAGAGCAGGATCTATTGTTGCCTTTGATTGCAACATCCATAATGTTAGAGCAATTATTTGAATAATATTTAGATATTTTAAATTATCATGTGCTTAAATTAATAAAAAAATCATAAGCATAGGTTTGGTTTATGATCTTAAGAAGGGAAGATTTATAATATCCAAAATATTAAAAAAAATTAATTTTGTTATTTTGAATTATTTTAAATTTTAAAGAATTTTTTAAAATTTTAAAGTATCATTTCATATTATTCAAAAGTTGTATGCCACTAAGGGAGCATCCCTTAAAATGAAAGAGACAAACTAAGAAATAAAAAGAATAAATTATTTGAATATAATGATAATTTGTTGACAAAAAGATTTATAAGGATTTACTTATGAGTGTGAAAAGGTTTTTAAAATAATTTAAAATATTACATAAACTCACAAAATTATTAAATTTTACTAAGGCATAGAATTTACAAGTATAAGCATAGTAAAAATTTTGTGTCTAAAAAGTCGGTGTGATAGTCATTGAACCCAAAGTTAATGAGGATTTAAAAATATTTTAGGTTTGGTTAAATTGTGAAAAATATTAAATATCATTAAAATATATGAAACTTGTCAAATAGGTGGAATTTGGTCAAGAAGAATCATAAAAAATTAACCACTAAACTTTTGAAGTTCAAATTATTTAAAAAAGTGGGAAATCTTAGAATTTCCTAATTTTGATTAAATCTTATATTTTATTTTCCCTAATCTTATTATACTGACAAAATTGACATAATAGTAACCTAAGTTTTTGCAAAACTATTAAATTCCAAGCAATATGAAGGCAAGAAGTCACTAAACTAAAGAGGTCTAATTGTTGAAGGGAAATGAAGCATCAATATTTAGTATATTAGAGGATGACCATGGATGATGATGGCGTTTTGAATAAAATTAAAACATTTTGATCGTGGTGGATAGCCTAAAGAGAAGAGGAGGGAGAGAAGTAGTGTTGTTGAATTATTGGAAAGAGTTTAACCAGTCAAGTAAGGAAACGAGAAATAACCTTGGAAATTAGGAAAGATATATTGTAGCAAGTGTAAAATACTTAAAATAAAGGAAATAGTGGATCATATAAAGGCACATAATTTGATATCTATTTTAAGTGGAGACCTTTACAAGAGGAATTGCGATAACAAGCTTATACATCTATATATATACTTAGTATTATATAATGCTTGGCAACTACAATAAGAAATGAATTGAAATCTATCAAATTCAAAGATGATTAACATTCATGCTTGTATTTCTTGTGTTTGCTTATATTTTATTAACCATCATATGATCATGATTTTATTGTAGATGTGTAAAACATGTTACAATAATATAAATGAGATAATGGCCATTAAACAAAGATGAAAAAAAAGGCAATGATTATTCTTAATATATTTAAAAAAGAGAAAAAAGGAAAAGAAATTAAGAACAAAGGTCACTAAAAGGTAAGGTATGATTCTATAAGTTCAATGATGTTAGTTTTCAAAAATGATGTTTATCATTCAAAGAGCTTTAATTATGACACAAAACTAATATGTTGTTGAATCTATTTGGTTGTGTGTCTAGAAGATCAATTATTTTGACTATTTACTTGCTAACGGGTTTGATGAAGAAATCTAGAAGGGAAATGATAGAAGTCCAATAATAGTGTTTTGAAAGGCCTTGTGATAGGGAAAAGCTTAGCAATAGATATATCGAAGTTATGAAAGCATGCATATAAAAGTAAAAATGCATATGTGCATTCAAGTTTTGTTGAATAAAGGTTTCTCAATTGTAATTTTTGGCATTGGTTCTATATTCACAATGGTGCATTCTTATTTTTACTTTTGATGATGCTTTTGTTGATAGCACTAAGAAAGAGGTTATTTTATTATGTTTAACTGAACATGGAATTCATTTTTAACAAAATTGAGAAGATTACAATTGCTAAGGATTACTATTTTATGATACTAAAATATAAAAAAATGAGAGATTTCATTATCTCTAATATAAATTTAAATAAAATCGAAAAATTTATAGGATTGTTATAATCTAATTCAAACATGTTGTAGGAATTGAGGAATGCTTTTGTTATATTGTGTGATCAAAATATCTTACTCATGTTTAGATATGTATTTTTTAAAACCAAGTGGAATAAACAATATTTTATGATTTTAAATATTGTCTTGTGAATTCAAGTATACAAATAGAACATTTGGTAGATATACTCAAGATGATATGATTAGAAATAATCAAAAGCGATAAATATGTTATTGCCAGGAGCATTTGGTTTTATGATTTGAACATGTTAATTTTGGATCAATTAATTTGTTAAGAGCGAAGAGTTATCATAATTCTCTCATTCAATGGTGGAAGAAGAAGACTAAAAAGAGGTGAGAACAAATTAATATAAGGTACTTGACATTTTTGAATCTTAATATCTAGTCAATATGGTGTAATGGTGTCATAGAATTCTTGTCATGGTCTTGGATAAATAGGATCATAATGCAATGCACACTCAAAGGTTAGGGGTGGTGTCTAGTTGCAATCTTTGGGATTTTATGTCCAATACCAAACTATGAGGACTTATGAAATGTGTTTGAAATTCAGAGTAAAGAAATGCTAATGCAAATGTGGTAATAAAAATGAGAACAAAAAATGCATGCAATAAATTTTTGAAGACATGTTTTTTTGTACCTAATTGAAACTATGACTTATGTAAGTCATGATTTGATAAGGCATTACGACCAGTTTAAAATAATAACACAAATAATAGAAACCTTCTCTATTGCGAATTAGACAAATTAACCAAGTTCTTGAAAGGCAACTATCCTTTGTCTAACAATTTGTTGGTAGATTCCAAGTAAAAGTAGTTAATGAAATTAACGTTGAGCATGCCATTAAACTCATGCAAGTAAATTTAAATATAAGAGGAAATCTGAATTTAAATTTTTGTGGTGCAATGAAGAAGAAAGTGACAACACAACGAACTCATATTGATTGAAACTATATTTTTATAGCAACTTTTATAGGACCAACAAAACTAACATGAGAAAGATGTCAAATCATGTTATTCTTACTTTAACAGTTATATAGATACACAAAGAAATAACAAGAATGAAGTGTTAAAGCTAGTACAATAAAAAATGTCTAACAAGATATACCACGGTAAAGACATGAGAGGTCCCTCTATATGTACTCATGAAGCGACGAGCACCTTTGGTTCTTTAATTTCTGGTCATCTTGGGCTCAACAACAATGATTTCTTCTCTAAAAATGTCATAAAAAAATATTGAAAAGGGAAACATTTCATAATTGGATTTGGCTCTTATAAAGTTTTATATTGTCATTTTGTCTAGCCCATTATTTTTCTGTGTGTGCATTATCTACAGACATTTAATACATCTTATACATGCATTAATTTCTATTTGACTTTTTTTTATGGTCAATGGATGCATTGTTTTCATTTATGCATGATTGTACATAATGATTTTTGTTCTCATATAACCATGTTTGTATGTACATAATGTAATTTGTGAATGCATTAACTTCTTTTTGCACATACGGCTATACTCATATTAAAAAACATATATTAGACATTGTCTACACTTGTATAGAAATAACTGTTGTGGAGTGAATATTTTTATGGACATTTCTCCCTTTGTGCACATAGAATTTTACATGCATTACTCTATTTGCCCATATGTAGTTGGGAGGCAAGCATCTATATGCGCACTTTGCATCAATAGATAAATCTAGTTTGCCTAAGTTTTTGAATTTGTTGGAATTGAACATGCCCACAATTGCTGATGTAACTACTCATATGGTTTGAACATTCCCACCCATACAAACTAATCAAGTATTAGTTACAACAATGGGTATCTTTTCATAATACCTAGTGACTAAGGCCTACATAACAAAATAAAACATATTTTTCTTTTCAAATGCATTAAAAATACAAAATATGATCAAATATGTAGAAAATACAACACCACATTTTTTAATATAAAATGGATGAGTGTTGAAAAGCAGCGGGAATGTGTTGCATTGAATTGAATTTTATTGTTGTTGTAAAAAGCATGTAACATATTCTAGCTTTCATTTATGTTTTTCTCATCAATGTAACGGTAATGCTTTTCTAGAATATACTTTGTTGTGTACAGAATTGAAGAAAATTTGTTAAATTACTCAAATTACCTATGTTTTTTTCTACATTTTTTTATATTTACATATATGCAGAAGAAGCAAAAATAGTAGATGAGAAAACATGAATTTGGAGTTTACCTTATAATTGAGTTTTAAGATATACTTTAATTTTTTAGTTGGTTTAAGAATAATCTAGTTGGGCCTACTTAAGATGGTTCATATAGTATGTTTTGGATTTAGCTCAATTTTCATATTTTGGATGAGGCAATGAGTCAGATGCCTGCGCTTAACTGGTGAAACAACAAGCTTTGTTAATATCTGTAAGATTGCGTAGTGCACTTTAGGTTTTATTATATTAGAGGTCGTTTATACTTTCTAGGTGATGGTAATAGTAATGATAAAAGAAAAAAAGACTAAAATGTGTCAAAACTATTACTTTAAAAATAGGTTTGGATTAGATTAATGATCGACCTAACAAATGTTAATGAGCATGACTATGTTGACTTTATCAGTAGTAAAAAAATGTATGAGATAAGGAACCTCGAGCATTCTTTTGCCTCTGTAACATGTACTAAATAGAAGGGCTATGCAATTTAAAAAATCTTTATTAGAATAACCACAAAATTTTATATGAACATATGAATACACCTATTTGGTTGTCTATTCTAATTATATGATACACAAAGTAAACAATTTTAATGTAACCTACTAATAAATTTTTTTTAAATGGTTGCAATTTATACGTGACTAGAATTATGCATTATGTGGAGAGAGAACTATGAATATACACAATTAAGGTTACACACTTATAAAATATCACTTGTATTGCATGTAAAACATTCAATTATTTATAAGTATAAAATCATTAACTTTAGCATACAAATATGAATAATAGTTTACTTTTAATTACAAAAAAATGCTATAAAAAATTTATGCATAAGTGTGAATATTATGCATAAAGATTCTAACCTATAAAGAGTTGGACAAAGTGAATGGTTATTTTTTCTTTAAGAATGTTTGAGTGACATCAATCATCATGCACCATTTCTATTTTCCATGAAAGACATATTATTTTGATTCTTATCAATCATGCACCCTTTTTTAGGGTTAGGAAGAGTATTAGACACTTGTTAAAAGAATGTGCAATAATTCCTAGAATTTTGTGGATGATATGAGATTGTGCTTTTTGCAAATTTAGATTAGCGATGCAACATGGCACTTCTAATACATGGTCTTAAAGCCCAAGTTTGAGAGTTTGACAAGGATACAATACCTTCATTAAGAGTGTTTGTACTTCATGGAATTTTCCATTTGTTGAGTTCTATTTGAATCCTCTTCTAAACAAATTGGATTGTGGAAATCTTTAGGAAAGCTTTAGAAAGGCTTTTGAACTAAATATTTGAGTATAAAAATGCAATTTTAGTGGTAATGATGTTTAAAGATTATGGTGGTAATGTTGGAAAATCTTATTGCTACTAGGATATGCTTCAAGTATATTTGATTAATTATACAAATTGTTGGGACATAACTTGAGGAACCATCTTTTGGACTTAATGCCATGCATTTAAGTTGCAGAAGTTTGCTTGATGTTATATCTGGTAAGGCTTTGTTTGGACTGGTTGGCAAATTCATATTGCCAGTGTTTGACCAGTTATGCTACATGATGCTCATGCTTCGTAATAAAGAAGTTATTGTTGATAAAGGGAGACATATTTGAATATTAGAGTGGGATTTTTTCAACCAAGAAAGAGAGCTAAAAAGATGTCAGGGTCAGGATAATAAAACTTTTGATTTTTTTGGTAAAACTTTGCCTTTGCCAGGTGCTTTAAATAATCATTTTATTTTGGATAGGTGGACTATTTTCTTAATTGATATGTTGATTATGATCTTGAACCAAATAGTGCAAAGTGATATAATTTTGTTCTCTAATGAAAAACAAAATTGTACTTTTTTAACAATTTAAAAATAATTTGAATTATTTTTTAAGAAGATTGATGCTAGGCCATAACGTTGAACCATCCCTTTTGAGGACATGGTTAATGCCACTTTGGTAACAACTCATTTGCTTTCAAATTATTTCATCTTGATGTGTCTTGTCTTAAACGTTTTTCAACTTTCAAAAACATAATATCTTTTCAATATTATTATGTTTCTCTTGATCACATAAATTAGAATTAAGTACTTTATACTTCAAAACAAATATCAACATATTTTCTATGACTTGTAGAAATTTTGAAAGTTTTTTATTGGGTATATTGCATGATGAAGATTCTAGTTAATCAATACTTTATGTTTCACTGGTTGCAATTTTTGTAGGATAGCTTTGTGTGGCCAAAGGTGACCTAGCGCAAGCATCAAGCATCAACCAATTCAATATTATTTTAGGAGAAGACAAAAACATTGTTGTTGAACTTTTAGATCAGGTACTTTTACTTTGTGAAGTTTGTACTTTGGTTAAATGAGTCCTCTATATCGATGTAGAGCTTGTTACATGCATGGAGGGGAATGTTATAAAATTTAAGGGCAACATATTAAGGGATTACAACTAGCTTGTGACCATTTAATTAAGTATTTTGAATAGAATAATATTGTTTTTAAGTATTTTCTTTGAGGTATGTACATAATTACTAATTTTTAGACTATTATTAGAATTAATTAAATTTGGGAAAAATGCATATAGGTTTTTGGTGTTTGGGGTTATTCTCAATTAAAGTTTCTTGAGTTTTATAATTGGCCATTTAGGTCTTTTTAAGTACCCCATGGTAAAAAGGTAGGTTCATACACCTCAACAATGTTAAAAAGCAAAGTTAATATCGATATCCTCTTCCTCATTCTATATTGGCGAAACCATAAACCCTTTACTAATTTTAAGGTTGTTGAAGTTCATGGAGGTGATAAGAGAAACAATGATGATGTATTATGGTAAGGGGTGGCAAGCATAATGGATTATAGTATAGAGGTGGTGTCATTTCTGCTTGCACCTATTATATTCATATACTAATAGTCTATTATAGAAGCACTATTGAAGATATTAATGTCAAAATAAATGAGGGTGACAAAAAAATTTATTTGAAACAATAAACATGTATACCTATTCTAACTGAAAGTTAATGATACTATGTCAAGTACAACATTATAATATATATAATATCATATTCACAATCATCTTACATGTCTTTAGAAATTATCTCTTTGTGAATTTGTGATATGTCTTGTAATATAAATTGAAAAATATGTAATATAATGTTTAATAAGTAAATATTATATGTAACAATTAACATGATATGATATAATGATATAAATATGAGTATAGACATGAGATCTCTATAATACTCAGAGAAGAAATGAGTCGCCAATAGTAATAAATAATATGCTTAGTAATATAAGAGTCAACATTTATATATTATATATATTCATATACATATTGTATAACATTTCTTATTAATTTCTGTTTTTATCTTTGTTTTTCTTTTTTGTTAATTTATTATAATTGAACTCATATTTCTTATATTACTATTATGATATATTTCTCTCATATGTTATCTCATATCTGTATGACATCTAATCACATAATCTCTATATCTTTACTAATAAGCATGTAAAACTGGTTAGTCCTATCAATCACATCATATCATTATAGAACATCAACTTTGCAAAAGGTGCTAGTAGTAGCAATGAAATCTCTAATGCCATTTCATAACTTGATAAAACTAATTCTAAACATGTTTAGCATATAATGCGTTGAGCTATTCATATAAAGTCGAATCATGAAATCAAATATAGAATTTTTTTCTTTTTTATTCCTTTATTTATTCAGGTTATTTAACCCATTGATAATTTACATCATATTATAAGATACTATTTTATTTTTTTATCTTTTTATCTTCTATTGTGTTTCTATTATGTTGTGTTTTAATTACATAATGTCACAAAATCATTGATGTATCAGAACATGAATCCAAACATAAGACTTGTATGTCATACTTGAATTCTCAAATAATTATATCTATTATATTATCATCTATTTGAATTTACATGGATTCAAAAAATATATCTTTTTTGGTCCTTTCTTTTTGTTTTTCATTTCTTACAAGGAAATTAATTCATAGCTCCAAAGGATCTTTGGTTTTAATATCCCAAACTATTTTATTTCAATTTCTTGAAATTCTTAAGAATGTATGTATCAATAATAAAGGAATTGAATTTAGATATTGATCTTACTATTTCTTTTTTTTGTGCTTGCAATAGTTAAAATCACCTCTAAGTTTTTTTATCATAGTTTCTCTCACTATTCTTGCTTTTTTTTTGGATTTAAGTTGCAGCAACAATTTAACCAAATATTCCTTAGTTGTGGCTTCTTTCACTTTCCTTTGTTTGTGGGAAGTATAGCAATAGTCTTTCTACATTATAATTATTCAAAGTAGTAATTCTTTTTTTAATTTTTAACTGAAGCTGAAGCTCACTTTAACTAGAGTTTCCCATTCCCAGTTTGACAGAATGCCTTTTTCCCACTAAGCTTCAGCTTGCTGCAACACTAGCCTTTACTGGATTGTAAAAATTCATGGTATCCTCTTCCTTTAGGGAAGAAAATAGAAATACAAAGCTGAGCTTTCTTGGCAGAACATGTATAACAAAAAACTTCTCCCAAATAGGTTTATTGTCAGCTCACTTGCTTTGGCTACCTTTCTTCATTCGACATTGCAATTAACTTGTGTTGTTGATTTTGATTTTGTTTCTCTTTTCCTATTCTGTTCCTCTCCTTTCTTCTTCTTTCTATGTTTTTCTATCCTTGATTCCTTTTCTTTTTTAAGGTCTTCTCCCAAGTAGCTAATTCCTTTGCAAACCTTCTCAAGTGAGGGTCATCAAGGTTCTTGAGGTTGACATGGAAAAAAGGGAATAAGGGAGAAAGAAAAATGATGTTGTTATTATTACCAAATAAATAATAGAAAGTATTTTTATAGTTCAATAACTTCTTAAATTAATTAAAAATAAAGGAGATTTTAAAAAAAAATTTCAACAAGGTTGATAAGCTTCAATTTAATGATGTAATCAAGGGAGAACATTCATCAAAAACCTTGGTTGCATCTTATTTTTGAATGGAAGTGATTCAAATGAATGCCTTATGGAGGAATTTGAGAAGCTTGGATGAGGAGATTGAAACATGGTTGAGATCATAGAAAATGGTATCATTGTTAGAGAGGTGGAGTCCTACTATGACAAATGGTATTTTAAGGATCTTATAAATATGTTATAATAATCCGCTATCTTAACCTATCCAAACTTGATCAACTTTTTGTTTTAATTAAATCTGTTAAAGTTAGACTTTCTTATTATTGGCATACTTATGAACCCGCATGTATTATCATAAATCTTGATGGAACATGTTGAGAATTTGAGCAAAATGTAGACTTATAAGCGATTTATAAAGGGAGAACATTCATTGGGCACCTTAGTTATATCTAGTTTTTAGTATGGGCATTATGAAAGACTTAAACGGAAGTGATTTAAACAATTGCCTTATGGAGGACTCCAAGGAAGCTTTGATGAGAAATGAAAACATGATTGGGATTGTAGAAAATGATGTCATTATTCAAGAGGTGGGGATAGGCAGATGCTGACTAGAACCAAGAGTACTTTAAGAATGTTATAAAGATTCTAAGATACTCCACAAGTCTATCATACCCAAACCTTGTGTTTTAATTGAATATCCTTATTTTGGACCTATTTACTATTGCAATAATTGTTGACTTGCATGCTTTATCAAAAATCTTGAAGGAACCTACTGAGAATTAGATCATAACTAATATTTATATGCTGTTTACTCTCATATGTATGTGTAAGATGGTACATTAATTTTAGTTAGTATTTCGAAGTAACTAGTTATTTTACAGTAAATCTTCATTTTTTAGTTGCTTAAATGTTCATTATTGCTAATGAAATGTTTTGTTATTTTATATCATTGCTGACATTAATAAGTTTTTAAGCAAACATACTGCATAATTTATCTCTTTCTTAATCTAATCTCCATTATTGAATAAACAAATACACTTAAGTTGGATTAAGTCTAGCTTTGGAGTGTGAGGCACTACCAAATGACGCTTAAGCTTAGCATTGGCATTTAATTCTTGTTTATTCACGTGCTTTAATTATTTATGGAAATTAGAGTACAGTTTTTGCATAATGATATTTGAATTTCTAATCTGCTCTTTATTTTGCCCTGTTATGAATTTTTTGCTTTATACTTGACCTTCAGGCACGAACTTCCCTCTTTAACCAAGCATTAACATACTTCTATAGTTAAACAATTACTTTTGGTTGGCCTGCTTTAGATGGATCAAGCATAGTGCTTGCTTCTGGAAAATTTATTTTGGCACTTTGCATATCTATTTGGAGTTGTTCAGAATTTTGTTTTATTTGAAATACTTCTATTTAATTATTGTCTTAATTTTATTGAATATTCTACAGAATTTTATATTTCACTTGACCTTTATCTTGAGTACTACTTTCTAGTTGTTACTATGCTTTTTTTAACTTCTTTAACTGAATTTTCTATTCTTTTGTTGTTTCTTCATAAAGCATGATCATATTATCAAAAGGAGTAATAATTGAACAAGGAATAAAACTAGATAATTTTTAGGGAAAAAAGATGCATAGAAAGAAGGAAGATTCAATGTCGGAAATCTCTCTTGCATAATAGATAAAAATGCATGGACTTAAACCTTTATGGTTTTGTTTAACTTTTAGATTGTTTATTTCAATTACATAAAATAATTATTTACAAACGTTGGATTTTGTTATTGCCACCTTGATTGGAAGTTCTTGATTGTAGGGTTGTGTTGAGTTTGATGCTGGGTAGAACGGAGATCAGTATCAGAAAGTAGCAGAGTCATAAAAGAGATCTTAAGACTATTATAAGGTCTGTTTAAGCACTTCTTATGCCCAAAAATATGATAAAAATATTTTTGTGCATTGAGTTTTTTTTTCTTGAAGATTCCAAATTCATAATTATATAGCAAAAATTAAATACTGTTTAGGGCATGCTTTACTCATTATTCAGGTTGAGTTTTTTTGTGATTTGGAAGTTGAGTTCAATTGATGAAACCCTATGTTATGTAGGGTAATGCATGTCTAAAATAGCTTCTTCGAATATTCAATATTTTGGGAAACTATGTTATGCCCTTCTATTTGGTATTTTTCTGTTGAAATGTGACAAGATGAGCCATCCTATGTCCTCTTGAGCATATATTTGGTTTGTTGCATTGTGGCATTTCAATCATTTAATCACTAATGTGGTGTTAATTTCAGTGAAACTTGAAAGTGCCAATTTATGTTTGTAATTGGTAATATAGTGACATGTATTTGATACCTTAATGTATTTGTATTAGTACTTCCATGTTTATTGTGATATGCATTACCATGATCTAATCTTTTTAGTTAAGAAACTCTTTTAACGAACTGATTATGATATTGACCATAAAGCTCTAAGAGCTTATCCTAGTTGTCTTGGAGCTACGAGGCTTGGTATAGGTTACTGTAGATACAGACTTGGTCAATTTGACAAGGCTCGACAAGCCTTTCATCGAGTGCTTGATGTAAGTTTGTTTTAATTTATAGTACAAATTTCATGACATGCCCTGTATATTCTTATATTCCCATTTTATTTGTTTCCATTGTGTAGTTAGATCTAGAAAATATTGATGCTCTTGTGGATCTTGGAATTATGAAATTGCAAACAAATGATGGTGACATTGTACTTGTCAATCTAGGAGGTAGTGTATGCAATCTTTTTTTTATTTTGTTCATAATGGGTTGGGTTTGGTTCACAAAAATTTTGTTTTTATTGATGGTTAATTCATCTTAGTGTTATTTTTTTTTTGTAGTTGATGGTATTCAGAAAGGAATGCTAAAGATGCAAAGAGCTTTTAAAATATATCCATATTTTTCAATGTCATTAAATCATTTCGCAAATTATTTCTTCTTTACTAGTCAGCATTTTCTTGTTGAACAGTTAATTGAGACAGCACTGTCTGTAATTAATCATGGGTTGATGAGAGCTCATTCCTACTGCAATTTGGCAAGATCATAGCACAGCAAGGTATGAATTGTCCCTTATCCGTGATGTTTACATTATCAACCATTCTTGTTTATACTCTTAACACCATTCTTGTTTATATTATCAACCATTCTTTTTGTTTGTCTTAAATCTTGTTGCATTTAATTGCTTATTAGGGTGACTTTGAGAAGGCTGGGTGGTATTACATGGCTTCTATCAAAGAAATTAACAAGCCTCAGGAGTTTGCTTTGGTATTTTATGGTGTCTTCATATATCCACTCACTACTTTTTCTCTTCAGTAGTGTTATATTTCTGGAAGAGATGTGTACATGAAAAAAATATTGCATGCTATTAACATTGCATTAGGATATTCAAAATTTTACTCTTTGTGGCATTGTATTTAACTATTTCTTAACAAAATAATTTTATCATGGACTGCTTTGGAGATGAAAATTTCCTATAACAGTTATAAACTAAACTTTTTTTGTTGTTCAAATTTTAGTTGTATGTGATTAAGCTTTCTTTGATGTTTCTCACCAACCATTCTTTGGAAGTGATCTCATTGAAATGGTAGGAATAAGAACAATTAGAACCTCTTAGATGTACTCAAGTTTATTTTTTTTTTTGAGTTGAGTGCATACAATGACATTTGATCCATCCAAGTTGGTGTGGCATTTTTAAAAGCAATTTACGAAACTTCATTGGTAAAAAATGATAATCATGTGTTGTGTTTAGGCACACGTCAGAAGCAAGCTCATCAAGCAAGAGAGAGTAGCTCTCGTTCGAGCAGACAGAGGGGATAGAGAAAAGTATGAGGCTAAAACTTTCATGATACAAAAATGGTATCTCATAGTTACATTTGCCATTTTAAATTGCAAGAGCATCATTATTTTTTTGTTTTGTTACGTGATTTTGCTATTTCAATGCTTATTTTTATTTTGGTCGGCTTGAGATTAGTTGTTATTATTGTTTAACCAAACTAGTGGGCTAAGCAACAGGCAGAAGCAGCACTTGAAGGCGATGCTGCTGGCTACCAAAAGAGCAAGCGCAGCTCGTTCTCTTCAAAAGAAAAAAAGGCAAGGTGGTAAGCAGTTTAGGGGAAGGAAAGCATGGAAGTGAAGCTCGGGAACTCCAATCGATTTCAACAATCTGGGATCACTTGTTTTGGTAGGACCTATATCTTTACTTAGCTTCCCTTTTATCATTCCAATTAGTTTCCAAATCGTTAAAGATATATATGCGATGTATGAGGCCAATAGTTATTGATTAAGATTTTGAGTTAATTAATATTTTCCCTTTAAAGAGGTGTAATGGATGTGTAAACCAAGGCCGCCTTGAAACAATGTTCTAAATTTCATTTAACTTTTATATTCAACTTCTACTAATACAAAGATGTGGACTTTTTTAAGTTTCAAAGTTTAGAAATTTTTATGTGAATATGAATAAAGACTTAAGTTAATAGAATAGATGTCAAGACACTTTTTAAAATCATAATGAAGGATAAATGATAAAACAATTGGTTTATGATATTTGTTTAGAATTTGAATTTTTAGTTTGTGGTTCATTTAAGTATTAGATAAGTAGTATAACAACATTATTTTGTATATTTGAGGATCAATGGTGTCAATGAGGTGTTTTTAATAAAAAAATTTCATACTAAAAGTAATGTATTTGTAGTAGAGGTTAAGAATAAATCTTAGTTGTCATATTATTAGAATGATTATTTGTATTTTGTTAGATTTAAGTTATAAAAAAAATATTGAATGATATTTTTTTTATTTTTAAAGTTGATTAAATTTGTGAAATATATATTTTTGATAAGAACCAATAATCATCTTTCTTAAGTTTTAGAAGTTATGTAGTCTATTAAGTTAGGTTATGTTTATTTTTGTAATAAATGAATATTTTATTTCAAAATAAAAATAGATATTATTTATTATTTAATTATGAAGATATTCATATGAGTTGGATATCTTTTGTAGTTTATTAATTAAAGGTATTTTAAAAAATAAGGAATTTTAAGTTCTTATAAAAATAAAAAATTGGTTTAATATAAAAATTATTTAAACAAACAGAGAAGAAAAATTTTTATCTAAAGAATTTGATTTTTTGCACAAACACATAAAATTCATAAGCAATTGTTTATTAGAAATGTACCAAAATAAAATAAAATTGTAAAACAAGAAGAATAAAACAGTTGTTGAGATTACTTATATTGTACTAGAAAAAAATTATAAAATAAATTTGGAACAATTATTAATATTTCTTTATATTTATGCTTTGATAACTATAAATGAATACAACAACTTGAATATAAAGTGTAAAAAATATATTTATTTGTTCTTTTATGAAATATAAGATTTTTTTGTCACTGATATTATTAATTTATTATCATAAAATATTTCTATGTGATTATAATATTCTTTATGGACAAACATCCATATAGTATTTTTTTCAATAAATTATATTTTCTTTCTTTTATCTTTCCCAATTAGCAAATGTACAAAAACTATGCTTTGAAATACTGTTTATTTTGGAGTGTCATTATCTTCAATATTGCTATGAGGACATATTTATGTAGACCAGTTGAAGGAGAATTTGTGACTTTACTGAAGTTGAATCTATGGATACATTATTCACCCTTGTTCACCAGTCATCATTAAAGCGAAAAATTTCTTAAATATCGTTTAATGATGGATGATTGCTTTTTGGCTGTGTCTAGTGCACCACCCATCATGTATTTGTCAATATCCAAAGCATCCACCATTCCCACATGCTTCACAAGTAACAAAACAAAAGTTAGAATATCGCCTCCCCTACTATGCATGCTCGCGCAAGTATTCTTCGCTCCTTGCGTCAAAAGCACCAGCCATGTCGAAATGATCACCTACCACCTTTGTGCTCCCCAAGCACAAGAATCAAGTGCACAAACACTCGCCCTATCTGAAACAGAGATGGATATGTGATCCATTCTATAGTTTCGGTCACCATCAGCTTGAACGCCTTCCCCTCAACCTCATCATCGCTATTCACAGTCGGCAGCAAATCCTCTTCATGCAATTTGATGAACTGTACCATATCATAGCAAGCGTGCCAGGCATTTGCATGCCTGCATCCCACGCCAAGTGCTCTTTTGTTCTCTTAAACCCTTAGATTGTGGTTGTGTTTCATGAGGATGATACAACGGGTGTAGCTCCTGGGGCTTACAGTGGTAGCATAGCTGTGTCGTAATGTGCGCACAAGAACTTGCTAATCGGCTGACAAGCCTTCTATGAAATTAAAGAAATGTAGGGGCAACCCATACTAGGGCATCGACCCATTGGAGTGCAGCGAGCCCTGCCTTATCATTGAACTGCCCCAACAATATTTTTAAGCGTTTTTTAGCAAGTGCAATGACGAGTTCTAGAAGAAGTTGATTACCTTTTCTAACTTCTGTAAATATGAAGTTTAGGATGAAAATCCATTGGTCCAGCTCGAGAACAATACCGTTGCCTTCTGAAAATGCTCTAATGGGTCATCTAAGCTTGGATTCTATTATGCATGCCAATTTGTTTCTCCTCCTATTCTTTGGATTGTCTGGTGATACATGTTCCTTTGGCTGTACTGCTGCATTCTGGAAGTAGTTAGTGATCAAGTTGAGTTGTGGCATCTCTGAAGGCCTCCATGCTTCATTTGAGTGGATCTTCTTAATGGTTTCTAAAATCATGTCTATCTCAAGAAGGGAATTATTAAATTATTAATATCATCATAATTATAATATCACAATATATTATGTAAAACATTATATGGTGTCATATCTATGCTAGATAATAATTATTATTGTAAGCAAGTTAATTAAAAGTGAAATACTTATCCTAATTACATAAGAAAACTAATTTTCATGGACTAAATATTTTGTTAATTGTTTAAATATTCCCCTTCAATGACTTCTATTTTAGCCTAAAATGTTGTGTTAAACATTAGTTTTTTTTTCTATGCTTCGCACAACCTTTTAAAAAGTATGATGTAAGTTTGGAATCCTTATGTAATTTAATAGTTGTTGCCTTAATGCATGAGCCTTACTATTTTGTCAACAACATATATTTGACCTATTTGTTTTTACAAAACAAATGTTCTACTAATAGGTAAAATATTAATCTTTGTTATAGAAAACCTCATTTTCAATTAATTCTAATTTAATGTCTCTACCCAAAAATATTTTTCTTTTAATCTTACTCACATCGACAAGCTAGCTAAAGATAATAACTTCTTACTATCAATATGCCATAATGACAAATGTAGTAAAGTTAATACTATTTGATATGGATATAGAAAATATCATTAAATTATACTAGGCTTCCTCTATTTTATTTATCTAATAATTTTTATCTCCTTATTAAAAAATTAGTAGCTACTTTTACATTTTCCTTGGTGATATACGAACTTAAAAATTAGAATGCCATAATAACTAAGCCACTCTGATAATTAGAACGTCTAAATATATTTATTATGAAACTAATTATGAATAACATATTATATGTACTTTTCAACAACAAGAAACAAAAATATGAAAACTTCGACATATTTTGATAGTAGAGTTACATCAATAAGTAGATAGGAATTGGAGATTAGAAACAAAGACAATGGAGGCTATTTCTTCATAATATTCTTCAAATAGATAAAACCCATAACCTATTTAATAAGGAAACTTAGTTGTAATGGAATCTACTCAAGTAGTTTTTGATGAAATTATGCATTGAAACAAAGAGGTAGATCTACAAGACATAAAAGACTTTGGAAAAGTAAAATTGGTAGAAAAACAAAGATCATGGAAAGACAAACTTTATGGATTTCTACTCAAACAATATTTTAGGTTCGGAATATACATTGAATTTTGTTCAACAAGGATTGTGTTGATTAACTTCTCTAGTCAAACATTACTTCAACAATGTCATATTTGGAGCAACAAGTTGTGACTTATGTGAATTAATTGTTAAGCATGTAGGTGTCAGATTTGAGATGAACATTAAAAGTGAGGTTTCCTATTTTATTGAATGCAGGTTAACTAGGACGAGAAAAGTATCCTTGATATTCAATAAATCATATAAATTAGATGTTAAAACATAAAAAAATAAGAAAATAGTTGCACCAAAGGTGTTAGCATAGAATGGAAATCACTTTAGAGTTGTAATGTTAAGTGACCTCTCGTTTGGAGTACAAACAAATGTCTCTTTTTAAAAAGAAATTATATATGGTGCTTCTAGTTTTAAATTTGTACATCAAAATACAAGTGAAGCCTTGAGGAAAGAATTTTTTTATTTGGCCATGTTGGATGGTTTCAACATTTTTTTGAGAGTGAATGTTTTGGAATCAATAAACATTCCAAGTGACCACATTATTATCGCAAAAAGTGGGCACCCAATAAAAAATGTAAATAATAGTGTGGTTAACATTCAAAATATGGAAAGGCTAGTGGTAAAGGGTCATAATATGTAGGACTAAACATAGAAGAAATAATTGAACCAATGGTAAGGTTGATGGCAACAAGGTCATTTTTACCTTTTTCTTAATTCTAGTCAATTAAACTATACCAAATGGATGTTAAGAGCACTTTCTTAAATGCTTTTATTTAGGAGAAAGTGTATGTAGGACAATGGGACTACATTCAACATTTTTGTCATCAAAATTATGAGCATAAGCTAATGAAAGAATCATATGAATTGCAACAAGAACAAAGATACTGTTATGAACATACCTAGAAGTTTTCCAATCAAACATTACTTTAGGATTGGAATGTAGATAGGACTTTGTTCATCATGAACTATACTAATGAACTTCTTCTAATCGAGGATTATATAAACAATATCATATTTGGTTCAACCAACATGGACTTATGTGAATGATTTAGTGAGCATAAAGGTGTTTTATTCAACTTGAACATAATGGGTGAGTGAATGAAAGCTAAGGAGGATAAGAAAAAACATTAGAAAGGAAAACAATTACATTTCTACTTTCAAATGCATTTCTACTTTCAAGAGTCCCCACCTTACTATTGAAAAAACATTAGAAAGGAAAACAATTACATTTCAAGGTATACCTAGAAATGACACATTCTTTACTTGATTATTAGAACACCTAACATAACTTTTGGTGTCACACTTTTCGATCAATTTTAATCAAGCCCCAAGGACTTTCGTCTAGAAGTTATAAAAGGAATATTTTGATAATTGCTTGAAGCAAAGGTGTTAAGGATTTGGTATCCCAAAATTGTCATATGTCTTGATCTCATACGATATGGCCACAAAGCATATATATGTTCTTGAGTACATAAGAAAAACATTTTAGGCATTTAATCATTTTTTGTGCCTCTTAAACTAATGATCTAGCAAAAGAATATGAACTATTGTTTTAGAAAAAAATGAACCACAATATATAGCATTAGGAGGATTTCTACTAAAAAAATGTTTTGGTTTCAAAAAGAAATTAGGTGATATGGCATTACATTTACAAACAATTCCCCAAAAAATGACAATTTGAAAGCCTTTTTCTAAACTTGAAGTGTTATAAAGTACTGTTCAATTGAACAAATTGATTTTAAAAAAAAATTTCATCATAGACTATGTAGATTGAAATATAATTGACATATAATTTGTTGCTAACAACATGAAACAAGTTAGCACCATGACAAAGCTTCTTAGTAAAGATTTATTCCATAGAATTAGAAGACTTTTTTATGATGACCAATGGAGGTTATTGTTCCCATGAGCTATTCTCTATGATATTTTGATTTTCATAGCATAATTAAGTAGCATACTTATTGATTATCTAGCTTTGCTTGTAGATATGATTGGTGAACAACATTAGAAGGACATTAATGTCAAAACCAGAGGTCAATTGATTAAATATATGGATATAATAATTTGTGGAATTAGAATGGAAAGGGTTCTAGCATGGTCAAGAAAATAAGTGATTTTTGTTCCAAAATGAATAATAGGAGAGTGTTGAATTGTGTGTTTAATAAATGTTTTCTATTCAAAAAATTTAGGAAAACAATTGTGAGCCTAAAATAAAGTTTTTTTATAAAACTTATAAACAAAATAAAATTTCACAAAAATAAACAAAATACACACAAGATTTTTAAGTGGTTCGACTAAAGCCTGTGCCTATATCCACCCACAATCCCTTATCAGGCATCTACTAACCGCTCCATTTTTCAAAGCTAGTAGAGTTAAATCAAATATATATTTGTGCTCCATGTGATACTAAAATTTGAGAAATTCATGCTATATGAAAAATTTTTAAAAATTAAAATTTTTGCTCACAAAAATCTATACCCCTTTAAAATTTACAATTCTAACATTGTCAATTGATTAAATATATGGATATAACCATTTGTTAAATACCAAAAATATTATCAAGGAAAGTGGGAGAAATGGAGATCGACAAAAATCCATAACTTTTATAATTAGGTAGAAATGCATTGCCCATAGTTTGAACTTCAGTTTGACTGTATGAAAATCTTCTTATTTGATTCAATTGTTTTAAGTCCTGGTAAATGATCCCTATTTAGAAATAAAATAAAAAACTCAAAAAATAACTCACACAACAGCTAAAATCTACTTTTTAGAGAGCCACAATTATAAGAATGAGATGATGTTACAACTATCGTCCAATTAAGCGAATGGAGTGGTAGGCATCAGATCAACTAAAATGATAAAGGGTCTAGATTTAATCATGACAAGATATGATTTAGAGAGTTGGATGGAAAAGTTGGATGATAGTAAAGATGATCATATTACTATTCACATAGGAAAAGAGACTCTAAATCGTTCGATCAACTATTCTAGACAAGTAGCTGAAGAATGTTAACTATTCATTAATACGAGTGTGATCGTGACTGCTTGATCTTGAAAATGCATGATCAGTCAGTATGAAAATCTAAATTTTTGTAATAGCCGTTTTTTTGTCTCACTTTGAAAAATAATTGAAGTATTTTTTTTCTTATAATGGATCAACTGTATATTACGATCAGCCTAATGGGTAGGTTACCGCTAGGAGTTCTTAAGAAGTCATGACCCTGGTCATTAGTGGGCGTGTATTTTTCTAACGTAACTCAATTTTCCTAAATTTACTAAATAATTTGCAATGACTCTTTCTGCTTAAGCCTATTCATAAGTAATGCCTTGAACAAAAAATCCAAGCGACCGCAATAGTAACCTGACTTGATAGATACTTGGGCTTTACTCATTTTAGATTCGATCAGGTCCCTAGCTTGTAGGGGTCCCCAAAGCATTTGCCCCAAGGTGCTACATGCTATTTGACCTTAGCCTTTTGTGGTTAATGATTGAGTGTGCTTAGGAAAATGTATTATTATATTAATAATAAAAATTTATATATACTAAATATTTTAATATTTAGAAGATTTTTAGGAACTCAAATGCTTTCAATTAAAACATAACTTGAACCAAAGTCAAAAATGCATAAAAGATGATAACCCTATTGGCTAAAATTATAAAAAAATTAAAAGTTTAATATGATGACCATAAAAATTTAGAGATGTAGTTTTTTTTATTAGCCACTCTGCAAAGACCATTGTCTTTTGCTCCTATTTTAGTAGATTAAGCTATCAGATTGTATTCAATATTTATGTTATAGTTCTTACTCAAACAAATCGAGACTATTGGAATACTCCATGAGATCTAACTAAAACAATACTAAGTTCAATAAAGTATTAGTAAATACTTAGTCTTTATTTTGTGATCATCATATTAAAAGGTATAACAATCTCCCTCTTGAGGATTATAAAACCAAAGCTAAATGAAAACATAACATTAATGAAAAATTAAATTATTTAATATTCAACAATATAGTATATAGCTTATATGATAGCCCATATACTCCTCTTCAATTCTAGCTTACCATCAACCATAATTCTCACGCTTAGTTCTCTCCTTTTTTGGTAATAATTCCAAAGGGTCAATGACACCTTAACATAATCTAAGTTTAATGAATACTTCGATACTCAACGGCTCAATAGCAAAATCAACTAATTATGTAGACGATGGCACAAACCACAACTAAATTATTTTTTTATACATGCTCTCTAATAAAGTTAAACAATAATTCTATTTGTTTTGTCCTTTACCTGGTTGTTTGGTCTTCCTGAAAAAAGACCAATTTAGGGGATCTATTTTTAAAATATGAAAATATCAAACTCAAGAAATATAAAAATATTTGATTCGAGAAATATAACAATATTTGATTCGGGTTGAAATTAAGTCAATTTAGGATTTGCTTGGAACATTCATCTTGTGTGATGTTGTAGGTGAACACAAAGAGGCCAAAAGAATGTTCTCAACGTGTTGAGCTCCACAAATTCCTGTACATTTGAAAAAAGGCTTCTTGGTTTGTGCAATTACTTTTTCTTTGATCCATGTCAAAAAGGGGTTCATGTGCAACCCATGTCTTTGGACAGCCTTGCTTTCTTGATTTTTCTAGCCTTTTTTTGTTTTTTTTTAAATTTTCATTTATGAGCTACTTTTGGAAAGGGAAACCCGATAGCAGAATTCCCTACACAACTTATCAGATTGATGATTGTGAGAACTCTATTCACCTAATGAAAAATCCTTCTTGGCAATGTCCAATCCATTGAGAATCAAAGGATTTCGACTTTGATTGGAATCCAATCAAATAGATTATCTAGTTCCCTATATTGTGCCCCGGATGGCCCTTCCTCGAGAGAAGAGTATGATATCATAAAAGCTATGACAAGGAGGTCTTTTGGCACGGGAAAGTTTCTCTCGCAGCAGCCCGAGCATTCTGTTCATCAGTGTTGCTCTCGCAGTTCTATGAGAACACATCACCGATCACAAAACAAAATATTCTTTGAATTACTATTTTGAGTTTATGGATGAGTGTTATTGGAGTAGTCGGTTTGGCTTTGAGGCCCGACTAGCGTATTTCAAACAACCGACGAGGGTGAAAGATGAATCCTCCTCGTGTGTGCTTGATGGTACTACAGGCTGATGGAAGTTGGAGCTGTTGCATTCTCTTTTCGGTATATACCTTAGGTTTTAAAGGCGCTAGTGGGGACCCAAAATTTGGGGGGCTGGGCCACCCGCTTGTTCGAGGCCCCACGTAGTTATAGAGTTATAGCAGAGGCATTTCCAATCCATTTTCGATTGCCACGATATCACCCCAGTTGGGAGACCTTGTTGGGGGTGAAGCTCAGGCAAAAAAAGGCCCTAAAAGAGAACTGCAAGAAGGCCCACCGAATCTGTCCAAATTCAAAAGATGTATTGTTGCCCCTAAGAGATTCTTTAGACAAGAGAGATTCAGATTGATTACATGCCTTTTCTTCTCTCTAAGTTATAAAAATAGATCAATATATTAAATTGGAAAGATAGATAATATCTATCTATCTTTTATTGACATTGTCTTCATATGGGCCTTCAAAATTAGATCAAGGCCTCCCTCTAGTCCAACTTCCCTAATCTTCTAATGTGAGGGAAACTCTCATGTATAGTTTGTTTTTTTTGGGGGGGGGAAGGGGCCCGAAAGGCTCCCCTCAACTTTTCTTTTGTTATATGCCCAAACGATGGATTAGAGCGTTAGAGAAAACAAGAGTTAAGAAAACAGGTACTCGACGGAGACTCAGGACTCCGATGCTTCTACATTCCTGCTGCACATGAATTGGTTGGTATCGTATGGAGATGTCAAATATAGGATTTCCAAAGAAGTGTTCCCGTATATTCATAGGCCGGAAGTGATGACACTACTAAGCGGTGTGAGACGGTTTTAGTTTTCTGTGAGTGAAAGATATTCGGCATAAGCCTCAGAAAGGCTTTTTCTCTTTTGAAGACGCTTTTGAAGTCAATCCAAGATTAGAAGGGAACCCATTTCCTCAAGGAAATTCTTTTCGATGCAGGTCACGTGACCTACAGCTCGGCTAGAATATCCTCGTTCCCCGACTCTGACTATAGAAGAATGGGGATTCACACTGTGGAATAATTCCACATTGTTTCAAGTGTTCGGCTCTTTCTTCTTTCGAAACCCTAGGAGGATTGAAAAGGGAATGAGTGCAACAAGGAAAAACAAGGCTATAAGCTACGTACATGGACCCAGAAATGAGACATTGGAAGAATCTTTTCAGTCAAGAACTCTTCAATTGCTGATCGATCGCTAAACTAGGAGGCTCTTATAATGAGATCTTGGTTCAATTTGAATTACATTTAGAATTCGCAAAAACAATATTTTCTTAAGAATGAAATTTGTGAGATTATAATTATAAATTCAACTTTGGCATGGTTAGGAGCCTATTTATCATATCTCTTTGATCGAATACTCTGTGATGATACCTGGACAATTACCGGCCACCAAAGTAGGTATTGGGACCAACTTTTATACTCGGCTAAAATGCACGATGCTATAGTGGTGAAGTCCCCAAACTCAATCTTTTGCCTCTAGCCATTAGGGCAAGGAGGATCATGTACTTCCTAAACATGGCCCCTATGACGACACCATTCTGCAAAGCAGATTTTGTTCCATTACAAAAAAGAGATCCCTTACCCCTGCTTACCAAAATGAGGAATATGAAGTCTGGTAAGCTCAGGTACTATGGATCCTCTGACTCTTGCAAAAACCTATATTGGAGTAGTCAGTGGCCAACGCATGTATTCTTTCCAGCTCCTTCGTTTGAACCCTACTACTGTGTATGTAGGAGTTTTTCCTTTTCTTGAAAGTCCCAGTTTTTTGTTTTTCAAGTGATTGTGTGGCCCCAATTCTTGCCTGGAAGGGTAGAGCTTTTGGGTTTTTCGTGTTTGCAGTTGAACGAAAAGGTTTAGCTTACGACGTTTTTGGAAGTCCCGGTTTTGATTTTATGTATCATCTCTGACTCGGAAGTCACCTTTTCTTCTCCTTGTGTAGAACCTCTTGTGGGGGCACAATATGGGGAACTCATTCCTATTGCACCCTTATCCCCCTTTCTTCCCTAAATCTCCTACTATTTCATAGGCATTCTACGAGGCACACCTTGCACCAGCCTCTATAGGAGTCGAGATATCTGAGAGGAACATCAGATATCAACCTTCGCTTCATGAAGCAAAGAAAAATTCAAACATCCTAAAAGTAGGGTAGTCATATTGTGACAGCATTTTTACCTTTCCTCATAGTACAAGCACAAAAGGAAAGAGGAGCATCATCAAATTACCTTTCCTAAAACTAAATTGAAATAGAACCATCAATCCCAGAACTATGTATTTCTTTCTTGTCTCCTTGTCTGGTTTGTTCTTTTCTTGAAATAGTCCTCTAAAACATCTCAAGACACCTTGTGTGATTCTGAGGAACTCAAAATCTCAACCTCTTTTGAAGTTGTGAACTTTCGGCTAGAGAAATTACGATCAGATAAAATAATGGCCGCTTTTGGGATAGTTGGAATGTTCTTTTGTACCTGTACCCGAAACCTACAAACGTGAATCACTGGGATGAGTCTTGGAATTCATTTATCGACAGTGTTTTTGTTTCAGTAGGACTATTTATGAGCGTTCTTTATATCTGTTATATATCGATCAAAACTTGGGCACGAGTTGGCCCCCTCTGAAACCGTAGCTAGAATTGAGATCTCATTCAAAGAGAAAGAGCCAATGAAATGGTAGCTACTAAAGCATAAACTACTTGTTTTTCCTTCCCCGGTACAAAATCATCTGTTCTAGGTCTACGTTTGTTCGAATAAAATGTTTAGCTAATTTTAAATTATAAATGAAATCTAAATTTTAGAAAAAAAATCAAAATCAGAAAATAAAATAAAAATAATAAAAAAAACGGATTCAGTAGTCAGTAAAAAACAATGGATAAGTAGCTAATCCCAAGTCTAATTTCTCAAACACGAGATGTACAAAAATGGATTTAATTTTGGGGTATTTCCCCAGGAGCCAAATCACGATGGAATTCAACTTCTAACTTGCCCCCGACAGCACAGTTTTATGCAAACTTGTCATATGGGAGGCTCTTCAAATGAAAAGTGAGACTCTTTAGGCAAGTTGTCCAATATTAGTTTTGAATAAATATTAGAATCTTTTTTTTCTTTCTTCACTTTTTCTTTTTTTTTCTTATATTTCTTTTTTTAATTTCTTGTAGGCTAAGTTTACGTAAATCTATTGAATTCGGAAACAATTGATGATGCATTTCACAAATAGCATTTTCTAAAATAACATTAAATTGATCTTTCCAAAATCAACCTCGGAAGGGGGAACATGATGACAATAGGATCGCTCTTTCCTTTGGCAGACTAAAATGGAAAGTAGATTGTTGGAGATGTTCTTGGGAATTATTTCTCTTATTTTTTTTTTTTGATTTTGAAAATAAATTTATATTATTGTATTTATTATTGGAGGCTATCAATGACGGGTTGTTCCCATCATTGATTACACAAATGAAGAGATGATAGTTAGTTAGTAGCGTAGATGTAGAAGATCGAATTGAAACTTGCTGGTCCCCACTCCACCGAGGGGCCCGTCTGGGGATCTTGTTTCATTTTCTTATACATCTTGCAAGATGAGCCTAGCAATGTTTCAGGTCGAACCTGGTAATTCTGTAATTTGAGTTATTACCTGTCTCTGATTTTGGACGAAAAATGGTTAGCAGTGACAATAGAATGATGGACCAAGAATCTCTCGATTTTATTTTTCACAAAAGTGAATTACTATTTTCATTCGAAAGTTTCAAATCTTTGTGATGATCATGGTAGCTAAAATGCAAGCTTGGTCTCTACTACTGTCTAACATGAGAAAGCTCCGACATAACCTTCTAATTGGATTGATCATTGATTTATGAACCAACCCCCAAGCAATCTTAGTTATCGGTGGGGGCTCGGTGTGTTAGCTGGTATTTGTTTTGGGCCTGACCTGGTCGACCCGATCATTATATTGAACTTTGTGGTCAACTTCAATCGACCGGAGGTTCCTAGAGGCACAGAGTGACGTGAAAATGAAAAAGCTGACTTTCTACACCAACATCCAAAACCTGCAAATCACATATATATAAAAAAGTAGCATTAATTCTGGGAAGAACCAAGACTCTAGATTGGATATAATGTCATAATTTGATTCTTTTGTTCTCAGTCTCAATCAAGCCTAAGGAGCGTCTTCAATCGAAACGACTTGAACAAAAGCCAACTCGAGACATGGACTGCTTCTACTTCTAGGTCTTGTAGCATTCAAAGGAAAACGTTCCTCGTGTTAAAAAGAGGGGATGTACTTTTTTTTGAAGTTCTGTCTTTCTTTTCCTTCATTATGAAATTCTAAAAGAGAGTGGAAAAGGAGACATTGAAATCGATGATTGAGTCATATGATCCTAATTCCTCCCTCCCTGTTTCAGCTCAAATCAGGGTGAATGATCGAAAATGGAAAATTTTATTTCATCTGATTGATCACCTGTGTCGAATGCTTTAAGCATAGCCTCCTCAATGACCGACAATAATGTCTAGAAATAAGGAATACAAGAAAAGATTTGAAAAAATTTAATTGAAATTAAAATAGATAATTTATTTCTTTTCTTTATATAAATTGAGGCGTCAATAACTGACAGACAAAATGGCTAAAAGTTAAAACAAAAAGATAACTAAACAAATGGCCTCTTTTTGGTCTTTATAGTAGGCATTCTTCTTATGTTATGAGGATCTCCTTAGTGATTCTTTCCTTTTCAGACAAACAAAATCTCTTTTTATATTTGTTCTTGTTATTGTTATGGCAATGCATGTAGTGAAGAAAGGGATGGAAAGTAGATTTCCTTCGAAGTTATTTTTGTTTTTAATTTTCTGAGAGTCAAGCGAGTCACTATGACCCAATGCTTTATTATTATCCTAGTTGAGTTGGAATCACTGAGTGAGAAAAAGTGAAGAGATTAAAGAAAAAGAGAAGAAGAAATTAAAGAAAAAAAGTGAAGAAAGAAAAAGAAGATTATGATATTTACTCAAGAAGAACCAGGCATGTGATAACATATAAAGATACTGAGGAGAAGTCGCTTATTACACAGCTAAAAAAATTTGCCTGGGGTGGGCTGGGAGACCTTTTCTTCGTTGGCAGTACCGCGAGCACAGGAGTCCTGGGTTTGCTGCGTGGACTTCCTATGCTTTCAGTTGAGCCAAAAAAAATTATTGTTAAAGAAGATTGCAGGAAAAAATATTTTATTTTTTTTATAGTGGTATTCTTCTTTTAATAACATAAATTATGAAGAATCAAAATCTTGGACTAGTCCTAACCCATAACTAAACTTATAAATTTATATGGTATATAAGCCCAATCTTGATCGAAAATTATAATTAAATAGGATTTTTATACAATTTTATTTACTCTAATTAAATTTTGATTATATCAATTTCTTGTTGTATTACAAAAAACACCTGATTTATATGACTTAAATTCAAACAAAAGGTTGTCAACATTTTAATAATATAGATACATTTATAAAATAAACTAGACATTGGTTCCATAAAATATAATTATGATCTCATCTATAAAGATAACATGTGTAAACTCAAGATAAGCAAAAGAATATAGCTCTTTTTAGGGATAGATAGCTCATAAGTTTTAATATATCATTAGCAAAAAAAGAAAGAACATCTTCAATAATATCTTTGTGTATATAAGAAGGTGAAAGATAAGGCTCAAAATAACATTCATTGTCTGGTATTTGATCAATAAGTGTACGTTATCTGAGAATATATAATTGCTATAGAAGTTTTGGGATGAGCTTAGAAGATAAAAAATTGATCTTAAAATTAATAGAGATAATAAGATTAGTTTGGGTGGGAATTAACTTGGATTGTTGAAAGTAGTGACAATGATAATAGCCTTAGGGTATAAGGATGAAGTAAAGTGATGACAAGGCTAGGTTTGAGAAAAAAATAGAAGAACTTTGTTAGGTTTGAAGAGGTTTAGAAAAAAATATACATGTTATTTTTGTAAAAAAATAAGAAGTGCAGAATTATAGTTAAAAAGCTAATATTGATACCATGCATAATATATTTATCTTTAATTATGAACTAGATAAATATAATACATGTTTACAATTATAATAAACTCTAACAAATTAATGATCGTAAGAAAGTTATATTAAACATTAATGAATGTAATATACACAAATGTATTGTTGGAAAGTTGGATAATAGACACACACACAATTTGTTAGAAAATGATGTTAATCATTTTATATCACAAATAATAAACCGTCATATGCAAAACTATTATTCTAAATAGTTTATATCACAAACACGTTAATGCAATGTATGGATAATGATGTATAAGTAGCTAAGCTCATACAATTTTTATGTCTCATAAAGCTTCTTTTCTTTATCTTGATTAGTATTTAAGAAAAAAAATTACTCAAAAGTAAACTTAAACCTCATGGAATCATTATTGCTTGGGTTATATAAGTATCAGGCAATAGATACAAATTAAGCACGTAGTATATGAACAATCAAAATACTACAATACAAATTAAAATAATGTTAACAAAAGTTTCACTGACAATATTGCATGAAGGAATGTCTCTAAACTTTTGAACATATAATGGTTTTGCTATAGAAGGCAAAGAATATTAATGTAAATGTACTCCAAAAAGTTCTAAATCTCTATAATAGATATATGTAGATTAAGATCATTAAGCCCCAATAATCAACCCTTCAAATCAACAAGTAAAATGTCCTCCAAAACAATGTGTGTAAAGAAAAATGTCTTCCAAACTCTTTCAAAACACTCTCAAATTAGTATTATAGCATTCCTACAACAACAATAGCAATTTCCAATTAATAAAATGTAAGAACAAAGGAAAAAAGGTAACAAAATGTAGTGGACAAAAAAGCATGATGATCAAGTCAACCTTGATTGCAATTTGGAAAATACAAGGCAAGCAAATCTATAATATAAATCTATTGTGAAAATGGTTTATAGCTTTCTTCCCTCATGGTCAATCATGTTCTTATCCATCATGAATGCTCTCACTTTGTAAAAGTCTAAGAGAAGAATTGTTGCATGGCTTTACATCACTATTTTTGTGAGGAAGACATTACACAATGAAAGACAGAGTAAGGACAATGGCATGCGCAAGATGCAAACCATAAGATAAATGCATATGGTATTAGGGATTAAAGGGGGGTTTAGTTGGTTAATGTCAAAAGATTAGTTTAAAATGACATTAAGTTTTTAGTGCTCTTGATAATGAATTCTTCAAATAGTTTTTATTTGATAATGATTTTTACAAAAAAAGACGAGCTTTTGAAAATATTTTTTTAAAAAAAGTTTTTTTTGTTAAATGAATTTTATGTGACAATAAAAATGAATTATAAAAAGTTATTTAGTAACTTTTTGATATTTTTGAGGCTAAAAAGATTAAGTAACTTCAGGAAATATTTGTGAAAAACAAAACTAATGTTTTAAGAGTTTTCATTTCAATAAAGAAGTAGCAATAGGGAGTTGTTTGATAATATTTTACAAAGAAATGACTCAAATTTAAATGTTATTATAGAATATACTAAAGTTATTAGATTTTTACAATTTTTAGAGCAATAATATAGTTGGATCATTGTTCATGAAAAGAATAACAAGAAACCCAAATTATGGGCATATATTGGGAAAAGGACATGCAAAATGAAGACATATTTTGTAGGAGGAAGATGCGAATCATACGGATGACTATCTCTAAATATAGTTATTTTAAAGAAATTATTTGAATAAGATTGTTGAGTGTTAACTTGATCCATTCCCTTATCATTCTTATTTTCTCTAACCCCTTTAAACCATCTCTTTCACAAATCAAACCACTTAAGTTAGTAAAGTTTTTTCATTAAGCAAAGATGTCTTCTCCGACAAGCTGTCTTCAAGTAAGTTCTCTTCTTTGCCAATTATTTTTATTTCTTTTTTCCTTGTTATATGATCTGAAGTTTACTCGATGGGTGAATGTTTGTCAAATTGAAGAAAAATATTTAGTTGATTTAATGTTGTTAATTTTACATATAATAATCATAGATATAACCTAACTATCCAATATTTTGATTTCATGTTGGTTTAGAAAATTCAACTTAAATTTAGTTCAAATCTTCATTTTACAAAATAATAAAGAAAAAAAAGACTATTATGAAGCAATTGGAGGATACGAATTTTGTTGTATTATGATATTTATATTTATATTTAATCTCCATGAACTAGATGACTTCAAAGAATATAGTTTATATTAAGATTAAAAAAATATTATTTAATTTGAGATTTAACTTAGTCTAAATTTTTTATTAAAGTATCGTATTTTATTATTAACAATAATTTAATCATGTGTAGTGTAGTTCGTATTGCAAACAATGCTCCATAATATTTTATGATCTTAGGAATTGAATTGAAATCTTTAAATTCAACAATCATATTTTTCTATCAAAGTTAACCAAGTCCATCTTCCTTGCAGTCATACTCTTTTAGCACATACAATAACAATTTGGTTGGTTCTCACTTCTTGCGTCTTTACCCACACAAATTAACAAACCATTCTTATGCAAAAACCAATGGATCAAGGAAGCACGATGCAAACTTATGTGGTGACAAAAATTTGATTATTATATATTTTATATATGACTTTAGTAGAAAACACCAAATGAATTCAATGATTCTATTGATAAGATTTTTTTTGTGAAGTTAATCTCATCATAGATAATCCAAACAAAATGAGACTAACAAACAACCATTTTAGATCTATGTTCCATGAGATGTCAATATAAATATTAGCTATGTTACTACTTTCTAATTATTTATGTAAAAGTTTTATCACCCTTCTTACAAAGTTTCATTTTTTTAAGATCAAACAACATGAAATATCTATTATATTTAAAATAATCCTCATAATAAAAAAATGTTTTATAAAATTACAAAACATATTTAGAATTAGTAGTACATTATACATAAAACATAACATCAATGGACTCCTGCTGGCTTTTAGATTATTAACTACTATTGCTCTCGTTAAGAATCCATCAGAACCAGCTCTACGATCTCTTGCCCACCTTATTGAGGCTTTTAGGAACAACTGCTCTACCAAATCCATATTAAATACACAGCCAATATTTCTTCACTGTAATTTCAAACCCTTAAACACTTTTCAAGATCTTCTCACTGCTACACAATAGCTTACGATGCAGATCAAGGTGCCCTCCTCCTCTGGAGTACCATGGTAAAGGGGGATAAACAAAAAAAATTATATCCTTTTAAATAACAATTTTATACGAAGATTAAACTAATTAAGCATTGTGCATCAGCTCATCTTTCTTTTGATTAGCTATCTACCATCGAAAACATCATCTGAATAACAAGTTTCGCCATTCTGATCCCTACTACGCCGCTATTTAATCATTTGGAAAATATCTTCCAGTGATTCCTGGCATCGATATACACAGCGAAAAAAATCAAGGAAATGCTTAAATAAATTGCCCAAGGCCAATGCATGCTTAAAACCTATCTCTCTTAAATACTATGTACGAATTATTCAACAACTTCTTCAAGTCGATTAAAAAAAATCATCCCTAAAGAAAAATGACTAACCAGTAAAGGCAAAGATTTTATGCAGTCACACTGCCAAAACCTAAATCGAGAAATCGTATCCCTACACTGTATCTTCAGATAGAAAGATGCACTAATCTGGGATGAAGCCAAGCAACAACGGAAGGTTTCAATGACGAAAAGGATTAAACGCCGTTTTAAGGGAGATTTACCTTTTTTTCTGGTCCTGTAAAATAATCGAAGCATGTTCACCCTTGGATTTCGACAAAGAAATCTGAGACGGATCCATGGAGAACTGCCTCTCGGATTCAGTGGACGATCTAATGTTGGTGACAACCTGGACTGTCGTCCACGAAGTGAACTTGGACCTCACAAGTTTCCCTGTACGCCAACTAGAATCCATGCCTTACAGCTACTAACGGCTGAAACTCACCGAAGGGATAGTCACCAGGAAATAGAAGCCTTCCATTCCTAATAGTGGAGGGAGAGGAGTGTTAGTGATTGTTGTTGGAGAAGTAAAGGTGGAGTGGCACGTGTTAGGGTTCCTGATTTCCAAATTGTTTAGCCGACTGAAGTCTCTCGCAAAATTTGAATCCAAAATCGTATTGTGGTTTGTGGGATAGACATATTTTATTTGCATAGAAAAGGCATTTTTATTGATTCAAAAAAAGAAAATTAAAAAAAAATATCTTCCTTAGCAACACATAGATGGTGTTGAAAAAGTTTCAGAATAAAATATAGATTGTAGGATAACCACATATTTTCTAAGAAAATATATCTTTTACTTATAAAATTTATTGAATCATTGAATTCATTTTTTTATATTTTATAGTTTATTTTGAAATATTAAATTTATGTTTAACTATAAATATTAGAGTTCATATGATAATTATATGTTTCTTCATGAATCTCCAACAAATTCTAATAATATGAATATCGTGTTGTTACAAAATTCAAAATCAATATTAGTTGCAAGAATTAATGTGAGAAAACATATAAAATTATTGTCATGATGAATGATAAAGTTTATTCATCAATGCATAATATAATAACACTATAATAATTAATATGATTTTATTAAGATAGTGTCTCTAAAAGATATGATAGGTCAAAGAAATAAATATATGACTTAGATTGTGATAAAATGTGTAATTTGTAAAATCAATTATTTTAAATAACTACTACCACTCAAATAATGGGAGACTTTTGTTTTTGTGCCTCATATTGAAAGGAAGGCGAATAAATATTTTATGCAAATAATTAATTATATTTTATCAATCCCAATAATTACAAAATGTATAATAAAAGCCATGTTACTTAAGAGTGTTTTCTAATCTTTTTTTATGCTATGGAGAAGCATGAAAGTTGGTTCTTTAGATTGCAAAGCTCCTAATCACTTGATCTTAAAGAAATTGTTAGGTTTCATTACAAAAATTTATATTATGTATCATTAAATTTCATTAGCGTTTATAATATTGGATCATCTTTTGAAGAATAATTTCAATGAGAAATGAAAGAGCACCAAACCCTTTAATATATAATAACACTTGATGTGGGAGATGAGTGAATTGAAAAAGAAATAAAATTTTTTTATTAACAAGTCTCTAAGAATTTAGAAATGAATTGTCCCATATTAATTATTTAAAAAAGATCTTAATATATATATATATATATTAAATACTATGATATTAAAATATCGAGAAATTTTGGAAAAAAAACCCACTTAACTCTAATGAATTTTTTTTGCTTTATATTCTATGATATGATATCGATTATTAGTTATTGCTTTTATATGATATCGATATTTGCTATTTTTATCTTTTAAGACTTATAATATCTCCTTTAGCTTTTTATTATTAAGTTTTACTAATAAAATATGTGATGATTGATTTAACTTTTTTTAGTTTCTATTTTTTAGATTTACTAAATCCACACAATATCTATTGTAAACAATCAAGTACTTATGGAATATCTTTTATCATTAAATTATATAAAGATAATTTACTTTTTGTGAAAAATAATAGTTTTTTTTTAAATGAAATTTAGCTTTTGCTATTTTCAAAGTGTGGGGTTAAAATTATTCTACATAGGTATTGTTCACTAGATATATTTATTTTAGTGTGGGGTTAAAATTACTCTTGAATTCTTTTTAGTGATGATAATCTCATTTTATATTGTTGATTAGATGTATTTTAATCTAAAAGTTCATTTATTCTTGATTCTGCAT
This sequence comes from Vanilla planifolia, assembly GCA_023846275.1. NCBI lineage: Eukaryota > Viridiplantae > Streptophyta > Magnoliopsida > Asparagales > Orchidaceae > Vanilla > Vanilla planifolia. Next base: position 219,496 of record JAIUJO010000028.1, on the reverse strand, counting down.
CACATTTATTTTATAAATTAAATTATTTAGTCATTAATTGATAAAGTTTCAAAAAATATCATAATATTTATTTAAAATGTTTTTTGAGAAATGTAATCAAGATGTTATATTGTCATTTTTTAAGTACATCTATGGCACTTGATCAATATCAATAAGAATACAAATCTCAATTTGAATAATATTTAAATTTTTTTAAATAGTATTCAAATTGAACAATTAAATTATTTTAAAATGTAAATGCTTTTAAATTAGCACTTTCTTGTAGTCAACTTCAATTCAAAATATTCGTAGGTAAAACTACTTTATCTAAATACATTACCCTTCTTATACGGCATATACATAACAATTTATCTCACACACCAATGATAATTACCACATAAAAAGTAACATTTTGGTGTTACGCAGTTTTGATGAATAAATCAAGAATTAGGTCATGCATTTCATTTACAAGCAGAACACAACGACCAAAATGAAGCATGAGATCATTACTAGATTTTACCTTCCTGATGGCCATTAACACACACAAGAAAAACCAACTCTTTGTCGAAAAAGCCAAGAACTTGACCAACAACATTTTACTACATAGCTTCCTCATGGTCCAACATTCCAATAGGAGTTGTGATGACAACATAACCCCACTTCATAAAGGAAGGCAAATGATGAATTTCACGTACCGATAATACTATTTTTTTGGTGTTACGTTTGCATAAGTCAAGTGTATTGATTAGCCAACAAGAGGAAGAGAAAAAATAATCTCAACTTTTGAAATAGGTACCAAACGGCTCTTAGATTTAGTAAATAACATTAATTCAATTTTAACTTTCCTTCACAAAGCTAGAGAAGCACCAAACAAGGTAATGATATACAACAAACGTTAATCCAATCTATGAACATCACTAGTTTAGTACTATCACACTATTTTTTGCTTCTATTTATAATAAAAAAAATCTAATAACTATTATCCTAACAAAAAAAAAATACATAGTTTATGCCAAACACATTTAAATCATCTACTAAGTATATCTATTACACTTGAAATGCATTGTTGAAAATTATTGTCAAAATATGTTGTTTAAATGTGACAACATTTGATAAACAATAAGGATAAAACATTCTTAGAAAGAAACAACCATATACGAAAATAAAATTATCATTTAATTTTAAAAGGACAAATAAAATATGAGCATAATAATTATAAAGTGAAGGCAAAAAAAAGAAAATTTTATAATTTTTTAAGATGTGCAGGGGCATTACCTACAATGGCACACAACCCCTGAAACGTAGCTAAGTCCTAGTGTTTGTGAACGTTTTTTGTATCAAGTATATGAATTCACTAGCATGAAAGATAAGTAAAAGGAACTTTCATACCTATTCAAATACGTCACAAATAAAAAATATCAAATAACCATTTAGAATACAATCATAAATACACTTGTACAACCTCAATAATAAACTACCTTAGCACATAAAAACTAATAATTAATTAGCATAAATACTAAGAATAGTCAGTAACCCCACCAAATGATGTCTACTATATAAAACTTTTTGATACTATTACACTCTATGTACTTAACACATCTTCATAAAGATTGTAGCACCTTAAGTCCTTTTCAATACCTTATATTTTTTATTTTTTTCTTCTCCTCTATCAAAATATAGAGTTTCTAAAATTAGCCACTTCTTATTCAAATATTATGTGATTACATTTAACTTTTCTAAATCATCTAAACCAATTGTCATGTTAAACTTATCCTCTATTACACCCTTGTGTTTGATGGGTCAATCATAAATGTTTATAAATATCTCATATGGGCTTACTTTATGTGTGTCAATATTCAATTAAGTCAAGCCATGAACTTTAAATGTCTAAAATAGTGCTCTTCAAGGCTCTTGGAGTCATGACAAGTTTCAATGAAATTAAAGACATGCACTGAAATTTTTTACACTTGAATTTCTCATTACTTTTCTAGAATTTGATATGTCCAAATTTTGAGATGATGTGACACACTAGTAGTATTAATATTTGAAAATATTAAAATTTTAATAATTGTTGAATTTTGGTTGTGGGGTCAAGCATTATTGATGAAAAGTATAGACATTGGTATTTGATTTTAAAAAATTATTTTTCAAGATTTCTTTCCATGGTCATTTAGGACACTTGTAATACTACCGTAATATATAATTATATACTTATATTCAAAGTTTTGGCACAAAAGTTCTCACAAAACACTATAAAACCACTTCAGTCTCAGGAATTTTCACTGTAGTGTTGGGCGGGTTGACCCGACCCGACGGCTGGTCCGTCCAGGCTTTAAGGATTTGAAAAATAAAATAAACTAATAATGTGTGATAGACCCAAAAGGGGTGAGCGAAACCCAAAGGACACAGGAAGAGCACTGCTGAACGAAATTAGTGGAAAATCAGCCCGAAGTTGCTGAAAGGAACAAGTGCGAAACAAGTGCTTACCCAGCCCTCAAAGAAAGCTGACCAGAACTTGCACAAAATCAAGTCAATCAGGACCAAGTGTTGAAATCTTGGTCAAGGAAGGGGGACCCAACCATAAAAAGCTCGAGAGGCACATAAACCGAAAGTGCTATAGAGAGCAATGGCAAAGACTTTTGGACTATGTGGGACTAAACACCTATTCGATTGTCAAAGAAGGCGGAAGGACAGGTGCGATCGGATGGCGTAAATTAATCAAGGTAAATTGCTACATGATAACAGTAAAATGGCTAAGCAGGAAATTCGAACTCGAACTAAATCTTCAAGAGGATTTAGAACCACTACAGTAAGTTTCTATTTTAGTTTATTTCTAGACACATTATTTTAATGCATGTAGGAAACCAACATGTGATCAAATGGCTTAGATCAAGGCCTCCTAGATTCACTTTCTAAAAGATTTTCATGATACATTTTATTATTTTATTTACTTGTGTCATGTTTAAGATTATCTTATTATTCTTTGCATTTTGATAATGATCATGTCTCAATTTTATTTTTCATATCAATAAGATTTTACTCATTTAATTATAAACAAATATGTGTGTACATATATACTCGTGCACATCATAATATTGTATATATATATATATATTTACACAAACACACAAAAAAAGAGTTGTAATTTTTTTAAAATATTATCAAGATTTAAAAGACGTATAAAAACATAAACGGAATGATGTGGATGTGAACAATAAATATTAGCAACATGTGTACATTAAAGGAAGGTTAGATTATTTATAACTAAAACATCAGCAAGTTTATTTTTGTGAAAGTTATAAGAATAAAAAAAATAAGCACACAAACAAAGGATTTTCGTTTTGGATACATTAAATAGATGTTGTAAAACTTTGTTGTAATTTAAGTTTTCTTTGACCTATCTTAAGCATACATTTTTCTTTCTAAAAGATTTCTATCATAAATTTTATAAATTTATTTACTTATGTCTTATTTAAGATTATCTTATTATTCTTTAAATTTTGATAATGATTATCTTTCAATTTTAATTTTTACATCAATAAGATTTTACATATCTAACTATAAACATATATATATAAATATATATATATATATATATATATGATACATACACATACAAAGAGAGTTCAAATTTTTTTAAAATATTATAAAGATTTAAAATCTTTATGTAAACATAAAAGGAAGCATGAAAATGTGCACACTAAAGATTAGCAACATTTGTACTAAAGACTTAACGAGTCTATAGTAAATGGTTAAAACTTGAAAATAAGGCGTCAATATAAGCTATGTGAAGGAAACAATTTTCTTAGAAATTTATTCATGAAGAATTGATATTCACCACAATAATATGTAGTTCTTTTTTGTATATGTTACTTTACTTTTTAAAACTATGTAAAAATTTAAATTTATTGATTGAGTTGATAAGAAAAACAATATTCATTTAATTTTTTTTAAAAGTATTCAACAACATTCACTTTATTTTATCAAATTTTATTTATGGTATTATTATCTATTATTTTTAGTGTATATAAGATGTGGTTCAGTAAGAGAAAAAAAATTCGTAAGACTAACGTTCTAGTTTTTCTATAAAAACATTTAAGAAAATAATTCAATAATTATTTTTAAAAACTTTGAGAAAATATCTAAAAATAAATTTTTGTCAAAAATATACATAGGTAACGGACACATAACATTCGATGTTTGGTTTAGATCCAGAAATGGACATTTCTGATTGAATCTCGATCTTACCATTAGAGATTAATCCTAGTCGTTGGCTCTAGGTGGCCTTGATTTAGACCATTGGATCTTGTGTAGGTTTTCCTACCTATATTAAAATAGTGTGTCAAAAAACAACTTGAATTAGAAACTTACGACAGTGGTCACGCATCGTCTCGCATATCTGGCTCGGGTTCGAACCTCTTGTTTGGCATTTTACTGTGTTTACTTGCGACATTTACCTTGAATAACCTAAGCCGTCAGATCGTTCCTGCCCTTCTGCCTTCCTCAACCTCAGCCGCTCGATCGCGCCTGCCCTTCCGCTTTATTTGACAATTGGGTAAGAGTTTAGTCCTATATTGCCCAAATTGCATTGCCATTGCTCTCTATAAGCCTTTCGGTTCGTATGACTCTTGAACCGTTTGGGGTTGTCACCCCCCTTCCTCGACCAAATTTGATCACTTTCACGCCATTTAGCTTTCCCTACGGCTTGATTTCGTACTATTCTGTTCCATTCAGCTTTCCCTAAAGATTGATTTCACACTATTCCTTCTGTTCGGCATTCCCTGCTACCTTCTTCCATTCGATATTGCCATAAAGCTTGCTTGATGATTAGTATATACTATACATAATGTAAAAATTAACGATATCAATTATAATATCACAAAATCTTGCTTATTAGAATAGATTCCTAAACATCAACATCATTATTATTGAAGGATCTTACCGTATTATCGATGGTGTCTATAGCTTTGTGATTAGCATCCAACCCTTAACACTATCAAATCCCACCTATATTTTATATTAAGTATCATTTTGAGTGATTATTAAATAAGAATTTGAATATAAAAATTGAGAAGAAAACTAAATCTCAATTGAGAAATAATAGTAGAACTATAATTTGCCAATCAAGTTGAAATTCCTCTCTAGTTAAACTAGATTGATAACTATTTAACTCTTAAAGTTACTTCCCAACTTTCCTTTCCAAAACATTAGCTACACATTCTTCTTTCTTCCCCAAAGAGCTTCTTGAAAATTCCTTAATCCATTATATCGTTCATCATAATAGGTGAGAAAGATAATATAAGAAAATGTTCTTAATATATATATATATATATATTATATTCCCAAAACACTAATCCTTTAACTAGGTGGACTAAATAAATATCAATATAAATAAGTGATCTATTACAAAAATATATATAATCATCTAATCCAAAATAAATACTATACTAATTTTATATAAAAATGCTTAAGAGAATCATTATACTGCCTAATAAGTAAAATTCTTATCTATAACATCCAAATTTACATCTCATAACATAATTGATACATTACTTATGATATAAATACTAGTAAGACTTTAAAGAATTTAATAAGTAAACAAATAAAATAATAATATATCAAAATAATGATATAATAAAAAGATATAATTTTTTTCATAATAATTGAAAATTTTACCCATAATAAATGTTGTTACATAGAAATGGTAATAAATTTAGCAAAACCTATGAACATGTATGTGTATATTTTTTAATTTTCATATTTCTTATTTGTTAGATTTTGTAACATTTAAAGAAAAGTTCTTTAATTCGTCATTCCTTTCATTTCTAATACATTTAGACATATAGAAAATTCCACTCACTTTAGATCATTATTCTCTAAAATCAATGCCAATAATAGATGTCATAATAGAATATCCTCACCATAATAAGCTTTCATCCTCCCATATCATTTATAATAGAATCATGTTGATATAGATATGATATCCTGACTTCATATCATCTAAAATAAAATTATGTAGATATAGATGGACTAAACTCGCCTTATGTCATGTATAGTAGTCTCATGTAGATTTAAATGGGCTATTCTTGCCCTATATTATATATAAAATAATTTTATAGATATAGATAAGTTATCCTCACAATAGGTTATTCCAATTTATTATCATGTGAAGTAGAATTTGTATAGATATAAATGAGTTATTATTGTCTTATATCATGTATATTTATTACATGTGAGGTCATAATATAGTACATGAATATTTGAGGATAATATATTTAGAAGGTATTTCACTCATTCTACTTCATTTTCTTATTTGATAATAAAGCATGTCAAATATTTACATCTAAATCATTTTTTATACATTAATTTATGGAATTTTTTAATTATAGTATATGTCAATGTCCTTATTATATAATGTTATAAAAGAATAACATATGAATAATATGTCATATACCAACATATTATAAAAATATTACAACTTAAGAAAATAATTACATAATTACTAGATTTGTATAAAACCCATTATAATATGTTTGATGATGTATAATAGATTTAGATTTTTATCATGGTCTAATTTTGGGTCTAAAATATTAGAGATGCTTAATAAATTATTAAAAAATATTAAAAAATACTATAAATTGATTATGATTAGATGATGTGTACGATATTTTAAAACTGTTTAAAGATTAATATTTCAAAGTTGTAATGTTGATTATTAAGTTGAGTAAGTGGTCATATTTTAAGTGTTAAGCATAAAATATTATAAGATGATTTTTCTTACATTCAATTTCATGCATATAAAATAGAGAATATAAGATAAACTCTACATGAAATATTTTAATAGAAAATAATAATTAAAACTTTAAATTACTTTCTAGAAAATAAAAATGACTTAAAGAATGTCCCTTTTTATCATGATGTGTGTGTTGATGGAAATAAGAATTTGTTAAGTTATCAACTATTCTGATGGAAGTTCTCTTATGTTCAATCATAGTCTCTTATAAGGGTTTGGTTGTTGGCTCTCCTGATGAAATTTCTTGCACATTTGATTCTTGTCTCTCACAAGGGAGGTTGGAATCTCTCTACTAGAATTCGGTGCACACACTTTGCTCACAAATGTTAAAATATACAAATAAAAGAAATTTAATTCCATCATTTTTTCTCTTCAACATAGTGAATATCCCAATTTATAAGGATACAAAGGTTAATCAATAATGTTTTAAAAAATAAAAATAAAATTAAAAAACTACAAATTTAAATAAATTAAATAGTCTTCCAACTATCCATGCATTTTGGGAGACAATAAAAATGAGCAACAAAATGTTGGTTGAAGAAGCACAGACAAAGCTGCTAGTCTAATTTTTGGGTAGGCATGGATCACGAAGAACTAAATTGGTTGGCAAAGGCTGGTGGGTTGATCTAGGTTTACGAAAGTCAAGCAGATCAACTAGTGTTCTCACGTCAATTTGGGTCACATGGGTGTCGGGTTGGCTTATGCAGCTATAATGGGGGTGAAGGTGGCAGATCACGAAAGGTGACAAAATCAATTAAAAAAAATTTAAGTTTAAGTATTTTTTAAGCAAATTTAAAAAAATGTTAGACCGATAAACTTATGAAACTGGTGTGATGCTAATGGATGTATGTTTATGAGCTAATATTAGACACTCCTACGTCATTGATGCTTTTCAAAAAGATAACATGAAAATATATCATTTTTTAAATAACATAAAAATTATTTACTATTGTATTTATATCACAGTTTTTAGATTTACCTGTCATAAATAATGTATTAAAAATGAAATAAAAAAATTTCAATACTTATAATCCCTATTAAAAGATATAAAAAATTATATCATTTTATAAATAAATTATAAATTAATTTACGAGTGTATTTGTATCGTAGTTATCAAGTTTATCTACTTAAATCGATTAGTTGATTTCCTTTTCTAGTCTTATTCTTTTCTTGATTTTCTACAATGTCATGTATATGTATTGGTCGACATATATCATAATGTAGTATGTTTACCAATCAACTAAAATCATATTAATTTCTTATAAACACTTAAGTTGTTTTCTTGGAATGTAATTATATGGTTTCTTTATTATATTATAAGATCTATAAAAAATAAGAATTTTTTATTATATTGAACTTTTATAATCTCTCAAATGTTACATCTAATTCCCAAAATTAGCACTCTATTATTCATGTCATTTTTGAACATGCACTTTGTTCACTGGGATCATATTATACAATGATAACCTATTTTAACATAATTCATATTTCCCACTGAACACACAATACCTCCCATAACATTGTACTATATGATTTTTTTCTCTCTCTCTCTCTTTGTTATACTAGCTTGTTAATCATTCATATTACTATGATGCTCCCACTATAAAGTATGAACAACTCATTCTTCCTCTTTTCAGACAATATGTTCCCTTGAGCATACCATATTTTTCTATTGTTAATCAACCCTAATACATCATAACTTATAATGATACACAACATACAAGTTTGACTATAGTCCCTTCTCTCCCAAGAATTAACTATTTTGTCAATAGCTTTGATTAATCATCCAGTATGATCAACTCAGTCATATTTTTATGAGATTTCATTTAAATTTCTTTACACGGACCTTCTAACAAACTTGTCTCATGCTTCAATTAAATCACTATTTCTTTCATTCAATATGATTCCAAGTTCATACTTATATGATTCTCACTACTTGACCTTTAACTTGGAGGATCATCTAAAAAAATCATTATAATTATCTCAATACAATCATATATTTTACCTTAATTACATCATACAAAGTCAATACCCATATTGTCTTCGTATAGTGAACCTGACAACTCAACACATTGCACAAGTACAACACTCATATCGTCCTCATGTGATGAACTCGATATCCCAACCTATAACTTAAATTCTTCTCATACTATGACAACTCCATGTTTTGTTTAATATGATTTTGTCTAATGCCATCTTTCATTATAGCATTTTGATCCCTTATTACTTATGATTTTAAACTAATCATATCACACAATGTAGATCAACATACAAACAATACACATTAATAACCAATATCTCTTGAGTTCACTTCAAATCACCATCAATTTATTTCATACTACATCATAATCAATTTAAACCCAGTTCTTACACAACCAATATTATTATTTTTAATTACATAAATCAAAGTAAATTTAATAAAAAATCAATTTAAATACTTAAACTCTTCTTAGTTACTTATTTTCCATTGTTATTTTCTTTTTGTAGTCTTTCTTGTTCTCCACTTATTTTTTATCTCTTCCTCGACCTAAAACAAGGCTTTTTTCAAATGTTTCATAACGTCTCCTTCTTTCTTATAATTTTCTCTCTATACCCGAGTGTCTTCTTCACTCTTTCTCCTTTGCTAAATGAAAATTGCAGCACAGCAACGATGCCCCTCTCAAATTTTTTAACTCAATTGGTCACCTCCTCCTAATTGTTCTTGATGATGCTACTCAGCTCCTTCCTAACCTTCACACATTTGAGTTCTTAGTCACCTTCACTCCTATAGACTTCAACCCAAATTCTCTTCCATCAGATTTTATTAATGTGCAAATGGCCATCATTATTAATTTCAAAATTGATTTGATTAAGGAAAAACTTGTAGGTGATTTGATTAAGTGCAAGCAAAATAAAACAAAATAATTCTTTTATTTAATTAATTATGTCACATCTATCTCAACCAAATAATTGTCATTGAAATGCACTTCTATCACTATGCCAAATGTCATAAGAAGCTAGTAGAAAACCATAACCATAGAAATTAATATTTTATCATTCCAATATTTTATTATCTATAAATATATCTTCTATCAAGCTAATTATAATTATGCTAAAATTCTTAAAATTATAAATGTAGCTTAGCATAATTTACTTTTTATTATTTATGATTCTACTCTCTACAAATTTATTTTAATCAAACAAAAAATTTCAAATATTATAAATCTATCATAAACAATATCTTAGAAATTATAATGAAGCTTATTATAAAAAGGAAAGCCCTGCTACCTATGGAGAGTCCAAGAGGGAAGAGAAAGACCATCCAGTGAGAAAGAGGAGTAAAGAGAATGGAACTATTAGGAGGGCCTACATTATAAGAGAAGAGACTATGAGAGAGAAAGGGGAAGCATGAAGTGAAAACAAAAAAAGAGAGACATTAAAGCAAATAGAATAAGAGAGAGAAAAGGAAACATAATGACCTGTATGCATTATGAGCATATGGGAGGAAGGAAGAGTGTTGACCAAAAGGAAGAAAATGAAAAATGAAAAATAGAGAGAGAGAGAAGAGAGTGAAGTATTATAGCAAAGTTTTGGGAAAAAAGAGAGACATTGTTAGAAATTTTTGTGGGGAGTGGAGATAAGGGGAATTTTGTGAAAATGTTTGAGAAAAAAATTGAAGAGCCAAGCCAAAGGCAAAATAAATGCAAAAAATAAATATTTGTGATGTTATCATACAAGAGAGAGAAAGGAAGAAAGGGAGATAAATCAATTACTTGGATAAAGGGGAGCATTTTGAAAAACTCCAATAGCATCTAGTCAATCAAGGAAGATAATGGATTAAGCTAGTGAAAGCTTCATGAATACAAATCAAATTGTTTGGTGTGACTATTAAATCAAAAAATTAGTTACCAATGTTGCATATCATAGGTGCATTATTATGATGTATTGGTGGATGTTGTTTTATTACTTTTAGTTTAGATTTAAAAAAGAAAAAGATTATTGGTTCACATAGTTGCACATGCATTACATGTGTGATATGTTACTATTAGTGACATATTTGTAAAATATATTCATGTTTAAGCAAATTGTTTCATGGGTGACTATTTGCTTGGATTTAAACCATGTTTGTTAGTCATAGTTGAGATTATCATGTTTTATTTCACATGTTAGTATTGAAATGCTTAAAACTATTATGGAATGTTTTATCTATTTTTGTTTTATGTGAGTTATATTTATAAAACATTGAGACAATATCATTAAAATAACTATGAAATTATAAAAGAATTCTTATGAGATTCCTCACAAAGAAAACAAATCATATATGAAAATGACTCAAGGGTTTTACTTAGGTCATATAGGGCCTCTCAAGTGTGCATCCTTAATTTAATATGAGATTCCTTAAAATAGAATTGTAAATTTTCAAGAGAAAGTGTTAATGAGTGCTACTCTAATAGAATGAGACTCACTAGTGTGCAATTTTAGTTTGTTGGTTCATCATAAGGCATTTCTATGGCTCCATGGAATTTTAAACTTAAGGTCAAGAGGTCATTGATGATTAAGAAAAAAGATAAATTGATCCTTTGAAATATTAAAATTAACAAAGGGATAGTATTTCAATTCATATTGTGAGAGCATTTATTTACTATGTTTGTTCATGTTATTAATTTGAATATTTTGTAAATACTATAATATTTTACTTGACCTAACGTGTGGCATAAGCCAAAGATGTATGCTATTTAGTTTTTGTTTGTTAAGCTAATGTCATGTGCTTAGTTTTTCTTTGGTGTTAATAATTTTAGGTAAAATCTTAAGCACGTCATGAGACCTCAGGGGATAAGTAAGAGGTCATGGATTTTTTGCAATTAATTTGTCTTAGAATTCTTGTATTAGGAAATTTTTATTAATGTATAACAATATTATGAACACAAATTTAAAAATAAAACATATATCTTTTATTTGTTTTTAATTAGAATTCAAACCTAACTCATATGATTGGATTTAAAAAACAATGATTTGACAAGTTGGTAATGCTAATGTGGACCAACAATACATCATAAAAATGCACTTATGATACACAATATTCCTTACCTAAATTTTTATTTGTAGTGGTCACACCAAAGATTTGATCTTAAAATTTATATCAATCTTCTACTTTCCAAGTTATAGTAGTTGTTATAATATTTCTCCTAAATTTTAGATCTCTCTTGTGATTCCCTTTTTTGGCTATCCCAAATGCTTCAACAGCACCTCCTCTTGCCCTCCTTTCTCTAAACTCTAGGACAAAGCAATTTCTATCCCTATAACTTATCAACTCTCCAACTCCCTCTAAATAGTCATGTCTCTCCAAAGAACAAATGCAATTATTAGAGTTCATGTCTTTTGTGTGATACCTCTTGAATGAGAACGACTTATATAACCTTGGAGACGTTTAGTTAACACGAAGCCATGAAATGTTTCTTAAAAGAAGTATTTTTGGAATGAGATTCATAGGATTTCCCCCACTAATCATATCACACACTTGATAGAGGAGGGAAGATTCGATTCATTCATACATTGATTTCAATTTGACAAATGTTTTGTAACCCAATATCTCTTCTAACTTGTAACAATTTCTTGATCACATATACGTTTTGTTTCTAATTGATCCACTAGAGAGATTATTATTTAATTCAAATTTAAAAATTATTAATCTAAAGGTCATAACCTCACTTCCAAATCATAATCCAAAGAAATGGGTATTCAAACCATAGAGAAATAAGTGATAATTGCTATAAAATATGAAGTAAAACAAACAATATGGGAGAGGTAAATTATGCATTTAACGAATTTTTTGATTAAAAAAATGAGAAGAATAAATATTTAGCTTTAAAATAAAATTTTATTTTATAAATATTATCAACAAAATAAGATTTCTGAATAATAAACAAAATGCATGAAAAACGTTTAGGTAGTTGAGCTAAAATCTTTGAAGATATCCATCCCCGATCCCGGATCGGGTTTCTCAACTCAAAAAGTTAAAAAGCATGCAATGTTCCTAAAGAATTTTAGACAAATATCTATACTTTCAATGTTAATCTTTTTTAAAAGTAAAACCTACCACTAAGTCAAAGCAAAATTGTACCTTTCATATTCTTATTGAACATTGAGGTTTTACGTAGAAGTCCATTACTCCCAAACTAGATGTCAAGGCATCATCTATTTCTTCCAAACCTTAAAGATATTAAACACCAGTTAATATCATTTGTTAGTTTGTGCTTAAGATTATAAGCAGAGGACTCCCTTTTTCTTTTGAATAATGGATATGTAAATTAAAATTTTAAAAGATAAAGAAGAAATTAAACATAGGGAGAAAAGTTAGGATCACATCTAGCAAAAAAAATTATTACCTAAATCAAAACATTCAGAAGGTACCAGAATGATATTGAAGGGATGAAGAGATGTGGCATATAGAAGGTATTGCTGATGGATCTCCAGCTCCAGCTCCAGCTCTTGCTGTAATTAAAAAAAGCACTTTTTTCAATAGCAACGTGTGCTTCAGGACCAGTAGCTACAGCATAGCCCATAGACTCAAGAAGAGCCTGCTCACAAAGCAAGCAAACAAGAAGCAATAAGAACAAGAATTAATTAAAAAAAATTATAAAAATTATTTAATAGAAAACCCATTTTACCAAATGACATGAATCCAAGTATCCCACGAACTTGATGATAATTAAAAAGCTGAATAAATAAAAAATTATAATGATCTATTGGGATGTCTCTTCTAAGAACAAAATAGAATGAATTTACTATTTACCTTGATGAACATGAAAATATTTTGGCCACTCATAGCACATAAATGATTAACATTAAAGTAAAATTAACATAAAAAGATGTAGATTAATGACAAACTTGAGGTATTGATGGCATCATATATAATCTATTATCCAGGATCTAATTGAAAGGGGATAGCTCTTTCTCAATGAGATCCTTAGAATTAGATGAAACATTTGCCATGGAATTGCAAGCTGGAATGATCGTACTCGTTGCATGTTCTTGTGCGGCTGTTGGTTGAAGGTCCCAGAAGGCTGATACTTCCTATTAGTATAATACAGGAAAGTGAATGATCACAAGAAGCATCGTTAGAGAGATGCATCAAAAGAATAACACCACATCAGTTTGAATGATCAATTATAAAGATCCAGATATAATCAAATGAATGCAATCAATTGTTTAAAGCCTTCATGAACCACCATGAATCCTACAGCTAAAGAACAATTAGTCTAGTTAATTTAGCTACTCTAAAAATTCAATGACATTTCAACAGAGATTATTAGTGATCAATTGTCTTTGAGTAATTTGTAATTAACTTTTTCAGAAATAATATTTATGATGCTGTACTTTAAAATGAATAAATATTTTATGACATTATCAGAACTAATAGAAGACATGGAATGACTTGTCCCAAAAAAATCTTTTTCAAGTGGCACAACAAGAAACTAGTGAGAAGAACAAGGAAACATGATGTAAACAAGATATATATAAAAACTCTAACATCTTAATTAAAGAAAAACTTAAAGCAATCAACTTATAAAACGGATTCTCAAGCTCCTAACAATAATTTCAAGGCCAAACCACCTCTCATACGGAGTAGATACCCTCAATACTCTCGGCCCAAAGCAACATGTTACGTTCATGTATCGAGCAACTCATATCAATACTAAAACTTTACCTAATGTTCTCGTTTTATTAATCGTGTCCTTCAAACTTTAGGAAATAAGAGATGTACATTATAATTCCAATCTTAAAATATTAGGAACTAAATACGTTTAAATACAAACATTTTAAAAACAAAAATAAACCAAATCATTGTTTGATGTAGTCAGGTTTCAAATTCATGCTTATATACAAAACTCTTGCACAGTTATAGTAAATGGAGCATAACCTCTACAAATATTGAAATTAGATAATCCAAAAAGCAATGGGAAGAATGAAAAATTCACTTAAATTTTCTAGATCATAACTCGACCAAAATTAAACTAAAATGTGTCCAAAAAGCCTTGCCTTGACTACTCTTATGGACACTCCTTGAGCTTTGTCTTAGTCACCTCGAAAACCATCCTTTGTAGCAATGTCTTGCATGACGTTCCTTCTTCTCTAGGACTAAGCCTTAAGAACTTTAGTTAAAATCTCAAACATACCCTTAAGATGATAATTTACTTTAAGCATTGAGTGTCAAAACCACCTCAAGTATACCCTCTCACAACCACAAAAATCTTCTTCAAGCTTCCTCTTGAAATCTTCATTCACCTTAAATCTCAAATACCTCTTAAGAATAACCTCTCAAGGTTCTTTTTTTTTATCCTGGAACCTTCACTAGGCCTGCAACATAACCTCTGGATGTACTTTTTATGATCCTTGAGCCTTCGCTGGGCCTACAACATCCTTTCATTATTTCTTCCTTTTTGACCTTTTTTGGGTTAACTTTAAGATTCTCTTCGAAGATATACCCCTCTTTTGAAGGAGGGATTCACTCCAACATGACCTTTAGAGCTAAGGAATACTAGGTTCTCATAATACATTTGCTGCCTCCAATGGTATCCATTGTCGTCCAATGTGTTGCACTATCTCCTTCCGCTTGCCATTATCATTCATGCTCAATTGCCCTTCTTAATGTCAAATTAAATATTTCCTTCAATCAACAAAACGAACTAGCTTACTTGACACAATTATTTACAAATGTCTTGTAGACAACACTTCTCAGTCCTCATCAAATGAGTAAATCTTCTCTTCCTTGTGAAGCATCATGTTTTGTTGTCATTAAAGGTAAATTACATCATGGTGCCACATGTACCCATTATCAAAATCATTTGACAAGCTTGAAGTGGCACACATTAGAGACCACCGTGTCAACTAAAATTGCTTCGACTTGACCTTTGCATGACAATGAATTCAATTATCATACATGGATGCGAATTCAACATCGTCTCCAAATCAAGCGTAGTCACTAAGATTGATTGCATTAGCATCCATCATTAGAGATAACTTTCACCAATATCCTCTTGAGATAGATTTGAATAGAAACAACTTAGGGGTAGTCCCCTCCTCTACAACCTTATTGTCTTTATAACCTT
The DNA here is from genome assembly GCA_023846275.1 of Vanilla planifolia. Classification (NCBI taxonomy): domain Eukaryota; kingdom Viridiplantae; phylum Streptophyta; class Magnoliopsida; order Asparagales; family Orchidaceae; genus Vanilla; species Vanilla planifolia. The sequence goes on along the minus strand of JAIUJO010000028.1, from coordinate 203,635 downwards.
CTTATCGTTAATGATAGACTGTGGTCAAGTTCATTCAACCAAAAAAAATCACATTATTAATAAAAACAACACCAATCCCATTTTCCTTTTCTGATTACCATCCTTGCCCCTCAATCACGAAATCACCTAGAGTAATTATTCACGGTACCCTCAATCACGAAATCACATGATACTCTAAAGTACCATGCCACATGAACCAATGCAATAACTCCTTCACAAGTCATTTTTATTGTCTAAAACCTCTTAGTAACAAGAATTAAGAGATATACATAAAATATCTAATCAAAACTAACTAAGAAATAAATAAAACATAAATCATGGCCATTAAAAATCATATATTAATTTGATGCATTAAAATTCTAAATTTGCGCTTACCCAAATGTTCTTCACCACTACAATAAATTTGGAGTAACTTCTTCCACAAATTTTGAAATTAGATTATTAAAAATAGACTTAGAAAGCCAACAAGATTCTCCAAAACTTTTTTGTTCATTACTCGATCAAAATCTAATTGAAATGAATCCAAAAATCACCAAAATTGTTTGAAGTGATTTGATTCGCATGTGTAAATGCCTTGATTGCTCTTGACGACACTCCTTGAGCCTTTGTTCCCTCAGCTCGAGATCTATACTTCCTTCTCAACAATTGTAGAAAGTTTCGTTACACATTCCTTATACTCAAAGCCTAACTCTTGAGAACTCCAACTGACACCTCGACTATGTCCCTCAAAACCATAATCTACTTTGCATATCCCCATTGATTGCCAAAACTACCTCAAGTAAGCTTTCTCAAAGAATACATCTTACTCAAGCTCTCTCTTAAAATATTCATTCCATGTCAAGCCCATAAACATGGGCCTCAAGGCCAACCAACACCTCTTAAGAATAATATCTTAAGGTACCTCTCTTATCTTCCTTGAGTGTTCTCAAGACCTACAACATCCCCTCATGATGTATTTTGTTCCTCTTAAAGCCTCCCTTGAGAACAAAAGTAAATCCAAATTATTTACAATCAAATTAAGTATCATTATTAATATTTAACAATTTATCAATGTGGAAATAACAAAAGGTTTGTGTTAGGGTAAAGTTTCACTAGAAATTCATAAAAGAATAATGATTCTTAAAAATTAAATATGATATATTTCTGACCTAAAAAAATAAAACAATAATTTTTTTTATTTAATCCTAATATATCCCAATTCTACAAAATACAATGAGTTATTGAGAATTTAAAAAAGAATGTTTCAACAAATGCTTATACAAGTAGGACTCATAATCAATGATACTTTTTCTTGTTTAGAAATAGAACATATAATTGTTGTCACTTAAGATGACCTTTGATACTAAATTGCAAAAGGCAATCCTTCTCTATTCTAATTTCTTTTTGCTTTTGAGAGAAACTAATAATTATACTTCTATTTAGATTGTCATTTCCATCTTTTGTTTAGCTCAAAAATACCTTTTTTCAATATATACTAATTCTCAAATTTAAAAAGCAAACCTAATGATAAAATGCATAATTGGTGTTCATTCCTGGAATATATGATACTCAAAAGTTTTTCCACCAACAAAACTCATCTAAAACTTCAAGTTTTAAGGATTCTTAAAAGATCCCCTCAATGAAAATATTTTAATTTAGTTTTCACTTTTACAACTTAAAAATATATAAGATTATAATATCATGAAAAAAATACTTGGCCACTCTAGGAGTGCTCACTTCTCATGTGGCACTAGGCCAGAATTGGATATCATATTTGTGTTGTTATAGCTTATAGATAAACAATACCATATTCTTACAACCAAAATCACCATATGCCTAAAGTGAGATCACCGTGGTGGATCAGCTATGTCCTACACTCCTTGGAACCCAAGCATCTTAGAGCTTTTATGCAATGCTTGCCCCTAATAGTACAAGTTCAAGTACACTATAAAGCGTTACTTTTCTGCTCCTAAAAAAAAGTGATTCAATAGTTAAATACTTAATAATGTCAATACATAAACACTTTTGGATCTGATAAATAATACACTAAAAAGCAAAAGATTGCTCAGGTATATCATTCAAAAACAAAAAACACACATAAACAACAAAAGATGCAATTAAAAGATGATATAGTGTGCAAGATACTTAAAAATTTTAACACAAAGAAATACATTACAATTCAACAGTAAAAGATGAACTCAAGTAGTGTACATAGGAAGCAAAAGATGAGCTCAAGGATGTAACTCAATAACACGTCAAGTTCAGATAACAACAATATATCATTTGAATGAGTATATGGTGTGCAAGAGACTTAACAATGTCAACGCGTAGAAATGAAGAGTAAGTAGACTCAAGTTCTGATCGGCGAGAGTAAAACTCTTAAATTTTCTTCCATTTCTTTCGTAAAGAATCTTCTACTTCTTTCCACTCCAAACACAATTTGTTCAAGTGTTGAACCTCAAATGTCAATGTATTAATGCTAGCTTTTAGTCTAGCAACATCTCTTTCTTTAGCCCAAACATCTAGCTAAACAATACATAATACAGAGTGATCAATACCATGGAATCAAGGAAAGGGGTCATTGCATTGCAATGGAAGATTGCATATATAAAACTCTTATAGTGCAACAATCCTCACGTTGCTAGCTTATGCCTTTTATAAATTGAAGTTAAAAACACAATAAGCTAAGCAATGATATAATTCGATGCAGTTTGAAAAAATCTCAATGAGAACCATGATCAAAATCATTAAGTTTTGAACTCAAATAGTAATGAATATAATTGGATGAAAATGCTCAACAAAAATGCACTCCTTTTTTCGACAAAATATATGTTTTCTTTCTACGATGATTAATAAAAAAGCAACATGCATGATGTAAGCACCAAATATCCAAAAATATGGTGTTAGGAAATATAATTTCAAAACTCTTATGGTAGGTACAGCTCCATGATGTTTGGCATGTTAAAGATTGACAACACTTAGCATCAGAACAAAAACATGAATAAAGAAAATTCACAAAATTCCATATCAATGACACATAGCAATGAACCACATTATAGTTTAAAAATTTTCTACAAAAAATCCTATTTTAAGAAATTGCACGGGTCACTTCACCTGAAAATGTCTTATGTTGCCAAGGTTCTGTGACTGGACTCCAGAATGTAGTGTTGTTGTTGCGACTTTACCATTTCCATGTAACCACTTTACAAGTTTCTAGCTAATGCTTTTAGCACCAGCTACCTTGTTTAGTGCATCTTCAGTAGCCACAAACTGTTGGACATGAGCATTCTGAAAGGAAAAGGGATGCATGTTATACATCATTACGAGTTTTAAAATGAAACACAATAAAATTGCAAAAAGATGATTCTTATGAGATAAAGCATTTCCATAAGTGTTTCAATTTGAAACAATTTCCTTAGGGTTATGTGGATATCTTCATAACCATAACTCAAAGATTAGAAGGTTATCTAAAATAGCAGACATGCATATGGCTTTTAAATAAACCAAAAAAAACTTGTCTATGAGCAGTGCCATAAACGTTCACATAAATCTAATTCAAACTTGGGAAGGGAAATATCCGAAAAAGCTCCATACTACAAAGCATAAATTTCCAAGGAAAATGAGACTTTGAAAATCTTCTGGACAATGAGCTCCTTAACTAAAAATTTACTACTTATTTTTCCAGTTTCTTTAATGCATGGCCAATTTTCAAAGCAGACTATTAAAGGCAAGGTCAACTTCAAGCATGTTGTTAAATCACAACTTCACACAAACATAACTCGTAGTTTAAGATTTCGACAATGAAACTTTTGCCAAAGGATAACAACATGCCAAGCCATAATATTTGTTACAATTTTCCACATTGAAGATTAAATCTTAGGTTAAAATCACAAAATAAACATGTAAAAATCAATTGGCGATATGAGAAATTTGTTAATCAAGTATATGTTTCCATGTTAATGAAATAAGAATCCCCATTTTGTAGAGGTCTTAAGCTGTCCCAAACTACCAACTATCATTTTAATGTAAGTATAAGAACCAAGTTGAGCCAATCCCAACCATTTGTTTTAAACTACATGTTGATCTATATAATTTCAATCCATTCCTCATGTAGATAACCCTTAATTGTGATTAAGAAAACTTAAGAACAATTATATAGTAAAAAAAAATAGCATTTACTATCCTGTGATAGAAATATGTTTACAATAGCTAGGTTACTTTAGTTAATAACAAATATTAATTATTAGTTATCACTTAACATAGGTTAATGACACTATTGTTTACTAATCAAAATGGATAAAAAAACTTTTACGTTTATTTGAAATAAGCTTGGAAAAAAGTCAATAAGTTCACTAATCTAAGTGATTAAATTTAGTCAATTAGTTTAATAATAAGTTTGGATGATTAATACAAATATTAATAATAAGTTTGGATCATTAAATTTAGTCAATTAGTGCATATTAAGTTGAGTTACATAAAATATGTAAATTGATAATTTAACTATATATTTACACACTCACATACACACACACACATACATACACACATACATAATACATACAAAGACACTACAAACCACTTTAACTCATTTAATCTTTTATAACAAAAAAGACAATATAGATTTAATCAACATTACCTTACAAACTACAAACAAATATCAAGTAAAAAAAAGCTTAACAACCCTTAAAGGTTATGTTATACTCAATAATTTGATGTTGAGGTACCAATATATTTTATGCATTATGTGATCATGTAATATTAACATATAATCTTTTTTTATATAATATTTTAATGAAAACATATGAGAGATTAAAAAAATGGAGCTTGGTTAAGAGCCAAAAACTTTAATTCCTGTGAAATTAGTGAAATACCACTACGACTAATACAACAATCTCTTCTTGTCCAAGTTTCTTGTTAAAAAGAACCAAAGAAATTAAAAAAGAAAAATTGCATAAGACAAATTCTAAGCTTACATTTGAGTTCTTCTTGGCACAATAAATATTATACATGTATCTACTAAATAGAGGAAACTATACTATTAGCTACAAGAAACACAATCGTAACTCAAGTAGTACATCCCTAATAAAATTCTTCTCCAAGAAACATTTGATTCGATTACTACAAGCTCATTATGCCAAGCTTCCCTCATTGCTTTGCAAGCTTTCCCTTTTGGTAGAAAAGAAGGGCAAAGAAAATATCCTTATGGTAGGATGGAGATATGCAATGTTTTCTCCTCAAAAGACTTCATGAGTCAACTCAAGGTCAAGTAATTTTAAAAAGAGGGAGAATGATGTGCAAGCCAAAGAAAATTCCAACATATGCTTAATTTTCTTTATTTGTTAAGTTACTTGTTTTTTGGAGTAGCATTGATGACTTCCCAAGAAATTTTAATGTCTTCTTATGCATTTTTGGATAGGTTGTAAATGGAATTAGTGCTTTGCAAACATGCTTTATTAAGAAAAGGGACAATTAATTCTACCACTTGGTAATATTTCAAATAAGATGGTACAACTCTTATAGTTATAGTATTCAGTAAATGTATCCCTTACCCTTGTTCATCATCCATTCCCTGAATTTAGGCATTTTTTCACTAGACTATATTTTGCTTACCAAACTATCTAAATAGTTTTGCCATGGATCATTATGAAAATCACTCAAGGGCAAAAGTCCCATCTTCTTCGCAAGTACCATATTTGTTAGAATAGTTGATATTTATAATTAAGCCATTGAATATGTATTTCCTGAATTATTGTAGTAATTTCAAAAAAGACTTACTTTGACTTATGGCAAGTAATTTTTTAATGGATTCTTAAGCTGCTAGCTTAAATATTTGTTATTCTTTCTTCATTAGGCTAAGATTACCAAAGTATCTACAATAGCAACATAGAGATGCTTGTGGTGACAATAGCAAAAAAATTACAAAAAAAAACTCCTATTTTAAATATAACTTGTGAGATCCCTTTAAAATAGCTAGTGGTAGAACCCATAAGAATAAATAATAAAAAAAACCAAATCACATTGTTAAGCACTCTATCGTAATAATCTAAAATTAAAATTTTATTATATGTATGAATATGCCATATGAAAAGGGATGACCTTATGAATGAAAAAAATCAAAAGGTGCACATGAAACATTAATCACAAAAAATGGTGTAACAAAATACAGAAAGTTAAAAAAAGTAGCAAATAAGTAAAAAAAACAAATGAATGTGAGAATGACCATAAGGTCTCCTCTGATAGATAATCACAAATAAAATTTTAAAAAATATAACCAAATACGGTATATCAAACAATAAGTATAATTAATCTCTAATATGAGAAATAATAGGCAACTACAATAGCACACTCTATATTATTCTACATATAAGGAGAAGGCATACTTGTCTTTCAAGTAGCTGATCATAAGTTACTTGTAAGGATAGATCTGTACAACTCCTTGGACTACCATAAACCTGATATAGTAAAGGTGAACTTGCATCTCGAGTTGCAGTATTTGTTACTATATCGTTCTCATATTTGTACCTGAATGGAATAGTTGATAATCAATTTAATATGATAGACCAATAAATTGGGTATTTCCAAAGCATAAAGTCATTCACAAATGCTATAAAAGATTCTAAATGTTAATTTTAAATTGTTTGTTCATAATTGATTATTAAATAAAATATTTTGTGCTAAAAAGGTAAAACCAATAATTCACAAAAAATTAACCTTTTAACCAAAAAATGGACAAATAATAATTATCCTAAAATATTATTTATACAAGTAAAATATTAATATTTAATTATCTTCTTAAAATTTATTGATATAACTTGCTTCACCAAACACAACCAAAAATATCATAATCATTCGTTAACTATTTTTTTATATGCTATTTTTAATTTTATTCTAAGGAATGAATGATTAACCATGCAATTGAAATGAATAAAATATCCAACTTCCTATAATAGCCAATAAAATATATTATTCATCACCAGCTACTTCTTAATTAAAAACTATAAGAAATAAAATTTAATTTAAGAGAAATAAACATCATTATCAAAACTCATCATAATACCAGTCTAACATCAATTTGGCACAAACAAGACGTTTACTCTACACATTAATTCGACCTTGACATTAGTTTTTTACATTTCTGGCAAGAATACAACTGTGGTCATAATCTTGAACTTTCTTTAGTAATAATAAAAAAAATTATTATATTCAACCTAACTACCATCCTTTCTAGAGCCTTTTCTAACCTCTCTTTTTCACATTAGTTCATGCTCTATTAATTCTGTATTACTATCTTATTAATGCTTCATGAACAAATTCTTAATTAAGTTGACATCATCAAACCTAAATAACCAAATGCTAACAAGCAACACAAGGAGTTAACATAGATTAAAAATTAAATAAAACATTTCACAATAAGTGTACATTGAATGAGTTTATAGATGGAAATAGACAAAGATTAAACAAAAAAATGAAATAAGTTTGTTAATGTTTCACTAGTACATTTTAATGAGAGCACCCTTAAATGATTGAAATGACATCAATATGGCCTTTCCATAACTTATACAATAAAAAATGAAATTAAAGTATAACATCAATATGACAACAAAGAAAAAGTTGCTCTTAAATAGTATCAAGCAATAGCCATAACAGTACATACACGATTTCCATAAGAAAATAATTGGTAGTGCGACATTGACGTTGGACTTTGCAATATTTTCCTATCTACAACCATTATGCTCCAACATATTTTTGAAGCTATAAATGCGTGATCATAGGACTTGAAAAACTTGAGAAACAAACAAATATTTAACAAAGCTAAAGAAAATCTTTTACAAATTCAGCCTGTGGGGAAAGAAAAAATAAAACAATGTTCTGAAGATAAAAAGAATTACCTCAAAAGCTTTGCATTAGCTCGAATGTCAATATTTTTAGTCTCCCTATGGATCAATTTGTTGTAGCGCAATATGTATGCAGTGATTGACTGAAGTAATTGTGAAGGATTTCTAAGAGACTCAATTATCACAGCAATTACATCTTCAGGGACATCACCTTCCAAGTCATAGAGAAACTTGGTAGCATCTACTTGAATACTAGAGTTCATTCCAATCCCATCATACGTCGGGAAGGTACTTTGTATTCTTTCAACATATGCCTTGCTAGAGACTCGCATGTCGATCTAATGATTCTATCTCAGGATGTCTCAATTAAAATGACATCATCTAATGATTTGCTACCCTTGACCATTGTGTAGACTACTTCTTTCTCTCTGTGTGAATGGATCTCACCAATAGAATCAGCAACATTATCTGTAATCAACCTCCTAATGTCTCTTGCTTGGCTTACATATTGATGAAGTTGTTTTTGGCACTCTACAAATATCTTAGTTGCCTCATCACATTGATGATCATAAGCTTCTAACATCACTTGTTTGTACCTTATATGTTAACCAAAAGAAAGGAAATAGTTATTCATTAAATGAGTAAAAACCAAAGGTAATTAGTAATTATGCCATCATTCCAATTGAAAACACATTAGGAATATCACACAACTTCAGAAAATATGCATTTAGTGAACAATAACAAGAAGAATAATGAATTCATGACCTCACAAAGCCAAAAAAACCTCTTCTCCAATTACAAATTCCAATGTTTAGTTCTGTATAATCCACCTACTACAAGAATCCCCTAATCTAAAAATCAAATAAAAACAAGTAGACAACGGTCAAAATATCATTTAGGAAAGGAATGCCTTGCACATTTCACAACCAAAAGTTCCATGAGGTTTGAAATTACTCCTTTACTTTTAGTAGTGAAGAACTTAAAGTCTGATTTTTGAGTCCTATGATGATTTGTCTCAGGCCATTTTATCGGATCTTGAAATTAAAATGTGCCTGGTTTAAACTACAGCAGCCATTCTCAATTAATAGCACAGTATTATGGCTAGTTCAATAGAGTGGTCCAAGATCTCTATTTGATTTGTGAACGATATGTTTGATGGTCTTAATATAAAAGCTAGCTAATGTAATTTTCTTATTAATCAAGATGGTATTGAATGAAATCTTGAAGTTGGATTATTTAGCTTTTGTTAAATTGCTCCATTCTTGGACACAATGTATTTGTAAAAGCTTAATTATTTAATATACATTTTGTGATTACTAGCCTTTATTGTTTTCTATGTTTTACCTTAGTATTTATCTTTAGTTACCTTGAGTCATAGTGATTAACTATTCTTTTCTAGAAGCTCACAAATACCATGCATATTGTATAGTTCTAACATCTTGTACATGTTTTTTTTGTTATGTTATTATTTCTACGTGTTTGGCTGATGCTAGTCTTTGTTTATCTTCAATACATTATATTATATATATTTTTAACAAAATCCATAAGTTATTTTTATTATTATTGATTTCATTTTTTTCATGCACACCTTTTTCCTAAACATTAATGACTGAGATTGTTTATCTACCTGAGGTGTCCTTTCAATACATTCTTTTAAGTACGATCTAGAAGTTCATAAAAGGCATACTTGCTTAAGTATCAATTAATATTCATGAATGTAGTGTATATATGCTTTTGTAATATCAATTAGTGTTCATAAACATTTTCTGCTCACATGCTTGTTTTAAGTCTCAAATTTTTAAAATGTGACAACTTGTTTAATTGATTGTATGTTGTCCTTTTTACAGCTCATTCATATATTTGTGATCAAGTTGCTTGTTTGGGGTTTGTGAGCTTAAGAATTTATGATTTAAATGAGCCAAGCTTTAATAACATCCATTATACTCGAATTAAGCTTCAGTAGACCTAACATAATTGAACTTGAGCCCTGTTTTACTTGCTTGGATCAAGTCATTTACAACCTTGCAATTTGTAAAGTTTAAAATGAATATTTTGAGGGCATAAATCTTATTCTTCACAGTCACAGTGTTCATGGAACTAATAGCCCCATCCATGTTTTTTTAGCTTGTATTATTATTTAATTTAATGTGGGATTGGGTACTAAAATGTCTTTATTTAATGTTCCTTCATGCATACTTTGTTTACAAATATGACATATTTTAAATTCTTATACGATCATACCTATATTTTGTTTTTCGATTAATTTAATGATGATGATGACCTTGAACAAGATCTATTCTATGGGTTAATATGGAAGCTCTCTCAAAGGTGATAATGATGGTTACTTATAATTTGATGCTTATTTTAGGCATTCTCATAAGCAACTAGAAATGTTTGTCAGCTTTCATAGCTGTTGTAGTTATTAATATTTTTTTTTAATTCCTATGAAAAGTTGGTAAAACTTTTGGGAGTCATTAGATAAGAAATAGAATATTTTATTCATCTGATGTTCAACAACCTTTTTTTCTGTCTCCTCCTTTGATGAAAATTGAAATATAAAAGAATATATTATTAACCGTGTTTTTGTTTCATTTTGACTAACGATAAAGCTCTATCCATTTGCCATTTTGGCCATCTTTTTGCTAGTCTACAGTAACATTGTACTTCAATTCAAGCTTTGAGTTGCAAAACAAAAGCATTGCTATCTTACTGGGGCCATATTATTTGATTATATTTGTAAAAATTTAACTTGTACACTAAAAGTAATGTCTGTGTGAGACCAGTCCATGAGACACTATTTAATGTTCTTGTCTGTCCAACCACAACTTTTAAGGAATTTGCTGATGTCAATGGTTTTATCAGCATGCATGTGAGCACTGATGATAATCTAGAATAGAAAAGTGGGGTGAAAATGTAGGATTGACCTTTTTTTTCTCTTTTTCTGGTAAACGATTTTTTGGAGCTAGCTTAGCTTAAACAATTCTTGATGCTCCTATTAAAGTGGCCAACTGTTTGAGTAGGATGTCTTCCCATGATAGTGCTAGCCTTTTAAGAGTTTAGGGAAGTTGCCCATGGTCATAGCAAACGTAGTTTGCTTTCCATAGTTTTCTTTCAGACAACTGTCTAGGGTTCAATTGCCAAATATCTAGTCAAATTTTAAGTGTTTTGCCACCCAATGATGCAGCTTTTATGAAAATATCAAAATATTAACAAACACATTGCATTGGAGAAACATATCCTTGCAAATGGAAACATCTACATGGCTTGTGGAAAAGAAGAAATTGAGTGATACACATGCATGTTTATTGGTTTGCGACAAAAACAAGAATTTCAAATAGTTCAAAACTTTGTTCTGTCCAACACTCAGCCAAATTATTGGTTTGGTTCAGCTCAAGGTTTCAACTAATCTTGGCTAAAATTAATCTCCACCACCCTCAACCTAATTTTCGCTTCCAAATCCATTACAAAATTACCTAAATACCTTCATTTTCTAAAAATAAAAGAGCTCGGGTGGGTAAGTTAGAAATGCTCTCTATAGATACAATAATGGTTCTAATGGATGACATTTACAAGACTTAGTGTCACCGAATTTCAAACACAAAGAATTGTTTCATATTCAATTTCACTTTTGTTAATATTTCCATTGCTCAATTATCCATAACATTACTTTCACATTTATTCTTTTAATAATTTTCTAATTGGTAACATAAATAAATATTGCCTAATTTAAATGTTTAATTATATAACATTGATTTTGAATCTTATCCTTTTATTGTATTACCTACTTTTATCTTTTCAACAATACTCTTTTTAGTCACTTGGATAGATTATGGCCACTCAATTTTTTAATAATATTTTTTTTATAATGTCTTTTTGCATCACCTAGCCACACAGACAAGTGATTGTTATTGCTTTTAATTATGTTATTTATATCATTTCTTTTTTAGTACCCAACCCCATAACTATATAAACAAATGGTGACCTTATTAATTTTACAAAATATCCTATTTATTTTCAATAGTTCATTTCTTTTCCTTATCAACAGTTAAGCACATTCGTGTTCTACACACACAAGCTACTTGCATGCATGGATAGATCGTTGGCTCGGTCATAAATTTATGCACCTCAGGATGCATGCTAGCAAAGACAGACATTGATAGGTGTTAAATTTGTAAAATTTGAGAAATTTTTAATTTTCAATCAAAATCACATTTTTTATATTAAAAAATTATATCCCAACTCCTATATAGAAAGGTAGAAATAATGAAAGAAATAATTCAAAATAATCTGACACGTCAAAACTCATAGAAATTCAGAACTTGAGAAATTCAACCAGTTTTGAGAATCAGAACTTCATAAATCCAAAACCCTATAAAAGAAGTCTTCTACGGGAATTTGACCTCCTTGTGGTAAAAACCTTATTATCCTTCTCTTTCTCCTTCTTTCTTTGCTCACCATTATTACACTTCCACTTTTTTTGTTATCATTCTAAAAAAAGCCTGTTGACAAGGGTTCAAGATGAGGAAACCTCACAAGCAGATCATTGATAATTTATTCTAATGATAATGACAACACTATTATTATAATCACAATTATTAAAAGTCATTGACCATAATTTACTAATAATGTTTCTAGAACAAGTGCTACTTTGGAAGCATTAACAAGTGGCATGGCTAAGAATTGTCAATAATAACTCATCATATCTCTTTGCAATTTAACATTGGGGAACTAAGAAGGAAAAGAAGTAGCATGTCAACATCCCAACTAGCCTTATGGCCAAGCACACACATCAGAGGAGCAAGCAGCTGTAAGCCCCAAGTTATAGCGATCATGGTTCCATTTACAAGAGGAAAAGATCAAATCTAAGAAAAAATCAATGTGAAAAAAACCAATGATATCAAAAGGTACCTTGTTATAGAAATATCTAAATCTTTTTACCACTCACATTGCTTTTATTGTTGCTAACTCATAGTACTTGTAAGGCATCATGACTACTATAGAGATCACTATAACTCTTAAGTAAAGTCACTCACAACTTCGAAGGTTTTCAATGTTTGTTTGAAATGGAAAAACATAACATGCAAACAAACAAAATATGCAAAATAATGGCATTTGCATCAAACATCAAGTATATTACAAGAAAGAAAACTCATTGTCATTAGGATTTTTGGAGAAGATCCTTTGTAATATTGAATTTTGATTCAAAATGCCAAGTTATTGCTAAGGTTTTCACTCTATTATAAATATAAAGTTCCTATTATATATTCTATATTTTTTGCATTCATTCTTCTGTTATGACTACTTTTGGCTCAAGTATGGGATCTTTTGATCTATTGTACCCCCTTTGAGTTGCATAATGAGCTATAGTATATAACTCTTCTATGGATTGCTATCAATTTTTTTCTACCTACTTTTACAAAAAACTACAATAGAGTAAGTTTGATCTTTTATGATTATGAATAAATATAAACAATACTTGCCCAAATCACTTAAAAACTTCCATTCATTACTTCATCCTTATTTTTTGCTAGTTGTTCTACAAGTGTACATACTTTTTAAAAATAGTATTTTAAAATAAGGATTTTTATCTTTGTAAATTTTTGAAAAAAATGAAAAAAAAGTACAATTCAACATCCTCTTGTGCATGTCTCAACTCTTCAAAAACAAGCCATCTTTCAACAACATTGTAGTAAACATTTAGTTATTATGATTGATTTTTGTTACACTCATGTTTTTGAAAAACATTATTTACAAAAGGTACTATGTTGCCAAATTATTAACAACGTGAATTAAAGTTTGTCTTAAATATTAATTTCTTTTGATTTGAAAATCCTTCCTTAAGATGATATGATTTCTATTCAGGTATTCTCATAGGACAATAATAGCCATGATTAAAGCAAGCTAAAACATCTTTTTATGATTCTAGCAATTTGTAAGCATAGGCACTTTGCATGGTATAATTACAAATATCATATCATGCGACATAATGGAAAATGAATTAGAAAAAAATCTATCCCCATAATAGAACTAATCCCTTAATGTGATTCTTCTTACCTTGTACCAAGTATGAATGTGTGAGATTTGAACGTTATCCAATTGCCCAATACCTTTGCAAGTCTTTGGAATGTTTCAATTTCACTATGTAGATGTCGTTACCATTTCTATCAAGAAATTCACAACTCCATTTCCTTTGCAAATTCAACTCTAGTGAATTATTATTACTCTTACATTGTCCTTGATTTTTTATATAATTTTTTACACCGCACAAAGAAAGCCCCTTTGACCTTGCACTATTTCATGAGTGTTATGTCGTCCTTTTTTATGACCATCTTTTGTAAGCTCTTGCTATTTTGCAAAAAATGATAAAGGACCAGAGGCAACCCTTTAGCTTAAATAAATCTGTCAATTGCTTAATTTGTCATATAACAAATGCCTTTTAATCAGTAGCCTTTTTCTAGTCTAGTAATTTGCCATAGAACATGGATGAAATTTTTGTTACCTAACAATGATTTTTTGCCCATAGTGTGATAAATGGCTTCTGTTATTTGCCTTTTTTGATTACATATAATTCCAACATAACCATCATTCCAATTATGATTATTCACAGAAAAATTAACCTTTAGCTTTTTCATTTGAAGTGGAGAGCACTTATTCAAAATTTCACTACTTTTGTACCTCATTAGTGAAATGGCCTAAACAAAGCATAACAATATGATGATTCTCATAGGAACTTTTCCATTACAGTGTCAATGTGTTGTCTTAATGATGTGAACTAGACCAAAAGTGAATAATGTAGGTCATCCAAAAACATAACTGATGGAAAATAAAAAAGTGGCATCGTAGTATAGTTATACCCAACATTCTTTTCCATATTATTACAATTAAGTTGATCAAAATATATGATTTCTTATGATTTAAAATTTTAAATTATAATTGCATATGTTTAAATTTTTAATATAAATAAATTAAATTTTGAATTTTGGGATTTTAAAATTGAGAATTAGAAGTATGGTTGAATAGCAAGACTTGAGATACATCATGGAAGCCTTAATAGCATTACACTTCATGCCTTAGAACAAGTATATAATTTAATTTATAATAATATTATTGTTATACCTTATAATTATAATTATCTAATAATTAATGAATAATGAAGATATGGAAAAGATTATTAAACAATAAGAGTTAGTTGATATGTCATCATAGAAGGACAAAAAATTTAAAATGGTTTGTGATGCATATAATAATATCTTATGAAAAAATATATAAGAAAGAAGAATAAATATTGAAAAATCTTATAGGCTTATCTTAATTTTATTTTTATATTTTAGGAGCTCGATACTGTAAACCAAAACGAGATAATTAAGTTAGGTTTAACTAGAATTGGTTAAGGATGGCTTAAACCAAATCGAACTAGTTTTTCTTAAAGCAAATACTTGTTTTAAGAAGGCATGGATGAGAAAATTTAAAATCTTAACATGTGCTTGTAAGATAAAAAAGATAGTAGCCACAAAGGGGATATGGAGATGCTGATTGAAGGAATACTTGGTAAGAAGCAAGATAAAGTTGGAGGAACAAGGAGGGTTAAACATTTGATGCCTTGAGAGACCTATCCAAGAAGAAGACCTTCGCATGAATTTCAAGGTAAGATGACCCCTTACTACATACAAAAACTTTAGCCATTTTCTATGGAATATTGAAAAAAAATTATCATGTTGAGACTTAGAAAAGTTACTTGGTTCCCTTCCTGGCCACGACATTACTCTAGTGCTTTGGGTAGTATGGACCCTCTACCATCCATTGTAGCATTGCCGTTTCAAGAGCGGGAGGGTGGCTTAGCACAGTTCTTTCACCTTGATCTTCTTCCATTAACCTTGTTTGAAAAGGGGAACCATACATACCCATTTTGAAATAAAATTATTATTAACATATAATGGTTGTTTATCAATCCTTTGTGATGCATTGTTTCTTGAGGAACCCATGCAAGATTTTGTGAGTTTAACAAAATTGTGAATGAAAGTGAAATTCATATTCATATGCTTACATATTTAGCTTTGCCTATTGAAATATAGAGAGGAATGTATTAAAAGGTTTTATTTATAGATGGAAAGTACCTCACAATTGGGACATGATCATGAAGTATACTAATTTTAGTGCCATGTGTATAGTCTAATGTGTCGACCGTGTGAAAAGTTTAGCATGATTGATGTTACAAATTGTTAAACCTTTGCACAAAAAATTCTAACGTGTATTGGTCATCAACTTAAGCCAGGTTTTCTTTTTTTATTTATTTACTAAAAATTAAACTCCAACCATATGTCTTAATTCTTTTCCAATTAATATAGTATAAGAAAAATAAATTTTTAGCCATGTAAAATGATATATATTATTTCACATGATGACATAATTTAATGTTTATATGGATTGAAAAACCATTTATGAAAGTGTGCCCCCTATTATATAAAAAATTTTAAACTTACATTCATAGATGAACCATGATTTAGAACTATGAACTATGGCTAATACCTTAGTTCAAATATTACCACTGATTATCCCTTTTCTTGGGTTTTTTAAGAAGCATGGAACCATGGCATCGCTAAGCTATGGGAGGCACAGATTAACCCTTAAGAGAACCCAGAAGGATTATAAGGTGTGTGTGTGTGGCCCTTGCTTTCTAGATGGGAAGCCTATTATGCCTAAGTTTAAGGATATAGAAGCAACCTAGGTTGGGTATGGAAATGGTTTGAAACCAAAGAATTGGTTATCGTTAAGAATGCTAAGGCTATGTTTAGACTTTATGTTATATTGACAATCCCTAGTATGACATAAATTGGAGATTTTTAATTCTTTGATATGGCTATCAAAGGAAGGCTTATACTTGGAATTATGGTCAAAGGCTTTGAATTAATTTATGGAAAAGGAACTTGTAAAACAATGTCTTAGTGATCAGCTTAGAAATACCATTATTGAAGCTCTTTGCATATTGTAAAAAAATATTTTCTTAGTGAACCTCATATTGAGTCCATTGAAAAAGGTATCATGGCTTGGAATAAGGCATTAGAATGCATTAGGTTTCATCATGGAATCTAGGAGGCTAAAGTGTTTGCTAGACCCTTTGTTTCATTAGGACCATTTGGTAAGAACATGAGTGACAATAATTAATCATTTAAGGAATGTGAAGGCTCCATGGTTGGAGACCTTAGGGACATGTGATAGCTCAAGAGAGATATTAAGATAATTAGTATGACTCAATGTTGCATTTGGGTCTCATGGGTCACTAGTAACACCTTACTGAGGCTTAAGCTTAGTTGTAATTGCAATAAACTATAAATGATCCTAAGAGTAAAAGTAAAGGCTTTGTAAACATTATGATTAGCTCAGATAATAAATGGTGTTAGACAAAATAAGGGCAAGAATAAATGCACGAAGAATTGGTTATGATATTATAAATTATTGAACTAGTGTTTAGATGAAACGTTATAGCATTTTGATTATAACCACTTTACTTATTGAAAATTGACATAGGATGCAAAACCTAAATAGACTTAAAGCATAAAGAATCCTAGATAGTTGTGGAATAAATTTAGTGGGATGCTACACCTTAATCTCATTACTTTGATCAAGTGAGGACACAACTAATGGGCACATAATCGTGCATGCCGATTTAAAAGAAAAGTAAGTTATGTGGCTTTTAAGGGCCTCTTAAATGTTATGGGATTGGAAAATGTGATACACTCTCCTTTTTTGAGTGGTAGAATATGTCGTGTGATAAGCATGCCAACTCCTATCATGATTTTGATGGATATCAGATAAGAGATATTAAGCCATAATATATAGAATATATATATACATTTAAATAAATATACATATATAAATATATTGACTTAGCTGGTTGATGGTGATGTCGTGGTTTTTAAAAACTAATGCCATTTGCGAACATTATTTCATCAAGTATTACTAAAAAACTTCTCAACTACAAGATATTAGTATTATAATATGACTCAAGGATTTTCTATTGAGACTCTAAGTTTATTGCTTTATAGTTTTGTAGGATTTGGAACAAAGCGATTCAATAATAATCAAGCTAAAGATTATCAAAATGAGTGCATCTGTTGGATGATTCATCATCAAAGACTACAGATTTGATATGTTTGTCATGAGTTATCTTTTATTAGACATGTGATGTTGTTGGACTCTAATATTTTGCTTGGTTGCTTCTTTCTAAGTTTTTTTTATTGATTTTGTAGTTTTGATAGTTCTGCCTTGGAATGGAGTAGATTTAAAAGGTTTATTAATTTGTTCATATTTTATTTATTCTTTTCGCTTAAGGATGACAAAAATATTGTAGATTCTTAACTTTATAGTATTTTTGTTGTTGTTGTTGTATTATAAATTGCATTTCCATTTAATATTATTATTATTGGATTTTTTTGTGACATTTATGTTTTAAAAAATTAATTCATACCAAAGGTACGATGATCTCCAAATATGAATAGTGTCAAAGATGGCTTATCGTAAGTATCCATTACTTCTGATTTGAAATTCTTACTTTAAAATGATATGATTTCTACTCTTGTATATGTCTATAAATAATAATTAGCCATTACTAAGGAAAAAAACATATTATTATGGTGCTTCTATTTTTTATGCAATGTGTTCTTTGCATAGTATGATGATGAATATCACATGATGCAAGATAATTACACGTGAAGTAAAAAAAAATCTAACACATTTGAACTAAGCTGCTAAGGTGATTTTTTAAAAAACATATGAAGTACGAATGTTTGAGATTTGAACTTTATCTAATCAACTAAGAGATTATCTTATCTTTGAAACGTTTTGCATATCCCAATTTTTTAGCTTTAGAGATAATACTACTATTTCTATGAGGTAATTCACCGCTCTATTTACTTCCTTGTGAACGTAACTCTAGTGAACTATTGTTGCATTGGCCTTCTGCTTGATTTGTTGAATAATTTTTGTTAGTTCCCATAGAATGTTGATTTCACCTTGCACTATTTTAAGCATTATAATATGGTCCATTTGATAATTACCTTAGGTATGTTCTTTTTATTACTCATAAAATGTCGAATGAGCACAAATAATCCTTCATTTTTTAGTATTTATTTGTTGCCCATAATGGAAGAAATGGATTCCACTGTTTGTCTTTTGAGAACACATATAATTTGAACATAACCAACATGCTATTGTGATTATTTCCAGAACCATCAATATTTAGCATACACATTTTGTATGTAGAGCACCAATTGATAACTTAATAACTTTTTACCTAACAAATGATTATTGACTAAAGAATGTTGAGCAAAATAAACATTCTCCTAAGATATTTATATGTTTGTAATGTAGCTTACATTGTTGCAGCACTTCAATATGAGATTATTGGTAATGGTATTTACAAGATGATTAATTTCCTTATTGACTTTTGGGCTATTAGTTTACGATATCTTCCACAAAATAATAAGATGAAGGATCAGAATGCCTTATCTTCAGCCTATGTAGTTGTTTCCTTACATCCATTGAGGAGATGTTTGGTTGATCATTCTAGTTGTTTCTAATTCTTTTAGCTCATAGAGCATTGGTGAAGATAGACCACACCTTGTTTTTCATCAACATAACATGTCATAGCCCATGGAGCCTTCATTAGAGTTGTGTGGGCACTTTGAATCCTTTAAAAAGTCTTAAATGGGGGAATTGTAGAAGACCACACTTATTAGTTCATACATGTTTGGCGAAGATAGACCACAACGTGTTTTTATCAACATAAAATATCATAGCCCATGGAGCCTCCATTAGAGTTTTGTGGGCACTTTGAATCCTTGTAAAAGTTGATCTTTCTTAAATTAAAGAATTGTAGAAGACAGTTAAAACTTGTCACAATAGAAATGGTAGCCTAAATGCACATTTGAAAACAAAAATCTTCTGCTATAATCAATATTAGAATTTTTCTACTAGTTGCTTGCTAGGCTTACAAAATGCTGAAGATCCCATCAGTTGTGACTGTCGAAATGCTATTTTTAGTCATGTAGAGATTTTAATTAGTTCATAAACAATCTAATTTTTTCTCCTTGCATGTGCTTCAAGGTGTTAGATATGTTGTCTATCTTTCCTAATATCAGATATTTTTCCTTCATTTTACTTGGCTTTAGTGAATTGTTGGTTGGCAATTTCAGATTGAGTTGTTTATAATACAGACTTAGCCACATCACATTTTCTTTAGTTAGAATGCAAACTTTTCTTGAATTGGTCCCACGGTTCTATCATATTGTCTTGGTCACATAATGTAAATCATACAAGATTTTCTAAAATCTACTCAAAATTTTATAAGTTGATTAACTTTCATCAAGGAGGAGATAAGTATTTAATCATTCACATGTCTAGTAAGAGTATGTCTATGTGATATATATAATAACTTTTCTTCCTCCCATCTTTGTATTAATTTAATTTAGGAGTTGGTTAAAAGGAGTAATATTCTTTCTCTTAACAAAGAGAGGATATATAAATTTGTTAGTGAGAAGCTTGTCTCTCTGAGAACTAAGTTGTTGATAGGTTGTTTTCAAATGTTCTGGCTATATTTGTTGTAAGTGATGAGTTTCCCATTTTAGAAATTTTTGTGAAGAGCTTATGCACATTGTAAGGTAATTAGAAAGTTTTAAATTTGGGACATAGATTTTAAATTTCTCCTTGAAAAACATAACAAGTCTAATATAACATTTATAGTCATAAAAAGTTTACTAAAACCTATCACAAAGCTCTATACTTATGATTAAATACTCCATTCAGAGTCTGATCAATCACTCCCTGATATGTTATTTTAGCCATAGTTAGAGCATCACCACCAATATTGTTTGACATGGCTTTACTTGTGGAGTAGTCTAATAGAAATATAGTAAAAGCTCGCTTATTGCTTTATCTCATAAGAGCTTTGGAATCATGACATGAAAGACACTCAAAATAAGCATGAAGGGAACTAACATAAAGGTTTTGTTGTCCCTAAACAATTGGTTCCACATCCACGTGTACAATAATCTCTCCCTCTTAAAGATGACAAAACCAATGACAAAATAATGAATTGAAAAGATATAAATCAAGTGAGCATACAAATAGTCCCTAAACATTCTTGCTCTACAATAGTACATGAAATCTATATGATTATGCCTAAAATGTTAGATGAAATGAATGTTTGTCATTTCGCACATATCATTCTCCTATTATCATGCATAGAAATTAAAACAAAAGTAAAAGAAGCAAAAAAAGGGGTGCACAAAATGTTCTAGTCGGTATCAAAAGAAATTATTTCTTTAATTAAAATTAATGAATGTTTTAATAAAGAAAGACCAAAGGCACAATTAATTGAACATCTTGTTAACTCTCCTTGAAATGTATCCTACACTCCCCTATGTTCTAGGACTAGATTCTAATCCATTTTTAGTCACTAAAAAAGGTTAATCATATTCAAGAACAATTGAATTTTTGAAGTGTTTCGAAAGGTAGTGATTTGGTAAATATAATTTGATATTATTGCATGCAACACTTCATCTCAAAATCCATCAAGAAGAAGGAATAGTAAATTTAGAATTTTTAAAAATTGATCTAATATCTTAATAAATCTCTAGGTTTTACTGAAAATTAGTTGAATCCTTAATTTCTAATAAATCAATTAAGAGCTTAACATGCATGAAGAACATCTATCATAACAAGCTCTTTGTAAAAATCTTTAAACTTCTATCTCTAGAAATAATAACATACATCATTCAAAAAAGTATGTTCCCTTTCGTCACATGTGATCCTTAGTTCAAAAAAGTCCACATGACTTGAATGACACACAAATAGATTCATATTTCTTGTATAAATACCTAAATAATACAAGTGCAAAACCATCATTATCTAGTTATTCATGGTAACAAACCAAAAACATCAGTCTTGAAATTTTCATCTTCCAAAAATCCTTCAAAGCTAACATTTGACATTTAAACTAAATATAGAAATTAGATCTTAATAATTTTCCTAAATAGATGTTAAAAAAACTTCCTATGCTTTAAAGAAGATTAAATTACTAATCTTAAATATAAAGAACACTCACATCTTGCAAGTGAGTCACATGCAAACACATGAGGCAAAGCTTGTCTCCATAGGCCTTAATTATGTAGATACACAAATATAACTCCCAAAGCTTTAAAATTTGGAAGCAAAACCATCATGTGTTCAATTGTAATATTGTGTGATTGTGGTGCTTCTAGAAATCTATTTTTCAAATATGTTCCCATAGAAATCCATTCATTTTTATCATACTATAAATAGATGAATTTCATAATGCTAATCATAAGAAATATGTTCATACCTATCACGAAAATTATATACAACATAAGATTTAGCATCAAAATGTAAACTATGTAGACTTGTGTTATTTATTATCACTTAGTTATATGATGAAGCATGTTTGTGCATAATTGGAATATAATAGCTTCTATTATCATTCATATGCACATATGATCATTTTAATCTATATTTTAAAGTTAAATGATATGCAACATTAGAATCTAAATTCACAACACAATTTTTTCTATGCATATTAGCAAAGGATAGAGCATGTAAGGGCATATGTGATTGAGCATAAGCATAAGAAGTAAAGGAATACGATGTTACACTGGTCAACATTTCTTGCAAATCATTTAACTCCTTCACTATCATGAAAATATTTTTTACTTTATCTTTCAAAAAAAATCTTTTATTTTCTTATACAAATATCTAAAATTTTAAAGAATCAAAACATGAATTTCCCAAGGCTAAAGATGTATCACATTCATTAATTTCATTTTTTAAAGTATTCAAAATAGTAACATCAATAAGTAATTCACTTTGAAGCTACTAATTTCTAACTTTAAGCTCATCACATACCATTTTAATAAGTAAACATAATTCTCTTATTTGTTAGTTTTCAATTTTAATTTTTTATTAATTCTTGTCAATTTCTTATACTCAACTATAACTTCATTAAAAGAAATAAATAATTCATCATCACTAATGTCATATAAGTATCATTATTAGAGGAGGAAAAATGTTGTGCACCTTAAGATGAAGAACTTGCTTCTGTGGTGCATAAAATTTCTCTCTTCTTTTATCTATTTTTTTTCATTAAATTTCTTATTTTCTTCTTAACTTGCATTGAAACCATAATTAGTTTGTCATATAAATTATGTAGTTCCTTTATAACCACAAATGAGTATTTTGATGGCAAACCTTGATTATGATTTTTTAAGAAAAAGTGAAACAAAGATAATTCATTCTTTTGGCATTTTTTTTCTTAAACATCTATATTGTGCTTTAGAATTATTGGAAAGAATAAAAATATTTTCAAATAACAACCATAGATCAACATTAACATTTGAAATAAATGCTTTAAATTTAGTTTTTTATAAAGCAATATTTTGACCTTCAAACAAGATGGATCTATGATGTTGACCATATAATCAACAATTCACTGAACACAAGAAATTAAAAAAAGGATCTTCTCATAGGAATTTTCTCCTTTGACGTATCTCGCTCCTGGTGCTACTTATGCAATCCATGTCTGACTAATGATAAGATGGGGGTGAATTATGTTTTTAAACTTTTTTTTATTTGTAAAATATTTTCTAAAAATAAAATGTTGTGATTGTAAAGTCGTTTATTTAATAATTTTTTAAATAAAAATTTAAAAAGAAAAAAAATACTTTATAATTTTAACATTTTTTAATTAAAAAATTTTATGCTTGATAAAAATAATTTTAGAAAATTTCTTTCAGATATGTTTTTAATTAAATAATTTTAAATAAGAAAATAATTTTAAATTTCATAGTAAAAAACATGAAAATAATAATAGATTTTTAAGTGGTTCTATTTAACCCATGCTTAGAACTATGCCTATTAAACTCAACTAGGACTCCACCATCAAAACCACTATGTTTTAACGTAATAGGTATAGGTAGGCTTTACAAACCACACCCATTTATGAAAATATGTAGGTTTTCATCAAGACAATTTTAATTATAAAAGCTTATAATGTTAAAGAAAAATACAAAATAATAATTAATCATAATATTTCAATATTTACTTCTAAAAGTGTGTATGGTAGAACACTCTGGATTATGAGCAAGAGTATTAATGCACTTAGGACAAAGTTGAAAGGACATAAAGGACATACCTTTGAAATACTAAATTTAAAATATTTTGCAATATCAGCTAACATTTTAAGAACAATAGAATAAGTGAAGATCTTGTATTAATATGATCTTTTCAAAAACATAAAAATGAAATTGGTAAATAATAATTGTAAAGAACATTTTAATATCATATGCAATCAAAGAGAATGTTAAAATTAGAATGAGCAACAATTAGTCACAAACAGAGCTCTAACAAAGGCACCAACATTTTATGGCAATTTTTTTGTTATGCTCTCTCTTCCTAAAATAATGATGTAGCCAAGTAAAATCATCTATTCTCCAATGCTTAAGGCTCATCAATTTATATTGCTATAATGTTTTATTAAAGTATAATTTTTTAAACAACTAAAAAGGCCACCTAAAAAGTCATTAACATTTTAGAGTTATAAGCAAACACATTCAACTTTTTGGAACACAAATTCTGAATAGGAATAATGATCACAATCTAATCACAATAGACAAAGTAAAACCAACTAAATAAGAATATCGAATAAAGGGCCAAGATATAATCTAGATGTCCATTAGCATAGTTAAGAAAAAAGATATTTTAAGAATATTCTTTTTGTTTTACTAAAATTATAATAATTATTTAATTTAGTGAAATCATTAATTTAAAAATAAAAGTATAAAATATTGAAAGTATTGAATAATTTGTCTTAATAAGAGCACAAATTGTTAAACCATTAGTGAAAATTTTTTTTTTAACTAAACATGTCAAGAAATATAAAAAATGAAAATTTAAAACTTGTCATTATAATTAAAAAGGCAAACATGTTTAAAATAAAATAATGAAACTTAATAAAAAAGAAATAATATTAATGTCTTCAAAATATTTATATCTTTTTGTTACATTTGTTTTTCTCATTTTTATCAAAAGGATTACATTTTTTTTAAAATATTTTACCCCCTATATTCAAAAGAGGTTATTAAATTCTTTTGTATGACTTGAGTATACAACAATTATTTTAAGCATTTTCATCAATGTTAATTTCTCTTGTTGGGCTTGCAAAAGCTTTACTATTTCAAATATTTATCATTTTTGTTTTCTAAGGTTACTTGTTATGATTACTTTAAATTTTAATTAATTTAAATACTTTTTAATAACAAATATTTTTGTTTACTATAACATATTTTTATTGTGGCTTGTTTCTAATGCCACATTTACTATAATATGATTTCACAATAAAATTATGTAAATAACTAAAATTTGAAAATTTTTTAACAATTTAAATCATTTTTATAACTCAATTTAACCTAATAGTTGTGATTGCAATGTTTGTTTGAAAATTCTTACAATTATAACCTTTCTTTTTGTAATAGTGGACCATGCCTTTGATCTTTTTTGTTGCTAAATACAATTTTTAGTAAATAATTTGAAAAGCAGTACATCTTAAATAAATTTTCAATTGAATGACCAAGAGAATCATTATTCAAGCAAAGTAGATAATGGTTGCCATCAAGAACTTCAAACTTCTGAAAATCTTAGGAAATAGCAATTTCTTTTTGGACATCTTAAATTAGAATTCAAACCTTTTGTTGAAATTTAAAGTTCTAAGTCAAAAAAATTTGAATTCATTATAAACCTGATCCCTAATTGAATTTAATTTTTCTTTGATGTTGAATGTGTGTTTTTCATTCAAAGTCTAGTAATAAGTAAATATTACTCTACATCAGCGTATATGTTTTGAAGCATAGTAATTAAAGCAATTGGTCCACTTCCACACATCAATTGATCTCCTTTTCTTGTAAAACTTTTTGTAGTTACATGTCATATAACTTGGCTAGATGACGCTCATAGTCTTCAACGATCACTATATTTAGGAAAAATATTTATCCATTGCAAACTCTAGCTTTTATTTTCATGAACACTTTATGCATCTTGATAGGGAAGTTTCTCTTAATTAGATCATGGATGTTTATTAACCTCATCAGCATCACCATATAGGAACTCATTTGATTTCCATTCTACTATACTTAAAATATTACCTGGCAATTTTACTGTTATGAAAAGGTATGTGGGAATTATATGCCAGTCCATGCTTCATAAAAAAAGGTCTACCCCTAAAGAAGAATAGCTCGTTCTTTCACCACAACATCTTTCACTTTATTTTTTTAATTATTAGCTGGAAGTAGCTATTTTTCTTTATAACAATTTAAAGAGGACAATCTAGATATTTAATTAGAACATTAACTCTGTAAAGGCCAAGCTTTTGACTGAATTTCTTTTGAAAAAACCTTACACATTGTTGGTAATAAAGAACAATTTTTTTATTAATTTTTTGCTGTTTAGTTTTTTCTTGATACACTTTCAATAGAATCTAAAAGCTAGATATTGTTTTTTCTCTCTTTCAATCGAATCTTACCCTTTCATCTGTAATTATTTTGTAATCCCCTAGTTTAGCATTATGTGAGATATTTTTCATGATTTTGAAGATTATTTAGAGCATTATAAAAACATTGTTTGCTAATATAAGAGAGAAAGTGGGTTCTGCTACTTAAGACAACTTAATGCATCCAAATAAACATTAGGCTATGTCGATAAAGATCTATAAGCTGCCAAAAATATTAAGAATCAAATTGATAACTTTTTAGCAAAATTGAATTTTGTGAGATCTATAGTTAAGTAATCTAAAGCAATAGCATGATATGAACTCAGTAGATATACTTAAGCATGCAACTCTTCTCTCTTAATTTCATATTCAATGTCCTAATTAATCCTTTACATTGTTGAATACTATTAATAATCTCTCCTCCTTTTTATAAAGGCTGCTTAATCAAGTGAAATGTTTTTACAATGAACATGCAAAAGGGTGCTAATGAGTAGTTTGACAAATAAATTTTTGTAGAATACTCATATTAATTGTCATATAATCATCAAAGGATCTTGTATTCCTATTAGATTTGGATTCAATGCTAAACTGCCACATATGATTCCATTAAAGATGGGTGAGCCTCATAACTTAAACTCCACTATAGGTACTCCTTTGTAAGTAATCATGTCATAACATTTAATGAAAAATTGTTTATTAAAACAATCCATATTGGATTGTTATGTTGGTTTATTTAAAATACAATTTCTTTTACCTAATCAACTGTAATTTGTTTCATTAACTCCATATTGTTTGACTTAGTAATTTTAAAGGGACACAAATAATAAGATTTTGAATGTCCAAAAAATCAAAAACAAGTATTAGTTTCTCATAATGGTGAATTGTTGTTTATTGATCTTTTTATTCCTAAAAAATGAATAGTCCCAAAATATCTTCAATGTAATTTATATTAAATTGTGTCCTTTCTTGCTCTTCCATAACATGGAAAATTATGTTATTTTTAATCCCAATCTATGAGCTATTTAATTTTTTTTTTCTTTTGATACCAATAGATCTCCTCTTTGCAAGTTCCATCCAATAAGTAATCATTACCTTTATGACGGTCACCTATTGCACACCCACTTTGGTAAGATTTAAGTTTTTCATCTTTTAACGTTTACAAATTCTTCATAATGTTTGATAACCTCAAGAA
Organism: Vanilla planifolia; assembly: GCA_023846275.1. NCBI lineage: Eukaryota > Viridiplantae > Streptophyta > Magnoliopsida > Asparagales > Orchidaceae > Vanilla > Vanilla planifolia. The sequence goes on along the minus strand of JAIUJO010000028.1, from coordinate 176,079 downwards.
TATTACAAAAATGACTATTTGTTCCAGGACTTTAAATATTTTTTAAGCTCTTTAGCATGATGGAGAAAGCTATCAAACTTTTGCAATCCATACCCCTTGCAATAGTTTTCATGAATGTATCATGTCTAAGCTACATATTTTGATATCTAAATTGTTTCAACTTTGAGGCTAACATCATTATCATCTTTAGAAAATATCGGGTGCAATATGATAGTATTTAGGAATGGTGATCTATAATGGATGCTAAAGCTGAATCTTACCAAGTTGTATTCCTTAAAGGTCTATCAACCTTCCCATACCCATCTGCCATTCCATTTCCTAGCCAATGTGAATGAAGAGCCAATGAATAGTTGACCTTTTAGCCAACAATGATTTTCTCAATCAAAGTTGTACACCTCCTCCGACCGTAGGGAGGGGTTCCCCTTGTATTTATCCTTTCATGCAAATATATTCAAATTCTCTCAAATAATCAAAGAGTTACAAATAATCACCACCATATTGTGGGGGTTTTCCATGGACATTTCCTTTTCTAAAAAGAGATTTTTGGGTAAATAAAAGAGTAATGAACAAATAAATTTCATGTTGACAATTTGATTAGTAAATGAATCAATTTCTCATCATTAATCATTACTTGGAAATCAAATTCATCCATCTACCACCCAAGAGTCTACTAGATGCATTACAAGAATAATGATAAATTTATGACCTCCTCATCAACCCAAGCCATTATATTCCTCTATGACATAGGCACCATGCACAATTAAACCTACATTTTTTACATTAAAAAGATGTTTAACCTTGCAAACAAAGCTTTTGTTTTTTACTTTTTTGATATTCTTGACAAGAATGTTTCTAATTCATGGTTATTAGATTACAATTTGAATGGAATGAGAGCTTTTATGGGATGCATTAGAGATCCTAAACTTGTCTTGAACTTTCTATAAATTCAACTTAATATGCTTTTGTAGAATGGAATGATTCCTCCACTTTTTAGTGAATTAGTAAAGGAAATTTAATCGTCTCATGGAGCTCCTTACAAAATCTTTTCATTGATTGAGCAACACCCAACTAGCTGCTTTAGAAAGATTGAAGAATGAAGAGAACCTTTGAAGTATTCGAACAAAGGTTGCATAAGAAGAATGGTAAGACTTTGAGAATATCTAAAGAATAGGGACCAAAAGGAATAATACTTTTAAATAGGCTATAGGAGAAAGATTCTCAAGTGATATAATTATTCCATAAGCATAAAAATGATGAAGAAACATTTAAAGGAAACCTAGGTTTCGACCTTATGAGAAATCCATTGTTAAGCATACTACAATTGAAGAAAGTTTTGCATAATTAACCAAACATTAAGGGACCCTTGAGAAGAACAAAAAAAATTAGATTAATGTAGCACCTAAACAATGATGGATAAGATAGTACAAGTATCTGGATACATCAATTTGATTCAATGATAATAGATTATTTACTATTAAATTTCTTGAAAAACTATGAAGGGTTTTCTTGGGCATGCTTTTGAAATTTCCTTAGGGTTGACCTAAAAATCTTACCTATATCTCCTTTGCTTATTTATGCTTACATTTGAATTTGTATTGCATCATTATGAACAATTTTTTTCAAAATCTTTAATTCTCATGTAATTCAATCATAAAGTGTTTCTAATTCTACATTTTAATTATACTAATTAATAATGAGAATGTTATGTTTGCATTATTGAAGATTATGCTTTTTTTATAGTATCGTTGATATTATCTAAGCATGTTATCATATTGCACCATTTGATTGAAACTATTTGAAACTCCATAATTTTTTGTTATTCTTATTCTACCGTAAAAATATTTAACAAAATACACATCAATTCAAAGCCGACCAACACTCAACCACATCAAGTTCAAAATGGTTGCTTTGATGTTTAATAAAGTTACTATGGAAGAAGCAATTAAATAGATTTCAACGTTGTTGATGAGGTCAAGTAGTAGCTACTCAAAAGAAGTATAGACTAGAGTTAGAGAGTTGTACATGTTAAATGAAAGTTCATATTCCACTTGAAGTCTCTCATTTAAAAATCAATAGTTTCAACACCTAAAGTAAAAAAATAATGTAATTAGTTCAACTCCCAAGAAACTATGATGAGAATGTGTCAACTATCATGATATCTAATTATCAATACTGTATCAAAGCATTCTTACAGAAAGGCACATAGATTGTTTCAATTGTTGAATTCAATAAGAAAAATTCTTAATTAAAGTATGTTGAATAGGTCTAGAATTTTAACAATTTCACCCTTAATGAAGAAGATGTCAAACTCGCCTTTGACACCTGTTATAATTTGATTCTAACCGAAAATAATTCCTTTGCCTTCCCTAAATATAGGTTGTGCATCCTGATGTACTATAATGAAAAATTGGATGTAGGGCTTACAAATACAATGTAAGAATAAGAGGCTACTAATTTTCCCATTAGAAAATTTGAACTCTTTGTTTCCCACCCAATCACATAACCACTTAATATCTTGTTTATATTCATATGTATGACAAATAAATTACAAGCATCTAAGATATGTAAAAAAATATTCAAGGCTATAGAAAAATAGTGTCAAAAAAAGTTAAGTGATTTTTAATATTTAACCCTACATATATTAAGTTATCAAAAATATAATCTACTAAGAAAAGACTATAAAATATTAGCAAACTTAACAAATGAGAATGTACACAGTAAACAAGGCAAGGACATGATCAAGAAATTCTTTTTCAATACGATAGTCATGTGTTTTATTAAAGGATAGTGCTACAAAAAAAGGTTGAATTATGAAAATTATAAACTTACAAAATCTCAAGTACACTATAATGGAAAGTTTTCATCTCTATTAATGGCTTTTAAAAAAGTTTGCTTTAGAAGAAATTATTAACTTTGAAAACCATTGTATGGTGTACAATAATGAAACATTAGGAAATGAATATCAAGTTGTTAAATACAATTAGATTTACATTCCCTTCCAACAAAAAAGGTAGGCAAAAATACTAAAAATCTTTTGTAATATCTAATAGATTGGTACCTACCACTAAGTAAAAAGATGGTGCATACTAGCCAACAAGACCTATAATTATGAGGCAAAAGAGACCTAAAGACCATACAAAAACTTACAACACATGTCATAAGCAACTTACAAATATTCATGCAAAACCCGTAAAACTTGGTAAAAAACAAATACAATGAGTAATACATTATCCCAACAATGTGACAAAGCAAATGTGTACAAATCTTATTAAATGGTCCTATAACCCCAATCAATTTAAGAAAGGGGCAAACCAAATTATAATTGAACAAATGTGACATAGTTAAAATGTTTAGGTCCATGGAAGTAACTAAGCAATAATGTGCAAACAAGCTCGATGCAGAATGAAATGATCACTACACAATGAAGGATGATGATGAAAATATCCTTATGCTTCATCTAATTCTTCTCTTAAAAATTGATTATCTTCTAATAAAACCTTTATTCAATGATATGAAAATTTAATAATATCCTTTCTCTTTCTATTTGGAACTATTTATATAAAAAATATAATTCTTTATAATGGAACCAAACAAATAATCATATGAAAATGAAAAAAAGTGCAAAATTTTTGTCAAATTAATTTCTAATAATAGGTCATGAACTATTATACTATTTGATCTAAGTAAAACAGTATGTTGTTACTATATGCACGTTGTCCAACCTATTATATAATTTATAATAATATATTTCAATTCCAAAAAAGATGCATGAATATACAATGAACATATGATATATGTACGAGCAACATAACTCTCTAAATTTTGCTTTTCATCTCTTGGGTTTTCACTACATAGTGTCATAAGATAAAAATTATTTTACATGTACTAAGCCTTTCCAATCCATTATTCTCGTAATAAATAAAGTATCAAACACAGACAAAAGTTGAATTGTTCTTGTATAATGGAAATCATGTCAATTAATTCCTAAGTTCTAGCTATAACCTCCATGGATAATGTTATCATATCGGTATAAAAGGTCATACTAGTACATTAAGAAAAAAAATAAAACATATCAAATTTTGATATCCAAAGAACCTGTTTGATACTTGGGGAAAAATAGATTTAAAAGTTATCTAATATGAGTATCATGCGTATGCGAATAACATATTCAATCAAGTTGATAAAAAACCACCCTTGTCTAACTCTCAATCCAATCCCAAGGCTAATTACTCATATTGTATAATTAGTTCATCTTACAAGTATGATTAAAATAATTGTTTCATTTTTTTTCTAACTGATCCAATTTTTAATTCCAACTTTAGTTGCATTTCCAAACTAATGCACTTTACAAAGTTTATTTACAGCATATTTATGTGTAAATAATCTTAGATAGGATGCCTTAAGCAAAGAGCAATATTGATGGAGAAACGTTCTTTAAACATTTAAATATCCAACACAACCTTCTTGAAAGCTAGTGTCTGAGATAAATTGTCATCGGTTTTAGATGCTAGTAGTAATAGAGATAGCTCAACAATGTCCTTCATCAAGTGAATTGAACCTCACATTTCACACGGGTGAAGTCAACATGATCTTCCCATATGAAAGACTTATTTTTCCTTGAGAAGCATGATCTAAACACACTTAAGGAAAACCTTCGGTAAAATAACATAATGGTTTTTTCGTACCAAAATGGATTAACAAATGGTACACATAGTCTTGCAAAAATATATAATATAAATTTTGAATGAAACATAATTATCAAATTATACAAATAGAAAATAAATGAGAATTGAAAACATATTTTTTTATCAAGAAAGGGATCTATTTAGATTTTAAGGTATTCATAATATATGAGTGAAATAATAATATTACTTTATTTAAAAAAATTCAAGAATAAGAGTTATCCATATCAAATAAAATTGCATAATTATAACTAAACAAAACAATAATAAAAAATATTAAAATGTTTAATAATTTGCACTAAAAATTATATTAAAAGAATTTATAATACAAATTTCATTAGTATTTTTCTTACTTTGCTGAAAAATACCAAAAGGAGATTTTTTTTCAAAATTATTTAATTTAATATGTACAAACTCTACATGTAATTTTCTATCATTCTTTATAAGGTAAGATTGTTAAACTCCTAAATAAAAAATGGAAGAGAATTTAAATTGTTTTAAAAAATGTATCAAAAATAACAAAACATTTGTATATATTTAATTTCTTTAGCATAAATAACAAATAGATGATTAAAAAAATATATGTTATGAAAAAATATATACTAATGATTATGTCAAAACCATGAAAATATATGAAATTATTTTATAATTGTTAAGAAATATTTCAATAAGTAATACAAAAATGTCACTTAACAAAAATATATCGAAATTTGGAAAGTTAGAATTTCCTTAAAGAAAATTACTTAAATATTCAAAGTGATATGGTTATATATCAATATACTATTATAGTAAAGTAAACATTTTTTTGTATATATGTTTAAGGAAATAGTAATGTGATTGAAGAAAGATACTACATGATGAAAATAAAATAGTATAGAAATTAAAAATATGTTAATTTAATTATTTGAAAGAAATTTTTAGATGTTCATAGCTAACTAAAAGTTTCCACTATAACTTTTATTTCCTTACAAGTCTTATGATGCATTTTACAAATGTTTATTTTAACTTGGTGATTTGTGAATTTGAGGTTGTTTTCTTCTTGATGCTATCATTTTGTGTTCAATTAGGACATCTAGTCCTCTACTTTGACATTGAATAGGAATCCTCCATGAATCCTTCTTTTGTTTGTCAATTTTTATCTTGGAAAAGAATAATATCATGTCAAGTTGTGACATGTAATAATAGTTTAATGTTCCAATTGGGAGTGGCGTTGGTTGAAAAATTAGCAATGATGTAATGAAATGTAACATCACTGGATGGCAAAACCTATTTTTAAGTCATTAAAGTCAGAGAAAATAGAAGTGATATATTTATAAACGATGTAGAGGTAACCCTCACTCCAATTTTTCTTTGTTTGCCACCACTGTTTCCTTTGATCTCTCTTATCTCCATTATATTTTCTTTCCTAGTCATCTTTTTTGCATATTACTTTAAATCAAATAGGCTTATATATATAATCAATGTCTAATCTTTGTGCCTTGGTGGTGTTTGGAGGATTTGGTTTAATAATGAGTTCTATTTGTATATTTTTTGTTTGAAATTGTGGTAAGCAAAGCTAATAGAACACTCTCTCGGCATTCTACAATCATATTATGCACTTATAAGCATAAAACCATTGATGACTACATTTTGAAATGTGCATCGATTATAGGATGGAGATAAAAAAATTAAGCAACAATAGCCAATGAGGTTGAAGTACACATGGTGATGGCCTATTGGATTGTCAACTTGAGATACATGTGCCTTAATACATTTCATGATGAACCTCCAAGTAATTGTGATGTCTTCGTCAATTGATGATTCTAAGTCTTGTATGGTAGGTTTTCTTGTTTGATGCATAATGTCTGATCTTAGACATCTTATAAGTGAGTCTGACAACTTTCAACATTTATTTGAAATTGATTTGAATTAATTTGAATGTATTTATGTTTATTATTAAATAAAATGGAAGGACATTGAGCTCGGTTTGGAAGCTTGGAAAGCTTTTGGGTTTAAGTCAATTGGGTTATGACATTTATATCCATTGTATTCTTCAAAAGGGCCTATTTGAATTAACTTGTTAGTGAAACAATTATATGCATGCTATTCACATGGTATAGAAAGATCCTAGCTCTTTAAGTTGTATCATACAAAGAATTGTAATAGAATTCTTCAGCTATGACTGATTCCAAGAGTTTCACCAATAGTTTGTGCATGATAAAGAAAGTAATGTTTTAATTTTTTTCCCACAAAATGTTAAATTATTTTTAAAAGATTATAAAGAAACGAATATTTCTATCTGTGACTATGTTATTCATCAACACCTAAAACTTTGCAATTTTCTTATAGAATAGTCAAGCAATGTGTTAGGCATTATACATTTTTAAGAACAGCAAGAATATAGTCATTTGTATCAATTGATCTACTATTCATGAAAATAGTGCTAAGCCTTCTAATTGTTTTGGGCTTTTGAATGACAAAACCGATACTAAGGTCCTCTCATGGTCGTGATGTTTCTCATAATGAGGTGCAAAATCCTTGGTTTTGGTTATGATGTTAATTGTTACATTAGTATTACACTCAAGAACTAATTGAGAAATGAGACATTTTAATCATAACAAATCTAACCTATAATTAATAGCCACAAGCGTTTTCTCTCACTCGAAATAGCTTGCAAGTCCTCTTGCATGTATCTCTCAAACTAAGAAATCTTTAATTAATGTTGGCAGTTTGAAAAATATCTTACCACAAGAATGATAACCTTCTTTAATCATAAATTGGATGTTCTCTTAGTTGGATTGGAAACTTATTTTCTTTATATGGGCTCTATGTCAATGCAATTGGTGTACAGGTGATGTAGAGTTTCAAAGTTGATGAAAAAGATAGACAATATGATGAGTTTACATTATTACTAAGGGCATTAATTACCTTTTTCCAACATGAGACATATGTTTGAGGATAAAATTTTAGCTTAGAAGGAATTAATGCAACTTAGTATGTTGTAGCTTCATCTTCTTCTAGGAATTGAGACTTCTTAAATGATGTTCATCTGATTAAAGTAGGAATTCTTCTGGTAAGAAGTAATGCCTCCAGCTTGTAAAGGTTTACACTAACGTAAAATATTCTTTGACATACATTAAATATTTTTTGCAAACATCCATCTTTGCTAATGACTTCCTTTTTTATATCCTTGATGCATGACAAAACACTTAAAAGGAAATAGAGAAGTCTAGAAGTTAGAGTGAAAGTGCTTGGGTCATAGATTGCTTAATTTTTTCAAATGCTTTCTCAATTATTGGTGTCCACTAAAAATTCTCTTTTGTTATGCAGTAGGTTATGATGTTGTGATGGTATTGAAAGCCTTAAGAAGTCTCTTATAGATCTTTACTAAGGTAAATAACTATTAAAATCATTCATGAATAGAGGTGTCAGCCAGTAAATTATACTCCTAATCTTGTTGATATGTTTTGTTAAGAAATCAATCAAACCTATGAATCCAAAAAAGTTTGTGTGCTCATTAAAAATGACACATTTGTTAAGGTTGGTGCAGAACTATTTCACTACTACTATTTTTTTAAAACTACAAGTATAAATAATCCAACATCATAATGTCAAATTTAGCAACAATTTAAATTATAGTTTCATGCAAAATTTTATCATGCTAAGAATCCTTGAGTCAATAAACCACTTTAATTAATAAAATATAATGCTTTGATGTAAAAATCTGCCAAAGTCTGATAAAAAAGTGATAACAAGAACAATATCTGAATAAATATTTCAAGACAATCATTGATGAAATAGACCTTCTAAGTCTGTCAACTAGAAATGGGGGCCACTCACACCTTAGAAGTTAACAAGGTTCACTTAATTGCTAATAAGAGTCCCACAATCCAAAACTGAGATATAGTTAATCCTTTCGAAGTATATATTTGACAAAAGATGCTTGGATACAAGATTTCTTATGGTTTTGCACAAATTTTCAATTATAATTTCATGATTTTTTTACTAAGCTAAGGTTTAATTTGTCCATAATGAATTTTAAGCTCTACTACTCATGGTTTTGAAACTATATCACACATCTTTAACATGTCATACTACTCAACTGATTTGCAACCATTGTCAAGCTTCAAAAAGATGTTCAAACACTTCTATACTTACTGCAAAACGAGGATTTACATGAAACCATTAACATCAACTAAGTTTTACACTTTGATGTTTTATCATGCATTAAAAATCTTAGTTAATTTTGCACTGCAGTATCATAATGAATGTTTAGTTAATCTATGTTATCATCGATGAAAGTTTTATACAAGGAAAAGATAGATCATTAAAGATTTTAACTTCCAATATGATATAGTAAAAAGACATGGCCACCATGTCATTACCATGTGTACTACATTCAATAGATTTACTCGTTTTAGTTTTTAAATTTTCTTGACATCGATTGTGCAAAACAAAATGTACTTATATAGCTAATAGAGTAGTAAAACTAATGAACTTTTTGTTGTATTCCACATGCTTTATTTAAGATAAGATGGTTATGTTATTCACAAATTAGTACTCTATTGCTTTTAAGTCCTTACAATATTTTCCATGCCAAGAATAATGAATTTAGAAGATTGATGAAAACAAGTTTTTTTAGTACATCAAATTAGTCAATTTCTTAAAAAGCAGCATGTTCCATCTATGATTTTTTTGGTTAGTAAATGAGATTCTTTCGCACAAGCTCGGAACCTAACACATAAAAAAAATATATTATATCAAATGCACATATGGCAAGATATAAAAATTATTTATATATAACTTTATGCATTTTAATGTCTATTAATTTTTCTTTTTTAGCTTTACCTAGATGTGTGTTTATGCCAATAGAAGCATTTATATGTTTGACATTAGTGAAACAAAATTTTCTTAATAATTCAAAACTATATTTTTACATGACAAAATGCACATATGGCAAGATATAAAAATTATTTATATATAAATTTATGCATTTTAATGTCTATTAATTTTTCTTTTTTAGCTTTACCTAGATGGGTGTTTATGCCAATAGAAGCATTTATATGTTTGACATTAGTGAAACAAAATTTTCTTAATAATTCAAAACTATATTTTTACATGACAAAATGCACATATGGCAAGATATAAAAATTATTTATATATAAATTTATGCATTTTAATGTCTATTAATTTTTCTTTTTTAGCTTTACCTAGATGGGTGTTTATGCCAATAGAAGCATTTATATGTTTGACATTAGTGAAACAAAATTTTCTCAATAATTCAAAACTATATTTTTACATGACAAAATGACTTCTTGTTTGATTAGCTTGAGTACCTAAGAGGATAGTTAACTCAACCTTTAAAATTCTTTGTAATTAGTTTCTTAGTAAAACAAAAAAATCTTTACATATACCTTCATTATTTGCTCCAAATGCTATGTATTCTATATATATTTAAGGTATAAGTTGATATTCATCATTATTTTTAACAAAAATGTGATCTCTTCATTATTTGCTCCAAATGCATTTTAGTTTTTTTTATATTATCTAATTTTTCATAAACTCCAAATGTTTTAGGTTGTTCAACATAAACTTCATATATTAAGTATGACATTCTCTTTAATTAGTTCCTTCTCCTTATCTATGTGATTTGAATCTTTTAAACATAATTTCTCAAATCCTAAAAATTTATCATCTATGTTGACATTGTCTTGTTTTGATGAAATTCATTAGTGGTTTTATTAGAAGCTATATACACACTATCACTAAGTAAATTACATATTAAAATTTCTTCATTTGAATTTGAATTTTCATAATTCTCTCTTCTTGTTATTTAGGTTATGTTATTTATATTAAGAATAATCCAAATGAGCAATTTTTCATTTCATGTTGTATAGTACTACATAGTAACGTGACTTCATAAAGTTATTCTTAGAAGATATTTTATTTGAATGATTGCAAACTATAAGAAAGATTCTACTCAAAACCAATGAAGTATTTTAATTTATTCAATATATTTCTAGCTAAATCTAATAAAGTTTTATAGTTCCTTTCTGCTATGCACTATGAAGTCTTAGGAGCAAATAATATACATAAAATTCCATTAATATCACAATATTCAATTTTGTATTTATAGATTCTCTTTTATTATGACTTCTAATGAAAAATAAACTTTAGCCTAACTCTTTTTTGCAATTAGGTGATCAATGAATGAAACTAGCTAAATGATTCACTACTTTTCCTTAATAATGTTTTTCATTCAAACATAAAGTTTTCGTCTACTATCCTAGAAGCCTATGCGGTATGGCTGAGTTCTTAGCAATAATGTCATGTAAGATTTTTATTATGTCCATGTAAAATGTTGACATTACTATTATGTGACTACATATGAAATATTTTAGCATTTGTAAAAAAATATCCTTATAATATGTTTTACATTTCAAAATAAACAACTACAGATGCAAGCTCATTAAATATTTTCCTTATATAATTATTACCTTTTGAATTTTAATTAAAAATTATGTTAGGCTTGTTTATAATATGGCCATAGAGACAAAAAAATTCACTATATTCATTTCTTAGTTCCTTTTATCTTTTAAATAGATTTCATATTTATTACAAACATAGTGTAGATTTTGAGCAAATTGTTCATTAAAATAGCATACATTTGCATCACATGATGATGTTCTTTGTTCTTCCTCATCTTCTTTAGCCATCACACAAGATAGCCATTTAATCTTGGACTTCTTCCTGTTCTTCAATTCTTTCTTCTCTATTCCAATTCTTTCCTAGACCATAAGACATACGAGTTTCATTTGTCCATCTTTTCCACTTTCATGGTAAATGATCTTCTTATGCTCTTCTTGGACCTTTCATTCCAATATGTTTCTTTAAAACAAAACACTTTAACTATAGCCTTTGAGATTATAGCTATACCATCCTTTTTTTTATAAACACTATTATTTAAGTTTTTAACTCAATATGTATTGCAAATTTTTCTTTTTTTTATTTACATTGTTCTTCTCTAGCAAGCCTTCTTCGTTTTTCCACCCATCTCTAGCTCATTTGTTGTGAGTTCACTCATCAAGTCTTTTATTATTTTGGTAAAAATGTTCATAGTAATCTTAATGGAACTGGTGAAAAGACAATACTACTTAAACAAAATTCCAGGGTTCTTCTTTGCCTATTCATTCATAGATATAGGTTTTACAAAATTAGCAAGTCCATTTGTAATGTTTGTAAATCTAGTAAACATACTTTCCATGAATTCATTAGAAAGCATTTTGAACAAATCATAATCAAGTGTCACAACATTTATTTTCTTCTTTCAATAGAGATGTACATTCATAAGTTACCTCTATTTGTGTCATATTTTAAAAAATATTTTAGAATTTATTATTCCAATAAACTAAATAGCATGTAAACCAAAAAGCAAAATATTTATAGCCTTTTGATTTAAATTTACACAACAATTTTTATTCACATCCTTTTCACTTATTGGTTTCTTTATAGATACACATTTTGAAGTTTTCCTTTCAGGAAATTTGATTAGAGCTTACATTATCTCCTATATTTCCTTATAAACTAAATTAAAGTGAATGATCACCATAGATTTGTAATAGAGATAGCATTCGCCAAAAAAGGGTTGTAGCCTATTAGAACGTGCACCTTCACTCAAATTCATTAAAGCAAAAATAAGGGACAAGGGTCTTGCTAGTTAATTCCTTCTCATATGAAAGTGACATAGCCTTGATGCAAATTGAATCTTGGTTAAGCCAAAGAGGTATAAATTGTGTGGAATAAAATTTTTTCTTGTGAAAAACTTATTTTAAAAAGTTTTTAAGAGTAATTCCTTTTGGTTATCTAACAAGCTCTAGTAAATCATTACAAGTGATATTGTAGATATTTTAACTTTATTTTGAAAAAATAAAGTTTCTTTTAAAATCAAAATAAACTCTATCAAATAAAAAATTCGAAATAATCACAACATACATCAATGTTTTTTTTGTGGCTTTCCGAAAATTCAAGCCTAAATCCAACCCACCATCCCTGATAAAACAAAGGCACAAATGAAACTAAGAAATTATTGCTTTAACAACACAATAATGAAATAAATTAAATAAGCTACAAGAGCCTTACAATTAATAGAAACCAGCTAAAATGAGGAGTTGTAGTAACACAATTTGAGCTTGATGTGTAAAACAATACTTTGCTTGATAAAATATTTTAAGAAAGAACAATTGTATCATGCTTTATTTGAATCAATTCAAAAAAAATTGTAAAAGGATAGGGCATTGAAAAATAAGTGAGAGTTGAGCTTGACGAATGAAAAGCGTAACAAATGGAAACAATAGTGAGCAATGACTATTAAGCCAAAATATAATAACATGAAATTTATACATTCCTTAATCAAGCATCCACTTAAAAAAACTATTATTTGTCAACACATTATGAATGTCAATAATACTTACAAAACATGCTACCTTGGTAATATAAGTTACACAGATCAATTTCAATAACAACTTTTTGAAAATATGTTCTACAAAAAAACTAGTTTGGTTTGCTGAATGGTGTTTGAATAATATCCATTATAGTCCATGAAGGCCATTAAGGCTATCACCTTCTAGATTTGATGATGGTAAATGATAGTCACATGAATGATTTTGGAGTTAAGGTTTAACTTGGATTGTAATCACAAACAATATGTGATCTACTTACTATGAAAATGATTCATTTAGAAAGGTAGATGTAGTTTTGACCATTGGATCACCACTTTTTGCTGATTAGATGATTATAGTTCAGCTTATATGATTTAGAAAGATAGATGAAATTTCATTATTTGATCATATAAATTTATGATCAAATGACTAGAATTCAACTTGCATGATATAAAAAATTTGAGGAATTTTGGACTTTTTGATCTGACTGTGAGATTTAATGAAATGTGTTAACCACTATAATTTAGAAGTGATATGTGAAAAAATGCAAGAGAATTTTTTTCCTATCTACCGTTTTGGGGTTGGTTACTTCCTACATTATTTTGGGCAACACCCACGCTTATTAATAAGTGTGTGACATGTTTAAGAGTGATTCCCTGACTTAACACTATAACATTTGGGCTCAAGGGATTGGCTTTGGCCAAATAATATCATAACCTATAGGCATGCAAAATTACTTAAGAGTTTTAGGCATAGGTCAACTAAAACAAGGTTTTTTTATATTTAATTTTTGTAACAAATTATTGAAAGTTGTTTTTCAGAAATGCGATCATCATATGGTGATTTCTAAGATGATCAAATTTCTTGAATTCCTATTTTTGTCATAACTGTAATTTAAATATTAATTTTTATATTTATAAAATTTATTTTTTGTGCCCAAAAAATATGATTTTAATTAAGATTGACAATCGTGTAGTCATAATGACTTCAATACAACTAAAGTGATCAATACACGTAATCCTAAAGGAAATTTGACTCAAAATTAAATTGTGGCATCACACTACTATTTTACCCAACATTCTTCACAACATTATTTCAATTAAGTTGGCCAAGGTGTCTTGTGAATTACAATTTGAAATTTAAATAAAATATTCTTAAAGTTTCAATATGGATAAATTGAATTTTGAAATTTAAAATTTGAAATCCAAGAATTTGAAGTATGGTTGAACGGAAAGACATCGATTACACCACATAATTCGTGATAGCATTAGGCTTAATGCTTTAAAAAAACCTTGTAATTTTATTCACAATATTATTGTTATTCCTTATCCTTATTCTTATCCAACAATAAATGCAAAATGAAGATATAGATATGATTCCTAAAACTTGGGAGATAGTAACAAGTCAAGAGAGGACGATTAGAATGGGGAAATTTTTTTTGCTACATATAAAATGTATGAGAAATAGAAGTAGATGCCAAAATATCTTTTTGGCATATCATACATATATTTCTATACTTTAGTTGCTAGATATGGCCCATTAAAAGTGGGATAATTAAGAGTGGTTTAACTTGAATGGGTGAACCATTGCTTAAACAAAACAAAACTAGTTTTTCTTAAAGCAAATTTGTGATTTAAGGAGGTATGGACGAGGCAAGGTAAGCCCTAAGATGTTGTTCTAAGGTTATTAGATAATTCTAGGTATAAAGGGTTTCTAGAGTGGCTAACAAAAGGAATACCATGGTGGAAAGCATCAAATGCCATAAGAAATAAGAGGAAGAAAGCGGGTTCTTGTTTTGGAGCAAGGAAAGCCATATCAAAGGAGAACACATCTACCTAAATTTTTGGTTAACAGCAAGTCAATCTTCTTCTATCCACCTTGTTTTAAAAAAAGAGGAACAAATTATACCCATGACTAAAGAAAAATTTTATTAACATATAAATATTTTTTATAACTCCTTTATTACACAACTTTGCTGAATGAACTATGCAAGAGTTGGTGATATTAACTAAATTGTGAACATAAGTGAAATCCTTATTCACAAATTTACATCCTTAGCTTTACTTATTAAAGTAAAGAGAAGATGGAGTTAGAACGATTTTTTGTAGATGCGAACTACCTCTTAATATAGACATGATCATGAAGTATGTTAATGTTGAAGCCTTTTATGTAGTCTAAATTTGTTTGCAATACGAAATGTTTAGCACAATTGATATTATAAAATTGCTAAACCATAGTATAGAAAATTTAATTTGTATGGGTCTAAAAAACAAAGACATAATTTCTTTATTTGTTTTTTTCTATGCTAAAGATTGGACTTAAGCTTGTGTATAAATGCTTGTTACAAGTTGTAACTTATACGAAATATAAAATCTCAACCAAGGAAAAACATAAATTTGATTTCTCCTCATGACATGATATAAATGTATATATGTTTTACAAAACCATGTATCAAAGCATGCCACCTATTATATAAAAAATTTAATGCTTAGATTCAAAGATGATCAATGATTTTGAATTGAGAAATCTAACTAATACCTTATATTTAATATTATGCATAATTATCCATTACCTTTGGTCTGCTTTGAAAGCATGGAACGAAGGCTTCAATAAGTCATGAGAGACATAGGATCAACCCTTAAAGGAACACAAATGGCATCTATGGTGTGTGCACGTGTGGCCTGTTGTTTCAAGTTGAGAAGCTTCAGAGAGCTCAGTTGAAGGACTTAGAAGAAGCCTAGGTTGGGAAGCGATGTGGTTGGCAACCAAAGAGTTTGTTATGACAAGAAGTGCTGAGGATAATGCTAGACTTTAAGGTTATATGAGTAATTCCTAGAAGTGCTTAGATTGTAGATTTTAGGTGACTGGATGTGACCATGTATGGTAAGATTATCCTTGGAATTATTATCGAGTTCTTAGAATTAATTCATAGAAAAAGAATCAATGGCTAAGAAAATTCCTTTGCTAAAGCTTTTTTGCATTATAAATGAAGTTTTGGTTATTGAAGCTCCCTATTGAAGCCTTGGAAGAAAGAAGAGGTGCTTCAAGTAAGACATCAAAATGCATTAGGTTCGCTCTATGGAAGTAAAAAATAGTCATTTTCTTACAGGATTTACTCAGTTGTTACACACATACTTCTTGGCTACTACTTATTTGTCTTATAGTATGCCTCATGGTTTCTTCATTGAGCCTATAGGTTTACCCTTTTATACTTCCTTCTCGATTTAAGAGCTAGGGTTTGAGTAGTATTCAATCTAGAGAATATCAAAATGAGTGCGTAAGGATTCTCCATTGAGCCTATAACTTCTTGGCAATTAAACTATTATATTAAACTTAGTTTCCTCTTACGATGTTTTTAATTACACTTTTGTAGGTACTCATGGTGTTACCAAACAATGGACTAGACCCCAATAGTTTATTAATTTGTAGGATATTTTATTTGTTATTCAGTATTAAGGATACTGAAAATGTCATCGATTCATTGCATAAAAGTTTTTTTTAATCATATTATATTATAAATTGTATGTACATTAGATACTATCACTACATTTATGTTACACTCATGTTTTTAAGAAACGTAAAGTACAAATGGTATTATATTATCAAAATATGAAAAGTGTTAATGAAGGCTTGTCATAAATGTCCAATGCTTTTTATTTGAAATCCATACTTCATATGATATGATTTCTATTCAAGTATTCTTGTAAAGCAACATTAGTAATGATTAAGACAAGTTGAAACATGTTATGATAATAGGATTTTGTAAGCATGGGTGCTTTGCATGGTACAATGAGAAATATCATATCATACAACATAATTCCACATGAAGTAGAAAATATCTATCTTCATAACACAACTAATTACTTAATGTGATTCTTCATACCTTGTACGAAGTATGAATGTTTGAGATTTGAAGTTTATTTAATCGCCCAATGCCTTTGCATGTCTTCCAAACCTCTTGTAATTTTTTGACTTTATTGATATCATTACGATTTTTATGAGGGAATTCACTATTCCATTTCCTATGCAAATTCAGCCCTAGTGAACTATTATTGCCCCTACCTTGTGCTTGATTTTTTTAATTAATATTTGACAGCTCGCATAGAACAATCGTTCAACCTTGCACTATTTTAGGAGTGATATATAATCCATTTTTATCAATATTTTATGTATGTTATTGAGAAATAAGTTCTATTTTTTACCTTTTTAAATTACATACAATTCTAGCATAACCATCATTCCCATTATGACTCTTCACAAAACTATCAACCTTTAGTGTTTGCATTTCAAGTACAGAGCACTTATATAGAATTTCACAGCCTTTGTTTGTAATTATGAATATAAACTAATCAAATCTTAGCGATATGATTATTCTCCTTGGTTTCTTTGTCTATTACAGTGTTGAGTTGCAACCATAATGTTGTGAACTTGACCAAAATTTAAAAACATACATTATCCAAGGACATATTTGATGGGAAATAAAGAGTGGCAACCAAGAGCTTTTATACCCAACATTCTTTCCCATTTTGTTAAAATTTAGTTGTTCAAAACGTGTGTTTTCTTGTGATTTAGAATTTGAAATTCAAATTTCATATGTTTAAATTATTAATATAGATAAACTAAATTTTGAATTTTCAAATTTGAGAATTAGAAGTATGGTTGAATAATAAGAATTGAGACACATCATAGAGGTCTTGATAGCATTATGCCTCATGCCATACAATGACCTTGCAATTTTATTGATATTATTATTGTTATTATGCCTTTTCCTTATGATTATCCAACAATGAATGCATAACAAAGACATGGATAAGATTCTTGTATATTAGGGGTTAATTGATAGGTCACAATAAGAGGAGTAAAAATGGAAAATGGTTTGTGATGCATATAGGAATATCTTAAGAAAATTAATATGAGAAAAAAGAATAAATCTTGAAAAATCTTACATGAATAACTTACTTTTATTTCGATAGTTTAGGAGCTTGATATTGTAAACCAAAAAGGGGATAATTAAGAATTGTTTAACTTTGATATGTGAACCATGGCTTAAACAAAATCAAACTAGTTTTTCTCAAGGGAAATATGTGTTTTAAGGAGGCATGAATGAGAAACTTTAAAATCTTTATGTGTGCTTGAATGATATATAAAAAAACTAGCCACAAAGAGGATATGGAGATGCTGACTAAAGGAACACTTGGTAAAAAGCAAGATAAACTAGGTGGAACAAGGAGGGTTAAACATTTGAAGCTTTGAAAGACATGTCCATGGAGAAGACCACTACATGAATTTCATGGTATGATGACCCTTCATTGTGTACAAAAAATTTAACTGCGTTCTAATGAATATTGAAAATAAATTATCTTTTTAGATTTGCAAGTAGAACCTGAAAAAAGTGAATTGGATAAAATCTAGTTGATCTTCTTCTATGAACCTTGTTTAAAAAAAGGAATCCCCGATACCCTTGATGAAAGAGAATTTTTATTAGCATATAATGTTTGTTTGTCATTCTTTTCTTATCAAACGTTTCTAGAGGAACTGTGTAAGATTTTGTGATATTAAAAATATTGTGAATGTAAGTAAAACTCGTATTCATATTCTTACATATTTAACTTTACTTTTTGAAATATGGAGAGGAAAGTATTAGAATTATCATTTCTAAATGGAAACTACCTCAAAATTGAGAAATGATAATGATGTAAGCTAACTTTAGTGTCTTATAAATAGTCTAAATATGTTAGCCATGTGAAAAATTTAGCATGATTCATGTTATAAATTATTTAACCATGGTATAACAAATTCTAATGTGTATGGGTCTCAAACTTAAGTCAAGTTTTCTTTTATTTTATTTATTTAATAAAACTTAGACTCCAAGAATGTATTTCAATGCTTTTCAAATTAGTAAATCATAAGAAATATAAAATCTTAGCCAAGAAAAACTATATGCACTATATGACTTTAGAGATTGTAAAACAATGTATGAAAGTGTACGCCTCGTTATATAAAACTTTTAAAACATAGATTCGTAGATCAACCATGATTTAGAACTATGAACTATAGCAAATACTTGGTACAAATATTATGAATGATTGTCCCTTGCCTTGATTTTCCTTTTGAAGCAAGAAACCATTGCTCTACGAGAGGCACAAGTTCAACCCATAAAACTCTCAAATTATTTATATCGTGCATGTGTGGCCCTTGGTTTCTAGGATAGAAGCCTTTTATATATAAGTTTAAGTATATAGAAGAAGCCTAGGTTGGGTATGGAAGTAGTTGGAAATAGAAGAGTTGATTATCACTGAGAATTCTAAGGCCAATTTAGACTTTACGTTATACAGATAATCTCTAGTGAATCATAAATTAGAGATTTGAGGTTCTTTGATATGGCTATCTAAGGAAGCATTAGACTTGGAATTATGGTTAAAGACATAGAATTGATTTATTAGAAAGGAACCAATAATAAAATGTCTTAGTGATCGACTCATGAAATACCATTATTGAAGCTCATTGCATATTGTAAATTAATATTTGGTTAGTGAAGATCACAGTGAGTCCTTTGAAGAAGGTAGAAGAGCTAGGAAAAGACATTATAATGCATTTAGTTTGACCATGGAATCAAGAAGGATAAAATGTTGGTTAGGCGCTTTGTTTCACTAAGCCCTTTCGATAAGGACATGAGTGAACTTATTTAATCTCTTAAGGCTTGTGAGGACACCTTGGTTGGACACCTTAGGGATATGTTATAGCCTAGGAGAGATATTAGGTTAGGTATGGTGACTTAATGTTGCCATTAGGCCTTATGAGTCACTAGTGAGACTTTTTTAAGAGTAAAAGAAAAGGTATTGTAAACATTATTATTAGCTTAGATAAGAAATGGTAATAGAAAAAAAAGCACAAGAATAAATGTAACAAGAATTTGTTATGATAGTATAAATTATTTAACAAGGGTTTAAAAGAAACATTATAACATTTAGATAATAACAACTTTAAATTATTGAAAATTGACTTAGGATGCAAAACCTAAATAGATGTAGGTCATAAATAATCGTAATTAGTTTTGGAATAAAGTTAGTAGGATGCTACACCTTAATCAGGTGAGGATCAAATGTAACAGGCCTTTGCTCATGCATGCTGATTTAATAGAAAAAGCAAGTTAAGCTATTTTATTGTGTTGTCCAAGAGGTAGTTACACATGGTAGGTTGATACTACAAAAGGTGTGCTATAAAAAAATATAAGAATCGATAGATTTTGCTAAATGTCATTCCAAAACATGTCCTAATAAGGAATTATTACACAATTAGCCCCATTGAGAATCACAACATATCTTATATTTTTTTTGGGGAGTCGATGTCACGGCTTCTTAGACCTTATGGGATCGACTAATGCTACTTTGTTAAGTGCTAGATGTCGTGTGAAAGGGTGCCAAGTCCTATCATGATTATCATAAACAAATGAGTGCATTAGATCAGATAAGAGACATTAAGCCATAATATAAAGAATATATATATATATATATATATATATATATATATATATATATATATATATAAACACATATGCATACATATATATTGAGTTAGCTAGTATATGGCGATGTCATTATAGCAGTTAACAACTAAGGCCATTTGCTAACATGATTTAATCAATTGTTACAAAAAATCTTCTTACGTACTAAATATTAGCTTTATAGTATGATCCAAGAATTTTCTATTGAGACTCTAAGTCGATCCCATCATTTTTTCCTTGGATTAGGAAAAAAAGTGTTCAACATTAATCAAGCTAGGGATTATTACGATGTCTACATCTGTTGGATGATTTATCATAAAAGATTATAGATTTGATATTTTTGTGTCATTCATTATTTTTTTATTACAAAAGTAGTTCTATTGGACTCATATATTATTCTTGGTAGATTCTTACTAGGTCTTTTTATTGATTTTTTTGCATTTTTGATGATTGTTCCTTGGAATGGAGTTGATTAAATGGTTTATTGATTTTGCTCATATTTCATTGATGTTTTTTTCTTAAGGATGACAAAAATATTTTGGATTCATAATGTGATAGTTTTTTGAATGATGTTATACTATAAATTGTATTTGGATTGATATTATGATTATTGGATTTTTGTCAAATTTATTTTTTTAAAAATAAATACATATTAAAGGTATGATGATCCTCAAATATGAACTGTTAGAAGGATGGCTCATTGTAAATCTCTGTTATTTTTTGATTTAAAATTCTTCCTTTAAGATGATATGATTATTATGCAGATATGCCTATAAATCATAATTAGCCATAACTAGAGAAAATAAATACATATTGTTATGGTGGTGGTACTTTGTATGCAATGTGTTCTTTGCATAGTATGATGATGAATGTCACATCATGAAAGATAATTACACATGAAGTAAAAATAATTTTATCAACATATTAGAACTAATCTACTAGGGTGATTCTTCGTACTAGGCATGACATATGAATGTATGAGATTTGAACTTTATCTAATAGACCAATAGATTATCTTATCTAAGAAAATTTTTTCATTACCTCATTTTTTAAGCTTCGTAGATTATACTACAATTTCTATGAGGTAATTCACCAATCTATTTACTTCTTTGTGAATCCAACTCTAGTAAACTATTTTTGCATTGGCCTTCCACTTGATTTGTTGAATAATGTTTTGTAGCTCCCAAAGAATGTCAATTTGACCTTGCACTATTTTAAGGATTATAATATGATCTATTTTGATGACTAACTTATGTATGTTCTCTTTATTTCTCAGAGAAGTCAAATGAGCACAGACAATACTTTATTTCTTAATATTTATTTGTTGCCCACAATGGAAGTAATAGTTTCCATTATTTGCCATTACTGGTCACATATAAAATTTGAACATAAACAACAAGCCCATTGTCATATATGCAAAGCCATCAAAAATTAGTCTAGAGCACCAATTCACAACTTGACAGCTTTTATAAGTCACAAATAAAAATGGACTAAACTAAGTTCAGCCATATGCTGATTCTCTTAAGATATTTGTATGGTGGTAATGTAGCTTATGTTGTTGTAGCACTTCAATATGATACTATTTTTCGAGGCTAATTAACTTCCCCATCGATTTTGTTGTTATTAACCTGCCATATGTTCCACGAAATAATAAGACGATGGTTCAAAATGCATTATCTTTAAGCTATGTGGTTGTTTCGACACATCTGTTGAGGAGATGTTTGGTTGATCATTCTAGTTGTCTCTACTTTTTTAGTTGACAGAATGTTGGTAAAGATAGACCATACCGTTTTTTTGATGAAGTTAATGTCATAACCCATTGAGCCTTCAGTAGAGCTGTGTGGGCACTTTGAATCCTACCAAAAGTTGATCTTCTTAAAAAATTAGAGAATTGTTAAAGACTATTAAAACTTGTCACAAAAAAATGGTAACTTAAATGCACATTTAAATATCAAAATCTTCTACCTTAAATTCAATATTAGAATTTTCTACTTGTTGTTCACTAGGCTTACCAAATACTAAAGTTTCAATAATTGTTAGTGTCCAAATGCTTTTTTTGGTCATGTAAGAGACTTCTGTTAGTTCTTAAACCATCTAATTTTTTTCTTTCTATGTGCTTCAAGATGTCAGATATGTAATCTTTCTTCTCCAATATCAGATATTTTTCCTTCTTTTTACTTGGCTATAGTGAATTGTTGGTTGGCAATTTCTAATTGAGTTCTGTTTAGAATGTAGACTAAGCCACTTGACTTTTTCTTTTGTTAGAAAAAGTAATTTTCGTAAACTAGTCCCATGGCACTAGGATATTGTCTGAGTCACACAAAGTAAATCATTCAAACTGTTCTTAATTCTTCTCAAAAAAATAAAAAAATGCAAAAAATTATTTGTTGATAACTAAAACTAACTTATTAAAACCATGATGTTGAATTTACTAAAGATATTTATTTGCATAGTTTAGTAATATAAAATTATTAACAGCAAAATAGTTATGAAACTAAAAAAAACACTATCTCAGAAAAATCTTTTAAAGATAATAACAATATATGTGATACACCGTAGTAGACAACAATTTTAGCAATTCAAGCATAATTTATTCTATACATAAAAATTAAAATAATTAAAAATTTATCATGCCATTATAATTATACAATTGAAATTTTTTTTGTTTGATTTGTGAAAATTTAATTTATGGTAACAATTAAAATGTTTTAACCAATCCAACATGTATAAATGTCATAAGAAATAAAATCTTTAAAAATAGGTTGTTTAAAAAATCATTACATGTAATTGCCAATGGAAAAGTTCTTTATAAAAATATACAGTTAAAATCAGTTCTTGCATGCCAACATTAAAAGTAATGCAATCAAAAAGTTAATTTGAGAATATAATTTTTTAAAAGATAGGAAAATAAAAAAATAACAAAAATGTTAATCTTACATAATATTTACCATATTTGCATAACAGGTCAATAAAAGCTTTTCTTGTAAGATAATACTACTAAATATCACAGCAACAAAATCAAATTGTGAAGTGCAATCAAAAGTAGAGGAAGATCATTAAGAGGAAATACATTTTTAATATGAATATTTCGTGTAGTATTTGCTAAAGGAAAATGTTAGGAATAAAGGAGCAAGATGTCCATCTTATTGGAGCATGAATTGTGAAAATCAAAAACTTGAATTGTCCTAAATATATTACCTTCTAAAAAATTTTATTTTACAACTAATTGTTAAATTTGAAACATTTTAGTCAAAAAGAATTAAGAATAGAAATGCAAAAGCTTTTTATGTTCTTTAATTCAAACTCGAATCAATGCATTAGGGAAAATTCAATTACATTTCAAAAAAATTAGTACCCAAAAAAGGCTACATACTAGTCAAAAAGATTCTACAATCACCTAAAAAAACACCACACACTGGCATATAGAATCCTACAATACTAGCCAAAGGACCCTACAAATTATGATGACAAGTCATTAAAGAACTTCAAGAAAAAAGAACCTAAAGGTGGGAAAGCTAGAAAATAATACAACTTGCGAGAGGACCAATATAAAGAGAAAATTTAGAGTCTTAGTAATAAGATAAAAAAATCTAGTATTGATCTCAAATACATGGTATTAAGACAAAAATAAATTAAAGTAATAACAATACTAAAATTTGATTAAAGTAATGCCAGATAAATATGGAAATTAATTTATAATGTTCTCTAATGGTTCCAAACAATCCTCAAATATAAATAATTAATTCTTTTAAATTCTAGACTAATTAGTCATTACTTAGAATTCCTAAACAAATCAATGTCTAATCTAAGAATATACAAGTATGAATATGTCATGTGAATATCATCTAACTATTGGATAACTTTGATTAGTGTCATAAACTTACTAAAAAATAATCATGTCCACACCATAAGCACCTTATACATTTTCAAAGAAAAAGACACTCCAAATTTTGTTTTTCATATTTAAAATTTTCGTAGGGTAAAATAATAAGACGACAATTGTTGTGCAAGTTTAGAGACATTCATGTGCAGTACTCTTACTATAAATAAAGCATCACTTGTTTGCAATAGAGGAATCATACTATTGATTACAAGTCACCTCCCTTAATGCTAAAGTCACATGTGTCATGTCTGTAAAAAGGTTATCATATTATTATGATATATGGTACATATAAGATAAAACAAACTAGAACACATATATAATCACCTTGTGTAAACACCTTTTCTATTCCTACCAATCAAAATGATCATACAAGTATGGCAAGGATATTGAATTTTACAATCCATAATAACTCTTTATTTCCTTTTACCCCACTTGAAAGAAGTTTAGCCACACATATATACCATGGGAATAGTACGTGTATAAAGCATATTTAATCAAGTTATCCTAAGATAGCCTTTCTCTAACTTTTTGTTTGATGTCATAGCTAATAATTCGTAATGTATTATGAATCTGATATGTAAGAAAATTTAGCATATTTTTTAATGTTTAGTTCTTTTCATTAAAGAATTCTATTAAATTTATAGAATTCTAAGGCATATTTATGTGTAAATAGACTAGATAAGACGCATGCCATAAGACTAGCAATATGAGTGAAAAGATGATTTTAAAATAATTAACCCTCGCACTGAACCTTATCAATGTCTAATGTCTCATTCAGGTATTTATTTGTCTAACATGTTATATGTCTATTTGAGAAATGTAATCAAGCACTTTCCACATGATCAACCTTTTTGATATTAATATCCATGAACTAAAAGCAGTTAAGAAAAATAGTTAATGTGATAACACATAGGTTTTGTTCTTATCAAACTATTTGTGTAAACTACAAGGGTTCAACATAAACTATAACCAAGTAATGAAACTATATATAATAATTGCTTTCCATGACAAAATTATTAAATTATTAGAAATTTTAAATTGGCAAACAATGAAAAATTATTCATTTGTAGAAAGGGCTTAAGTTGACAATTTATTGTATTAAAAAATTTTATTAAAATAATGCAAATATTTCATTTAAAAAATATGTGAATAAAAATCAGTCATGTGACAAAAATGCATAATTACAACAAAGTAAAATGATAATAAACAAATTAAGAGTTTAATGATGTGTGCAAAAAATATGTGTAAAGAATTATTTATAACACCAATTTGATGAAAATTTAAAATAATGTAATAAAAAATCTTCAAATCCTCATGAAATTTGTAATCCATTTCCATAAGGTAAAATTTTTAAATTCAATAATGAAAATGTAATTAAAAATTAATTTTTTAAAACAAATTATCAAAATCACGAGACATTTGAAATATTCATATCTTGGTAGTAACAAACAAATTGGAAAAAATCATTTATATAGATTTTGGAAATCAATTACACACTAAATAAAATAATAAAATATATCCATGAAACCAATTTTATAACTATGAAAATTAGAATTTTCTTAGGAAGAAAAATAAGTATTCAAAATGATTGGTTAATATATTAATAAAATATTTTGTGAAACAAAGCTCTTTGTTGTATAAAAGTTTTATAGAAATAATCCTTCATATTTTAAAAATAAGGATACTACATGATGAAAATTAAAAACGTATAAAACAATAAAATTTTTCTAAAGTAAATATTGTAATGGAAATTTAAAATTTTCATAGCTAATTGGAAATATGTCATTATATTTCTTATCTTAACCTAAAGCTTATGACACCATTCTACAAAATGGAATAAATAGTGGTGTTGTGCTTCTTGATGTTGTGCTTGGTTTAATCTTTTGTTTGATGACTTAATCATCTCCTTTTGTTTGCAATCAAACCTTTGCTATTGCTTCCTTGATATCTAAGTTATCTAACTTGGCAAAAGAGAAGAAAAAGTTCGATGGTGGCATGTAACCATTGTCTATGCAATAACAGAGTATGGTATTGGTGGAAAACTTTTCATTAAGGTACTCAAAATTCCTATTTTGGAATGACTAAAGCCTCCAATTGGATATATAAAATCATATAGAAACAAAGGGATGTGGGTATGACTCCAAATTTTGTGGCAATGTTTGTTTCTCTTTGTACCATTTTTTTTCCATGTCCCATATCTCCATTTTAATGTGATGCCCACTCATCATTATTTTGCCACACTACATCAAGAACCCATACATCTATTATATAAATGTCTATTCTTTGTGCCCTAATGGAGTTAACTAGCTTTTGAGTTGGTATTGATTTCTATGGGCCTACGTTTCTTGCTTTTGATGTTAGCTAAACTAATGGAAAGCACACTTTTCATATCCAAACTAGTGATTGCCTATCCTAGGAGCATGAAGTTATCGATGACATTCCCGAAGAGGGGATGTTATAGATCTATGGATTAAGTGCTTTGGATCCGCAACTATGTGGCAATGGAAACACATTATGAGAAAATTTTTTGACTATGTTTTTCAACAATTGCAATCAAATAAGGGTTGAAGATAGGCAAGAAAACTAAAAATAGCACATGCAGATGATCCCATCCTATTGAAGATTTTCTGGACTATTAGCATCAACTAGATATGCTTTTAGCTTTTAGATTATTTGCCTCTTTGCAAGTTTAAGTTATTACTCAATGCAATATTCCTCCTCTAATCTTAGTTTCAATTTCATATTGGTAGTAGGTGAACTATAAAAGGCTATAACTAATATATCCTTAAGCTTTTAGGATTTGCTTAATGTTATTTTGAATAATCAATGCATTTTGTATATTAATAAATGAGTTAGAAGATAGACTCTTGGAATGTATTCGTCATATGATCCTAATAACTGTTTTGTTGTATTGTTTCCTAATTGTGGGAAGAAAATTTTAAATGTTGTGGGGTTAATTAAAAAAATGTTTTGACTCTAATTCCACTTGTGTTGGATAGAATTGACTGTAAAGCAAAAAGGGCTAAAATAAAGTAATAAATATCAATATTTTAATAATAATGTTATTACATGAAGAACATTATTAATCATACTAATATATATTAGAAAATTAAAAAATTTTTTCAAAATTAAGAGTCTTAAATGTAGCAAAATTTAAAAGTTATCCAACAAATGTGACATAATTTTGACTTGAAATACAAAGAATATCCTTGTTAAAGCCATATAATACAAATGAATTGAAAATTTCTTCATAAATATATATTTATAGTGAAATAGAAATATTAATCTCATCAAGAAATTTCAATTGGTGGGTAAGATGTGACTAGCAAATGTCATAGTCATTAGAGAACAAAAAATGAACAAAATTTGTAAATACTTTTGAAGTAGGTAGAATGGATCAAATTCACATGAGAATTTTAGAAAATAACACATAAAAATTCATGTTGATATTTTTTAATAAAAGTTTTATGCTTTTGAAAAGACTTATTAAATTTTCAAATTAATTTCATATGTGGGATGCATAAGAGCATCTTGTCCAACCATTTCCCTATGGTGCTCGGTGTGCACATAGAAAAAGAAATTGGAATGATTCAAACTTATCTTTAGGAAGAATTTTTAATTCCACTTATGTATTTGATTATCTAATCAATTGATTGAATGGTCTAAATAAATTGTAGAAATATTTACGAAGTTTGTCATATTATCATTTGATTAAGATCAAAATATTTGATGAGAGTTTGATATGGTCAAACAATTTTATTAGTTTTTCTCTAAAGTCTCCACCAAGTACCCATTAGAATATTTGTTAAAGAGTTGATAGGTACTGAATGGTTTAATAAAGTTGTTAAATTGTCTAAAAAAACCATTTAAGGAAAAAATTGGTATCATATAAACAACAAGTGTTAAATGTTCATCAAATGAGGAACTCATCATTTACTGATTTTGATAATATGGCATATAATGGTGAGATGTAGTGAAAACATTATTGTCCTTTATTTAGAATGTGTAGTATATTCATGAGAAAAAGTAATGTGTATTAAATCTATGAATAAGTTTTGGGAAAAAGGAAAGTATGAGAAAGTATATAAATATTTAAACTAAGGTAAGAAAATGGCATGCTTGAGCTATACATTTGCTTAATAGATTAATAGTAGGTTTAATGCCTGACGATAGGCATTCTATAGCTTTCTTAGCAAACTTTTGTGATTACTATGAACTTTAATTAGATTACAATTAAACATGCCCTTTTTAAATTATTTGGGTGTATTATCACCAACGTAATACAACTGTGTGATTATTCTTCGTAATGATCAAATGTACATAAAAAGACAAGGAAAACTTTGTCACTATGGAAATAAAATGATATGATTTATACATTGTGTTAACCAACCCATTTCATGTTGGATGCATAGTGATTTATTTACTTACATGACTTTTTTATTATGTTTGTTGTTTGCATTACTAAACAAACAAGTTGTATGATCCTCTGCAATTGTATTCCCTTATGTGGTCACTTATGTAATGTTTTGTAATAATTTCCATGTGCAATGGCTATACATCATGGGCCACCATGAGAGTAGTAGTCAGAGATAAAAAGATTGGAAAGGTATTATTGGACAAGCTATTTTGAAAGGGTTATCAAAATTGAACTAATTTCTTTTTGAAGTGTTGTTATATATTGTTTAAGTATAATGTATAATACATAAAGTTATTAAGATATTCAATTACCATTCTTTTTGAAGTGTTGTTATATATTGTTCAATTATGATAGTGTTTGATTGTGATGCTTTTACAAATGTATGTTATTATTGAGACATGTTCTCTTTTGAATCCATTCATATTTATGTTGCTTTAAACAGATGAGTTTCTTAATTTGCTAATCATAAAAAATATATTATTACCCATCACAATAATTACATAATACTTACTATTTAGCATGAAAATAAAATTTATGGAGACTAGCAATATTTATTGCAACAGTTTCATGATGGAGATTTTTGTACATATATGAAATATAACAACTTTTATTATCATTCACATATGCATACGAACTTTTCAATCAATATTTTATTGTCAAATGATACATAACATTAGAATCTACATTCTCAAAACTATTATTTCTATCCATATGAGTAGAGGATAGAACATGTAGGGTCACATATGAATAAAGGCAAACATAATAAGTAAAGGCACATGAAGGTAAACTAACAAACTTTCCTTTGCCATTTAACTCTTTTTTGTGAAGACAATATTTTTTTAGTTATTCATGCAAAATAAAAACTAAAAGATGTTGCATAGATTGACTCCTGCCAATTAGCTACTCCACTAAAAGTTTGACTAATGACACCTTCATAAGTGATTTAAGCCATAACTAGAGCATAACCACCAACATTATTTGACATTACTTTACTTATGGAATACTAAAATAGACATATTGTAAGACCTCCCAAATTGATTAATCTCATAAGAGCTTGACATTCATGACATGAAAGACACCTAAAAATGTACTAAGGTATCTATCATAAAGGTCTTGTTGTCACTAAACAAGTGGTTTGATGACCAAGGGTACAATAATCTCTCCCTTTTGATAATAACAAAACCAACGACAAAATAGTTAAATAAAAAAATATAAATCAAGAAAGCACACAAATGATCCATATACATTCTTACTCCATCTCATTATATGAGACTTATGTTATTATGCCTCAAACTTTAGATTCAATTAATGTTTTTCATTTCAAATGTATCCTTCTCTTATTATCATGCATCAAAAGATAAAAGCAAAAGTAAAAGATGCAAGCAATGAGTCTCCACAATGTTCCAATTCATCAAAAGAAATTGTTTTATGTTTTAACAAAGACCAATGGTACAATTAATTGAAAAACTTGTTAACTCTCCTTATAATGTATCCTATGCACTTTTAAGTTCTAGGACTAGATTCTCATGCAAATTTAATCACTAAAAAAGGCTTAATCATACTTAAGAATAGTCTGAATTTGTGAAGGGTTTCAATAGGTAATGATTTGGTAAATATAATTTGATATTCTTGCAAGCAACTGTAAATTTAAAAATCCATCTAGAAGAAGAAATATTAAAATTAGAATATTAAAAAAGTCTTCTAATTTTTTTTAAAAATCTCTAGATTTTGCTCACAATTAGTTGCATCCTTAATTTCTAACAAATCATTTAAGAGCCTAACATGTACTTAGAACATATATGACAACACAATATATGTTAATTTGTTTAAAATTCTATATCTAAAATTCATAACTTACATCATTCAAAAAGGTAAGCTCACTTTCATCACAGTTTATCAATATTTCAACAAAGTCCACATGACTTGAATGACACAAATAAATTCATATTGCTTTTATCAACAACTAAATAATCAATGTACAAGACCATCATTATATAGTTATTCATGGTAACAATTCAAAAACATCACAGTCTTCAAACTTTCATCTTCCTAAGAATCCTTTAAAGCAAACATTTGACATTGAAGCTACATATGGAAATTGGATCTTCAAACTTTCATCTTCCTAAATAGATATTAAATAAATCTTGCTATGCTTTGAAGAAGATTAAATCTTTAATCTTAAAAGTAAAGAGCACTCATAGCTTGCAAGTGAGTCACATGCAAATACTTGAGGCAAAAAGCTTGTCTCCATAGTTCTTAGTTATGGAGAAACAAAAATATGACTACTTATGCTTCAAAATTTGGAACCCAAACCATCGTGCTTTCACTTGTGATATTCTATGATTATGGGCTTTATCAATGTATTTTTCAAGCATTTTCCTATAAGAATCCATACATATTTGTCCTACTTTAAATAGATGAATTTCATAATAGGCTAATCATAACAAATATGTTCATACTTACCACAATAATTAAATACAACATCGGATTTGGCATCAAAATCCAAACTATATAGACTTGCATTGTTTAATACCACACAGTTATATGATAAAACATGTTTGTGCACATATTGAATATAATAACTTCTATTGTCATTCACATGTACATATGAATATTTCAATCAATATTTTTAAGTTAAATGATATGCAACATTAGAATATGCATTCGCAACTCAAATGTTTCGATTCGAACGAGTAAAGGATAGAGCATGTAAGGACACATGTGAATGAGCATAAGCAGAAAAAGTAAAGGCACATGAAGGTACACTATTTGACTTTTCTTTCAAATCATTGAACTCATATTCTATCAAGAAAATATTTTTTACTTCTTTCAAAATTGTATTTTATTTTCTTAAAAAATCTCTAATTTTAAATAATTAACACATGAATTTTCCATGGCTAGCGATGTAAATCACATTCATTAAATATATTTTGTTAGGCACTTAAATCAATAGCACGTATAATTAAATAACTTTGAAGCTATTAATTTCTAACTTTAACCTCATTGCATTATCTTTTTAATAAGCAAAAATGATGCTCATATTTGTTGTTTTTCACTTTAAGTCTAGCATACATCCTAATAAATTTCATATGCTCTATAAGTTCATCAAAAGAAATTAGAGGAGTTAAAATGTTATTAGCCTTGAGATGAAGAGCTTACTTCTCAGGTGCATAAAAGTTTTGTCTTCTTTCTTCTATTTTATTTTTCTTTAGATTTCTTATTCACTTCCTAACTTGGGTTGGAAGCCTAACTAGTTTGTCATATAAATTATGTAGTTCTTGTATAACCACAAAATGAGTCTTTAGATGAACAAATCATGATTATAATATGTTAAACAAGAAAAATAAAGATAATTCATTCCTTTGAAATTTTTTTACTTCAAAATTCTAGATTGTGCAACAAAAGTTTTTGAAACAATTAAAATATTTTCAAATAACAACCATAAATCAACATTAACATTTAAAATAAAGGCATTAAATTTTTTTTCATAAAGCAAAAATTAGACCATCAAAGATCGATGGATATATGAAGTTAACAATATAATCAATAATTCCCCATAAAAAAGAAATGAAAAAAGGAACTATTATGAATTTCCTCCCTTATTGTAACTTCTTCCTCATGTTATGTAATCTATGTTTGACTAATATACAAGAAGGGGGTGGGGGTGGTAAATTATGCTTTTAAACTTTTTTTATTTGTAAAACCTTTCCATAAAAAAATGTTATAATTGTGAAGTTGTTTATTTAATATTTTTCTTAAATGAAAATATGAAAAGAGAATAAATATTTTATAATTTTAACATATTTTTTAAATCAAATTATGCTTGATAAAAAATTTTAAAAAATTCTTGTTTATATATTTTTAATTAATTCTCAATAAATAAGAGAAATGTTATAAATTTTAAGTTGTTCTACATAGCCCATGCATACAACAACATTCAGTCAACCTAACTAGGACTCCACTTTCAAAACAACTCCCCTTCAT
The DNA here is from genome assembly GCA_023846275.1 of Vanilla planifolia. Lineage (NCBI taxonomy): Eukaryota > Viridiplantae > Streptophyta > Magnoliopsida > Asparagales > Orchidaceae > Vanilla > Vanilla planifolia. The sequence continues at coordinate 143,192 of JAIUJO010000028.1, read as the reverse complement.
TGTAGTAGGCATAGGTAGCCTTTACAAACCACACATCCTTACAAATACAAGTGGGGTTTCATCGAGACAATTTTGATTATAAAATCTTACAATCTTGAAGAAAAATACAAAATAATTATTTTATCATAATGTTTCAATATTTACTTGTAAAATCATATATTGTAGAAGACTATGGATTATGAGTTTGAGGATGAGTGCACATATGAAATAGTTTAAAAAACATAAGGGATATGGCTTTGAAATATTAAATTTAAAACATTTATTAATCCAAGAAACTTTTTTAAGAAAAATAGAATCAACAAATATCTTATATTAATATGATCATTTCAAAAAAAATAAAAATGGATTAAGTAAATAATAAGTTATAAAGAACAAGCTAATACAATATGCAATCAAAGTGAATGTTGAAGTTAGATAGAGAAAAAATTAGTCACAAAAATAGCTGTAGTAATGGCATCAATATTGTAAGGCAATTTTTTATATTACAATATTTTTGATTAAAATGGAATTTTTCTAATATCTAGAAAGGCCACCTGAATAATCATTAACATTTTATAGTTATAAAAAAACATATTCAACTTTTTGGAACACTAATTATGAGTAGGAACACTGATCACAATGAAATTTGGGTAGAAAAAGTGAACCAAACTAAATCAGAACATTAAATAAAGGGTCTACATATAATCTAGATGTGTCAATGCATAGTTAAGAAAAGTGGACATGATCGCGACCATTTAATCAATTCCTGGGAATGAATGGCTAGCTGATGTTCACTATTCACAAATGCAAAGAAGATCTTAGTTATTTTAATCAAGTTTTATGAATGGATGGTAAAATAAAAATTATTGTTCAAATTGATAGTACTAATCTCATTCATTGAATTAGGCTTGTTAGATGAAAGATTAGATGGAATCTATTATTCATAAAAGTAAACATGATTCTAACTATTTGTTTGTGAAAATGTGTCATTGAGTGGTGATGGGTCACCTTACTTTAGAAGCAAATAAGGTTAATTTTTAGTCTTACATTGTAAATTTTTATAAGATGTTTAACATTTATAATAATCTTTCTCAGCATATAAGTATGCCAAAAGGGGTTGGTTACCCCCAAGTGCACTTTAGTGGTTATGACCCAACTCACTTGTGTATATGAACACAAGTTTGACCTAACCCAATTCAGTAACTTGACACTTTATAAGTTTACCCTGACTCATCAAGCCAAAAAGATCCATCTCATTTTAGCTAACTAGATTTAGGTAAAGCCATTAGTAGTCTAACTATCATTCAAGCTTGACCAGACTGAATTCACCTGATGCCTTTAGTTATGGCTTTTAGACCCAATTTTTAATACACTAGGCTAGTTGGCCCAAGCTTTTTTATGGCCATATCCTAGTTCTTAGGACAATGTTTTTTTTCTTTCTAGAGCCAACCTTTATATATTTTTTATTTTTTTAACTTCATAGTATTTTGTTCTTATTAAAATAACAACAATTTTCACCTATTAAAAATTAAACTTTAAAAATTAATAATAATGTATGGGAAAAAATAATGTTATGCATTATAATTATGCTATATATAAACAACTAAAAACATAAATAATTGAACAAGTACTTTTTTTGAAGATGGACTCTTGATGGTTACCTAATCCACAAAGAGTTTGATCAACGGCTCCTCAATAAGCCATTTAATTTATAGCTAGAGAATAGCTACTTGACATTGCATCACTTGTTCATGGTTGTATGAGTCGTTTGGTATAATCTCTTCATTTGGTTGATCTTGTGAGAGCTTTGAAATCTATACTTACAAGACACTTGAGAAAATGTTTTAAAAAAACTAATATAGTGGTTTTGTTGTCATCAACAAAATAGTGCTATGACCAAGGGTAGAACAGTTCCTTACAAAAATTTGATCTATGACTAGGTTATTACTTATAAATTTAAATTATGACTTAATTAAAATAAGTTCTTTAAGTTTTATTGATATTTAGATTGCAATAATTCTTAAGATGAAGTTGAGACATATCATGGGATGTTATGGATTTATCTAAAACATGATTTTATCCATGACATAATAAATTTTCTATTATGATTAATCATAGATAATTATATATAAATTCTTTCAAATTTGTTATAATAAATATACAATCACAATTAAGTAAGAAAATAACATTTGTCATTGATATTATACTTTATATAAAGCCATGATTGAGCTATGACATGAAGAGCATCCAATTCAAGAAACCTAGTAAGAATGTTAAGTAGTGCTATGGGATGTGACGTTAAACACATGCAAATTTAGTTAATGAAAAGAAAATAAACTTGCTGAACCATTATGGGGAAGAGTTGATCGTTGCATCAAGTTAAGCCTTGAAATTTTGTGGCTTGGCTCTACTACATCATTTCATTATAATAAGGCACCTTTGAAACGCCCTTAAATGTATTTTAAGGCAAAGACGCTATTGGGTTCATTATGGAGTGTCTTGAGAGTCTTTCATTCTTCCTTTGAAGGTTGCTAAGATTGGGGAAGTCTTAAGTTTAGCAAAAATTTTGCCATGTCTTCCCATGAGTGATTTAGGATTTAAGACTTGTAGAGTTAGCCAATATGACTTGGTTAATATTTGGTTAACACTAAAGACCAGTAGAGACAACTTACTACTAAAGCCAAATCTTTGGGCTTAAAGTTAATGTTTGTAAGAGGGCCTAAATTAAGTTAAAGAAATCAAGGAAGGGTCAAAAAGACTAGTTAAGATTTATTGCTAATCAAAGATAAGGAATAAAGAATTCTATAGTAAAAAAATAAGGTATTTAAGGGATAGAAGAACCCTATGATACTTTTTATGATGAATAAAGATTTTTAGGAAATTGTAGGCTTTACTAGATAATTTTGAAGGGTCCAGAAGAAAAACAAGCATAACAATAGATAAACTAGTTATGGGTATAAGAAAACCTTACGATGTTTAGATATGATGGTTTATGTTTGATGAAAATCATAGAATTCTTATAAATCTGGGTTAGAATTTTGAGAATATGTAAGATATCTTGAATAGACTAATAAGTAGGGCTTACCCATGTTAAGGTTCCATATAGGTTGACCTAGAACCTATTTAGTTAAGGTTATGCTATAAAGACCAAATTGGATTCAAGAAAATTCATGAATTTGTTTTGGTTAGCCAATGCAAAAGAAAAATTGGAACATGGAGTGTTCAAAATTTAACTATGATGGGCCTTATTGAGTATGAATGTTTAAATTGTTACAATATATTTAAATAAGACAACTTAAGTACGAATCTTTTATGAATTATAGAGTTAAGGAACTAATGATTGTAATGTAAAGGACAACAAATTACTATGGAGTTCCATAAGCTTTTTGGATGTGCAAGACTTTGTAATTGTACTTGAAAAAGACTATGTTGTGCAATTGATTTTGAGGGTGTTCCGATGGACCATGGAGTAACTTTTTTATGTGATGGATGTGTGCTGCAAAATTAGTTGGGTATTAATCGAAAGAATAACTACATTGTAATAGAGTAATGACATAGGAATTAAAGTTTCTACAATACTTTTGTGTTGAGCTATGATTCTTTAAGTTTTGCAAAGTTCTAGGGTAGTAGTGTATTTCTATAATGTCATGTACCAATTTATATTTGGGTCAATCTAGTAGGTAGGTGATCCATTGTGGGACACTATAGAATTCTTCAATTTCTTCATAATTATATCGCATGATATACCAAATAGTATATTGATATGATTACTACTTACTTTTATAACATATATTAAGTATTCCATATTCACTTATTTTCCGTAATCCCTACTATTACAAGCACATCTTCGATTCTTGCTAGTTTAGTTGGCGATAATGTGTGCATGTGAGTGGGGAGTAGGATGCAGGGGTGGTGGTGGTGGGAGAGGGGTAGCTTTGTTATTGGTTAATAGCAACCTTTGCATGAAGCATTTCCTACCATAGTATTTCTAATCTTTAAAAGCCATATTGTATTTTGTTGGAGAAATTATGCTTTTTGATTATCATGGATGAGTAAGACATTTGTTGTACTTTAGTATTCAATTATTACGTTTTTTTTATTTGGCACATACGGCATGTAGATATTATGCAGTTAGCATGCACATTCTAAACTAGGATATTTCAAGTTTTTTATAGCTACTACTATATCTTATTAGGTTATCTATCCCAGGGTGAAAAAGTTTTTAAATCTCCTAAGAGACTATATGGTAAAGAGGTAATGTTCATTAGGAGTAAGACACCATGACTATGATGACAAGATTCGAGGATTGCAACTAGACTGTGGCAAGCTATGTAAATCATTTGATGGATAAGTTGTCTTATACCCATCGATTTTTAAACAAATATCTTTTTTTTATAATGGAATGGGATGACAAACATTTAATCAAATCAACTAATATGAAATAACATGTTGCACTAGAGTAAAAGAAAAATGTATTACAGGTAACCTCTATAATAAAAAATAGTGCCTATGATGGCATAAGGAGATGTTTGAGCCTCATTATCTTTGATAAAATAAACGCAATGTAGTGTAGTCAACCATGGAGCTAAATAACTCTACCTTTATATAGTACATGTACATTTGGGTTTGCTATAAAAGAAACCTTGAGATTTTGCATTCTATCACTTACATGCTAGCTTAAACTTTTCTATTTTATTATTCATTAGACAATGCATGGCTATGTGTCTTACTTATTAATCAACAATTACTTTTGTTAGTCCCTTAATGGTACCTTTTCCAAATTTTAGATTAAGGGTTTGACAAATTTTTATAGCCAATTTAATATAATTAGTTGTCCTTTTCTTCTTCCAAAGTTTTCTAAACATCCCTTATAACTTGATTATACTCCCTTTATCGAGTAGTTTCCACTAATTCTTTTCATGTTGAGAAACACAAAATGAGCCATAACAATTTAAATATAACCTCATACTTCTTATCAAGATATATAGTACTTTTGTTGTTTTATAGCTAACATTTTTTGAACATGCATTACTAGAGAAGAAAATTTTTTTCATATGCTTTTGTAGTAAAATGTTCTTAATTCAACTTATTTAAATCTTCATTATTAACGTGTGGAATAGACCATGTTGCATACTAGGCATTGGCCAAAAATTATGTAGTACCTTTCAATCATGTGGTTTACTATACATATTTCTAATGACAATTTAAATTATTTATTTCACATAATGCACATTTAAATTACATATATTTTCTTTGCTTATTCATAGTATAAGCTTGCAATACTTGTATTACCACATTTTTTCCATGACCATACAGAAATCAAAACTCACAATTAATTTCATGCAAATAAACTTCTTTATAAAAAACATTATTTAAGTAAAACTTTTACTCATCCAACTTGTACTTATATTCAAAGCCACATGTATTATTTGAGCATCATTTATTTTAATTATTTAAGATGCCATCAACTTGAGTAACTCAGCAATTAACATATGGTTTTATGTTCTGATTTTTATGATAGTCTGCTACACAATCTAATAACTTTTGTGTAATAGTAATATACAAAAACTTCACAATAGCTTTGCAAAAACACTTACACTTGATCATATTTATCACTCAAAACATCATCAAGCTTATGCATACGAACATTTTCCATAATATGTACCTTAGAGCCATTGAGTTATTTGTATTCATTGAGAATTCCTAATCAAATTTAACCTAATAGAAAGTAATAGAAATTGTTACTTCAAAAAAACTTTTTATTATGCAATTGCAATGACAACACACTAAAGAAAGAAATAAACATTTTTTTTTAAAATTCATTGGACTTCCACGTTGATAAAAACTAACATGCTCAAGTTGCTTCAATTCTAATCCAAATTTAATTTTTCTTGTTTCACTATATCACTTCTTAGATTCCAATTATTTACATTTAACCAAGATTTCCCCCTCCAATAAACCAAATAGTGAAAGAAAACTTAATCTGTGTCCAAGAATAATTTTCCTTACTAAAAATTGGTAGTCTATATGCTAAAAGTTTAAGAATTCCAGTTTTTGATTTATAGAGACTCATGAAAGTCCTAGCCAACTTGTCGTTAGACTTGTTTGAGTAGATAAATCACTACTTACCATAATCCCAATCTAAAATAATGGCAAGATTTAACTTGTCGTTGGTAAGAGAGGATCCATGAGTTTGATATATTTGTAGTATAAAAAATTAGCAAAAGCACAACAATGATGAAGTTAATCTAGCTCTACTAATAATAAATTTGTACTTTTTTAAAATACATATAATAATTCATTAGTCATTTGAAAACTAACCATTTCTACCATGAACATATCCTAAAAATTTGAAACAAATTGCAACTCAAATGAAATGTTATCATCTGGCTCATATCATGTGCTCTATTTCATTTTGCCTTAATTTTAGTATTTTTATATCCTTTTTTTTAAGTAATTTGGCACACTTTACTAGTTAGATAGGTTTAGAAATTATAAGATGTTCAAAAATAAATTTTTAAAATGCTTGAAAAATTTAACACTAAATAAGTTGCCAAAATTATGTCGATAATGAATGACAAATATATTGAAAATAATTAAAGTTTAAGAAGTTTAATAAAAATTAAAATATAATTATCAAAAAAAAAGTTTTAAATTTGTTTATTTAGGAAAAAATTAAAACATATTATAAAGTTGTTGAAGCACATAAGCATAACATATCATAACATTTTTTTGTTAATGATTTTATAGGAAACATGTAATTACCAGTACTATGTAAATATGAAAAAAAATATTGAGAAAGTAAAACATTTAAATACTTAAAAATTTTTATGTACTTCATGTAAGCTTATTGTTAGAAATATAATTATGATAATTATATTACTAAAGGCATAAAAATTTAGAATAATTCAAAAATTATTGGCATGATTGTAATTTCAATTTCGAATATTTAAATGATATGTTTAATTATCTGGTTAAAAATATCCTTATTGTCTAAACATAACAAAGCACTCATGATAGATAACAAGTTATACAATTGTAAAAGCTTTGTAAGCACAAATAAAATAAAAAATATAAATATTTGAACATTGTGCTATGAGAAAAAATTTAAAAATCACATAAATATTTCAAACTCAAAGTTGCCATAAACAATGCGTATAAAATAAAAAGTTTATTAAACATTAACAACAAACAATTGTTAAAAAAATGGGATAAAAAAAATAAGAAATTCTGGAAAGAAATGAAAGTAAATTTATTTTCAAAGAAATCAATTCAAATATAGAAGTGTAAGAAATTATATCGATGGAAAGTATTTTCGTTGTCCGAAAGAATGGACATGATATATGGAAAAAAGTATATTAAGAATATTTTTTCTTTAACTAAAAATGTAATAATTATTAGATTTAACAAAATAATTCTATTAAAAATTTAATATTAAAAATATTTAAAATATAGAATAATTTTTCTTAATAATTACAAAAACTATTCAACCATTAGTGAAATTTTTTTAAATAAAATTGATAAGAAATATAAAAAATGCAATGTTAAAACTTGTCATTATAATTAAAAAAATGAATATGTGAGAATCTTTTATCAATTTTATTTAAAAATGCATTATTATTGAATTATATTTGTTCTTGTAAGAACATAAATAAACAAAATTAAAATTATCCAATTCTGCAAAAGTTTTTTAATATGAAAATATGGAATTAATATTTTTAAATAAATTTTCTATAATTCATAATTTGCATAGAAAGATCGATTTTATTAATGATGTATAAATGTACACTAAATATTTAAAATATTTTTTGCAGTGTAAAATTTTGAAATTTGATTGTTCACCATATTTCAATGGATTATTTACTTTTTCTGTGTGTTTTACATAAACATTAAATATTTTGCAAATTCCCGTTCAGGGTTAATTTTTTTAAAATCTAACTCTTGTTTTTTTAAACTATTTTATGAGTTTAAATATTTTGTAATAATATTTTTTTAATAGAATATTTCTTTCATAATGGTATTTTGGCAATGCAAATTTTAGTAAAACAAATATTTTTAAAAAATTATGTTCTTAGTTAAAATGTCCACAACATTTAACTGTTCGAATTTTTAAAGTGCTCAAATTAACTTAATATTTTTAATTTTTTATATTTTTGTGACATTGTTTACCTCTAAAATAAGTTTTTGAGGAATGGTTCACCATGACTTGAATTTTTTAGAAACGTTTAGGAAAAAAAAATTTATAGAAAATTTTATGAAAAATTTTCTTGATATTACAGAAAAGCAAGATATGGAAATGTAAATTTAAATGTAAATAACAATTATGAAAATAGAATTTTGAGATACTATAATCGTAAACATGAAATAAAAGTCTAAAAAATATTTTATTAAGAAAAAGGCATGAATAGTGGTTATCTTTTTAAGAAAACACATACAAAGTTTAACGATTATATGCATAATACTCTTAAACTGATTGGGTAATCAAATAATAGCAAGCAATAAGCTTTCGAATGAAAAATATAACAATTAATTCTTAAAAAATTTAAATGTTTCAAATTTTAATGACTAAGGATTTTTTGCAATAAACAATTTTCCTATTAAGCACAACAAAATAATAACATGGATAAAAAGCATAAATGAATAGAAAGAAATGATTGCTAAAAATAATTCCCCAATTATGATATTTAAGTCATTAAATAAAATAACTCCTAAACATTTGTTAAGTTTTATAAGCATAATAAAATTAAATTCAAATAACTAATATGTAAGAAATTGTTATATAAAACATATATTTGTTATTTTGCAAAAGAATACTATTTCTTAGAATAAAGTATTTAATCTTATTAGTAAAATAGCTAAAATTATTTAATACAACTTTAGGAAAATTTAATAGTTCATTTTTCTATATGTTGTTTGAAATCAAATGTTTGCTTACTTAAAAGCGTTTTATAGTAATGTAAGAGCTTGAAGGCTTATGATCCTTTTTATTTGTTAGCGTGATGAACCAAATTAGGATGATCTTGTACTTGGATTGTTAATATGTTGACTTAAGAAATATGAATCTATTTTGTGTGTCACTAAAGTCATGTTCACTTTGTTTAATTAATGATGAGATGTGCAGTAAGTGAAACTATTTTTTGGAATGATCGAAGTTATGACTTCCAGATAAAGAATTTCAAGGAATTCATCCTAGGGCTTAATGTGAAAGATAGTGTTCAAACAGGATAAAATCTTTGATGATTTCATGGAACTTTTTGATGCAAGCATTGGTGAGTAAAACAAAGATATTTATTCAAAAGTCAAAAGAAGTTTGAGAAATTATTATTTTATTATTAGTTCTATTATGCATGTATTTTAGTAATGCATTACCATATCAAATTATTCTGATGAAATCACTATTTATTGAAATTATTGACAAGCATACATTCTTTTAAGTATGATTAACTCTTTTAAGTGATCATGAAAGAAATAAAATTGAGTACTAGAACATAGGTAGTGCTTAAGCTAAATTTCAAGGAGAGATAATAAGTATATCTATAAATGTGCCATTTTAAAACATTCAATAGTTTTTACTAAAGGTTTAGTTGATTGGATAAAAGTTAGAATTTTGTTGTTCAGTTATGAAAGAGATTTAGAGTGTTAAAATTGAAAACCTTTGTTATTCCATATCATTGAGTTAAAGAGGAACATAATTTCTATAAGTGAACTCTTTTGGTTCATGGAGCTATAACTAAAAACAAGTAATTTATTGATTAAGAATTGGTGTTTCTTTGAAATTGTAGATGCATAGACATGGTTCTACTATGTATCCTTTCATCTTTTCCAAATTAAAATTAGAGAAGAATTTCTAAGAATCTTTAACATTATGAATTTGTTTTAATTTGACTTCTCAAAGGTTTTGCTAAAAATAAGCATAAAGTGAGTGATAGAGTTTAAAATCATGAGCATTATAAAACCAAATATAAAATAATGCATGATAGAGAATTAATATCATTATATTTATAAATTATTATTAATATTTTTATTATAAATTTTGGTGATTAGTCTTTAATTATTCTTAACAACAAATAAATCATTTTTATTTTTGATATTTTTTTTTAAAAAATGTATTATAACTTGTACCCATCATTGTTGAAAGACAAATTTTGTGCAAATAATATTGGTCCATGAACCCCTTGATTGCATCTTTTGTATTCTTTTATCTTATGATTTATGAGAAATAGAGGGAGAGATATATGTGAAAAGAAAAACATTCATTGCATCCCAAGTTTGTGATATAGCTATATGAACTTTATATTTTGATCATGCTAGCACATGTATGCATGTATGATTTATATCATTTCTTTTCAACATTTTGCCAAAAGTTTTGTCATTATCAAAAGAGAAAAATTGTCTTTTGGATCATACATCTCCAGATCTTATATGTTTAATCAATTAGAGCATTTTGACCGAACATTTTATGGAGAAATCCACAAAGGAAGCATTCCATATAAGTGATGGTAACCAAGCAACAACTATGACTTAAATGGCCTATTAAGGAGTTATTGATCAATCTATTACTAGAGTAGCTAACCATCGGGAGTCCACTTGCAAAATACCTACAAGTTTGATTATTTATTATGAAAAAAATGCGAACGCCAACCCATCTGATTTAATTTCCTACCACCACTATATGGCATTGTGGAAACATAGTTTGGCCAACATTTTATTAGGGTAAGTGGGAAAAATATGTACTTGCTATAGAGGACACCGATAACCACTATTAGCCCCTTTTTGTGTAGCCAACTTCAATTTTATTGATGCTAATGTAAAGGACATGTAGAACTGGAACATAAAATCCCAATGTGGGCATGTACGATCCAATTTTAATGACCTAAACACACGTTTACATATGACCAAATTAGGTTATATAGAACAATTAATTCACCTCCATGATAATTGATTTCCAATGCATTATAATTTTAGCACTTATAAATATAAATATTTATATATGTTATTTCAATAACTACGACATCACTTCAACATTAAATAAAATAGTTAACATTTAAAATGTGTTTTAAAAAAAGAGGAAGAAAAAAATTATGGTTTAAAATAAAGAAGAAAAAAAAATTCACTTGACCACCTACACACTCCTCAGCCAAAAAATGCTCATTCCAATTGGGCAAAAAGATTCAGCAATACGCCAAGAGGAGCCATGGGTCAAGAAATCAGGTGAACTGACTCTGGTCAAACCTGAGTCTCGATCACAAAACAACCGTATATGGCTTGGATTAATTAGGCTAATGGAAAAACTCAAAAGCTGGCTATGCATTATGAGTGCGAACGAACTCATCAATTATGAAGTTATGGATAGAGTTAAGTTGGGCTAATATATATACATATGCATATACATATAAATATATATATATATATATATATATATATATATATATATATATATATGGAAGTGACTTAGATCATGTCTTTCCTTGTGTGCAAGGGGGTAGCCAGCACCATTAGGCCAACATATAAACTTAAAGGAAGTATTATAAATGCTAGGAATCATAACCAAGCCTATAATGTGGTACTAAACATCAGCTTTATTTTTTTTCAAACTAGAGCAAAATATTGTCAAATGACAAAGCATTTTTGGCTCAAATGGTCTTAATTGTGACTATTTTTATAAATAGTAGATGTTATCAAACCATCCATCTAACATTGCTAATCAAATGGATGAGACAAGTAATGTCATTTTCAATAGTAATTTTCATTATATCATTCATCTATTAAAGTTAATCATATGCTGGAGATTTCCTTTGCATTTGTGAATATTGTATGTCATTTAGCTAACCATTCATAAAGTTCTAACCAAAGCATGAAATTATCATCGTTGTACTGTAGCACATTAACACCATCCATCTAGCATGCGAGATCAAACAATCTAGATCAATCCTCATTTGGATTAGATCTAAACTATTTATTTAGTATTTTGAACAAGTGGCTCTTATTTTTTCTGGCCATACTAGACAACAATCACTGTTGTTATTCATATTTAGCATTCAAAAAACCTACTTGTGTTTATTTCAGACTCTAAAATGCGAATGGCTCTTTTGGGTGATCTTTGTAGCCAGTAAAAAATTATTTTATTCTATAATATTCCTATGATATTAGAGTAGCCATAGAAGTTAGAAGATTAATGATTTTAACCTAGTTAAGACAATATTTTCGAAGCAAAGGTGTAAACATAAAGTTACAATCTCATTTTGGTTCACTTAATAGAGACACATTTTTTACTCATTTTTTTCTCTTCCTTGCAATAACATTTTCTTGGAATGCACATCTTATTGGTAGTTACTTTAGGATTGATTTCTTATATCCATATTTCTTTTTTAACCTTTTTAAAAAATATTGTATTAATATAAAATCTAGTTTGGCTCTATTTTTCTTAATAACATAAGTGGAAATTATGGTTATTGTAAACTTTTGATAAGTGTAATACTATTCTAACATCATATCCATTGACTTGTGTTCGATATTCCATTACAAGTGAATAATTGATTGTTAAGGCTGTATATTATTTTGTATTCAACATCAATATTGTAAGGGTATGATTTGTAAATATTTCCTCTACCAATTACAATGAAAAAGTATAGTTTCTTAGTAAAATCCTCGTTGTTATGAGTTAGGGTGGATGTAGGCATGGGTAGAGCCAAACAACCTAAAAATATTCACTTTTATTTTCTTTGTTTTTCTATAATTTATGATATTTATCTTATTTGATGATGTTTTAAATAAAAACATATATAAAGGATATTCCAAAAAAATATTTTTATCAATTTTAAAATATTTTATTCAATTTTTTTTAATTGTTTTCTTTTTACAATTTTATTATTAAAAAATTTTAAATTAAAGATTTTTTAATACTAAATTTTAATTTTAAAAAATATTTTCAAAATAAGAAAAACTTTAATAGCATAGTTCGCCCACTTCCCTCATATTTTTATGCATTTTCTTAACATAGATTACAACATAAAATACTTAAATTATAATGAAATAATTCTCCACGACTATGCACGTAGATAAACAAATGTGAAAATTCTTTATAATATTAAAAACTTTTTGATATTTACTTAGTTGTAATTTATTGATTTATATTTTAGAATTACAAAATTGAAAATATTTAAAGTACTATTTATCATCAAATTATGCAAGAGTTTTATGTATTTAACTATTTAATGTAAAAAAAACTTATAACCGTGTGCAAGTCATAAAGGCAAAATTTCTAACATAAATAAAAATATATGAAAAATTTATTAAAACATTTAAATAAAAAAGATAATCTCACATTTAAAATATTTAATTATGCTTGATATGCAAGGATGTATATTATTTTTTTTATAAATATGTTATAGTAATACAAAAAAAAATTATGTGCTACAACAACAAAAAAAAATGAACACAACAATTTAATAATACTTTATAAGAAAAATAGTTAAAAGTGTGAAACAAAGTTATTATAAATAAAAAATGTCAAAAATAAGATAAATTTAAATTTTTTTAGCAATGTGAAATATCAAAACTATTTAAAAATTTTAAAAAACACACAAAATATTAAATCATTTTGATTGAAAAATGTTTTGAAAATTTATAAAAAAATGTTAACTTAAATCAATTTATATTAAAATCTATATAATTCATAGAAATAATAAAAAAATAATGAAATTTTATGATCACAAAATCTTTAAAGTGTAAAAGATCTATAATAAAACAAACTATAATGTAAATGTTTATAGACAATTATCAAGTTGTTATTAAATTGTTAGAATAAAAAAATTATGTTGAAAAATATTTGTGTAATAGCTAACCATTTGAAATTTTTAACTTCAAGCTCACAACTAACATATCAAAAATACTATAAACCATGGAAGAAAATATAAATTAATTAATCCATCAGAATAATAAAAATCTAGAAATTTGTCCCTATAAATAGTTTACCAAAAATGACATTTAATGTCAATGTCTTTGTTGCAAAACAAAATCCATACAACTATTGCCAAAAGTTAAGTTTTAAATGTTCAAAATGAATTGTTTAATATAAAAAATATTTATTTTGATTTAATGCTTTCAATTTATAGTATATCAAGGTAAATAATCACAGTAAGCTAATAAAAGTGTATTAAGTAGCCTATATAAACGTTATTAAAAATTTATAAAAATCAAAGTTTGAATTAATGGTCTTTAATTTTTAATACACAGTGCAATGATTCTTAATATTTGAAGGTAAATGCAAAATGTAATATAACTCAAGAATAGAACATATTAAAAAATTTAGAATAATAATTACCAAAAAAATTGAAAATGTTCATACTTAATGGCAAACAAGTGTACAAAAAAACATTTATAAACAAAAATTTAACATTGAGAATTTAATTGAAAAATTCATAACATTTAAAAACATGCTAAACACAAATGCAACACTAATTTAATTTTTTTTAAAGGATAAGAATTAAAAATAATGTATCATTAGAAGTTGTTTCATTGAATCATATTATTGTTAATTTGCTACTAAAAGCTAAAAGACATATATTTTAAAAGATTTACTTTTAACTAATTATTAAATAAAAAAAGTATGTGTCATTTACGTAAACTTTGTAAAAACATAAAGAAATAAATATTTAAAATTAAAAATTAAATTTTTTAGCTAAAAAAATATAACGTTTTTGCAACTATCAAAAAATGCAAATTATTGATTATTTTTATAATAAAAATAAACATTAAGCCCTACTTATAATTAGTCTGTTTTCATTTACTTGATATTTTAAAATTTTGTTATTAAAAATTAAAGTAGCTTAGACTTTAAAAACATTGATTACAATGAATATATAGATAAAAAGATAAGTTCCATTTAGATAAATTTTTAAAAATTAAAAAATAATATATATATATATGAAATATATCAAAATATTAAAGTAATTGAATGATTTTTGTACTTAAATATTAATTACTTTTCTTCATAATACAAGTTGACTTTGTTAAATGTCTTAAATAAAAAAAATTAAATTTCAAACATTTATAAAACATCAATATAATGAAAAATAAAAAAACTAAATAATGCATAAATAAATTACTTTAAAAACTTATTCTCATCACGAAAGTGCCAAAATTTACTAGAAAGAACCAAATGATTAATTTATTAGATGTAGTATATTTTTATATTTTAAATTAAAATAATGTATAATTATGAAAATAGAATATAATAGAGAACTATTATTAGTTTTTAAAAGACAATTATGTTAAATATAGATAGGACTTATGATCATTATTGGGCCTAAAAGGCTCATAAAGTGATGCAAGATAAGCATTTGTACTTGATTCACCTTAGTAAAAACCTTTCTTGGATAAGCAAATTGACCGAAAGGATGATTAAGATTGTTAAAGAAAGCAGAAACAATAATTAGAGTGTAAGACCATTTCAATTGCTCATATGAAGCAGTTATAGCAAAGCAGTAAAAGACCAAGACACTTATTTTTTTATCACATTTTAACTTTGTTTACCTTTTTTACGTACTTTTGTGTCATGCAAAAACTAAATAAAAAATTACAATTATTAAGACTTTTTTTTGCTTCTTAGTTTTGTGTGTTACTTAAAGTTTTTGCAATAGTTTCTAGTTGGTATATAAAATCTTTTAATTTTATGTTTCTTATTATTACAAATATAATAATTTTTATAATATTTTCTTTTTTATGTGGAGTTTGCAAATATCATCATTCTCATATAACAAAATAATTTTTGAATTAATTGAAATCATGGCCTTAAAGAGTCTTGATGCCTAAAACATGCATACTATGCCATTAGTTATCGATCCTTATTTTCCTCATCCTATTACTCTACTTCTTCCACTATCATCCACTCCATCAATTTGGACATCAAACGAAAGGCAATGATCTTATTTAAGTATTTTCATCCTGAGTTCTTTCTAACTATTCATGCTGCATGCCCAATTCTAAACAACCTATATAGGCATTTCAAGCCTTGAACAAATTTTTACACTAACAGCTCTGCCACATGTGGTTTTCCATTGTGCAACAATGCTAGCCACAACATTGAGCCATTCCTACCACCTTTTATGCCTCAAAATGTGGATTGTTTTTGCAACAAAAGCCCTAAGCATTGAATGGACACTAAAGAAAAATTCACCTAGTCTATCTCAAAAATTAGTTTTTTTAATGCATGACTTTAAGCTAGATTTTAGGAGTTTGTTAAAAAAATAATTTATCAGTAGTTCTTATAAAAGGAATTGAATCAAATGTAGTGTCAGAATGGAGTTCAATTGCAAAAAAGTAAATTAGGAAGTGAAAATCAAAGTCGAGGAAAAAAGATTTAGGTCTTAATGGATTTCTAAGTCTTAATAGTTCTTTTTCAAATTTTGTAACATTACAAGTACCCATAATTCACGTTACGTGTTTTTGTTTTTTTGGACATCCAAGTTAAAAGTTTGCAAAAGAACATTATTTACAACAAAATAAAATGAATAAGATTATATTTATTTTCTACACTTTGTACTTGCCCAAATTTTCTATAATAGATTATATCCTAATTTTATTGCCACTTATTAGTTAGATATATACAAATTTTAGTTTATTCAAAGTGTAATTCAAGGTGACAATAAAAGATTTGAATTATTCAATAATTTGCTAAAAATTGAGGGCATAAGCCATTTAAATTAGTACCTAATTTTTGTTGAATATATTTTCCATTTATTAGAGTCATCGTATAACCTTTTCACACTCCTTGTAGACCTTTGCATTGATAAAGTTTAAGTTAAATTTAGTTTTCTCTTACTATTTATTTTAATTGCAAACCCTTTAAAAAAATTATGTAAACTTAGTTTATGTTTTGTAACTTGATATCTTGCTTGAATGAAATTTTTTCATTATTAAGAAATATATAATTTTTTTTCAATAGTAACTAAATTAAATGATCATTCCACCAAGACAGTCAAATGGAGCAACTTGAAACTTTCAGGGATGACATAGAAACTTTAATAATCAAACTAGAAATCAAATTAATTGTTTGACTAAAATAGTGCATGGTATGCACATTAAGATAAGAGATTTTATTGCAATAGACCTAGTAGATAACAAGCAGAAATAGACATTGATCTTGAGGAGCAATATTACAATGAAACCTAAGACACGTAGAATGGATATGATATGTTATAAGTAGTGACAAAATTATAAGGATACTATTATGAGATCAAAAATAATGTTAACCAAACATGATCCTAGTTTTACTAGAAACCATATCCTAATAAACTTTTAAATCAAACAACGCAATTAGAGATTTCTTTTTAATAGCATAAGTTTGATAAATATTAGAAAATTTGTTTTGAAAAAATAATGTTATTTGGTCTTGCTATGATTTTCAAGAGTAATGCTTGACTTGAGGAGCAAAGTTTTGGTAGAATTTTAATCTAATGGGCATTAGTAAAAAAAATATTGTCAGGTTGAAGTATTACACTAGTTTTCCTAAAAATTATCTCAATAAATTCCATAACCATAAATAAGGTAGTTCTACCATAGTTGAATACAGTAATCTATTTGATGATATTGTCTAGAATACCAATTGTGTTAAACCAAATAAAGAAGTGTCCAAATGGATTTTTTATGGAACCTAAGAGAGGATTTTTGAACGATGTTTCCTTGCATGACCCACATACTTTGGAGGATGCACTTTCCCTAACACAATAAACTGAAAGATAAAGAAGGCATTTTACATAATTTAATAAATAAAAACTTCGAGGGTAATAACAAATGCACCAAAGTCTTATACTTGATGAAGGGTACCACCTACTATAGCACATAGACAAATCAGTAGAACACAACTACTAAACTAAATAGAAGAATGGGATATGTATTGTAAACAAAACTATTGTATTATAAATTAATTGTAATTGGCTCTCTATATCAACGTAATACACTATTTGTAATTGGCTCTCTATATCAACGTAATACACTATAACCCTAATTATGATTTCAATTTTAAGAAATAAAAGCTAAGAAATTCATACAGACCGTTTACTCCACAAAAGAAGTTGTTGTTAATACAAGACTTAATAAATAATCATAGTACAATTTGTCGATTTATCATGGAAAGCTTTATATTTTAAAAATTATTGATATGACAAAGGAATTCATTTAAAACGATATAACTCATACATATAATATATTTATGTAATAACCCCAAAATTTAGAAATTTGGGAAAAATATCTGAATATTTTATGATACAATTTCTTATATCTCAAAAAATTATATTATCCTAAACAATTTGCAATAATGTTATATAGGGTTGTTAAAATAGTTAGAAAAGGATAACACTTAACAAAATTAGTTGATAACAAGTTATTATGAGCCGTACTCGACCATCAAACTTGACTACTAAGTGAATGATAAATCTATCTTAACATGAAGTGATTTCTAAAAAGATTGTTATTTTTTTATGAGATTTGTCAAAGAAGCGAAGATAAATGCATCACCTTGAATAAATTTATCATGGACTAGTAAGCTATGATTGATGCCAACTAAAATAAGGTATGAGAGAGAAAGTTTTAGTTGAAATCATTTCACTTCTAAGAAAAACATTCTTCTATGGACTATAAGCTATAATAATTCATTGTCTTTGGCTCAAAAAAATAGTTTTACATTAATATGGATAATCACTTCTATTTTATACTTTGATGATTCTTTATATTAACATTTTCATGAATTTAGGAATATAGAATGGCCAATTTTTTATGAATTCTCAGTGTAAAGATTGTTAAGTAATAAATATGACATCCATATAAGGGAGTTTTTGAATTATGGTAATTGTCGATCATATTTTCTATTGCTAAAGTCTCTTTAGAAAATTTTGATAGAATTCACTAGTTTTGTAGAAGAGCAAATATCAAGATGACAAGTATTCTTACTTGGTCTGACATCCAATTTTAACATAAAGGACTAGTAAAAGGACTAAAGCCCCTTCAACAAATATATAAACAAACAACCAACATTGGAACAAAATTTGATCCAATAATTATCCCAAAAGATCGTAAATGTTATCCCAATTAACCTGTAATAAAGGTCTTGAAGGACCATAAACACTTGCCAAAAGGAGCATAAAATACTGGACCAAAACATCCTACAAGTAGTAACACAAAAGACAAATACAAGGCTTACACATAAGATTTTGATGATTTATATAGAGATATATTAGTTGTAAGATCCTTAGATTGAATAGTATTTTTGGTAAAGAATTTTGAGTAACATCTGCTATTAGTACTTTCAAGGAAACTTTGATCTACTTGTGTGGTTGTTGCAAAGAATTTTAGGGCACATATAAAGTGTTCAAAAAAAAGTGAAAAGGCTAATGAGCACTTGAATATTATGGTGAAATGCTACCCATCAACATCTAAATTTCTAAAGAAAGGAAAGTTAAAGCATGAGGTGTTCAAGATATATAATATTCTAGGTCTTCCTTTACTCTCCATTCATTGTGGCTCATCGCAAATTTATTCAAATTATAAAAAATTCACTTTGAGCATTTATTTTGTGCTATTACCTTATTATTAGGATATCTAATTATGATTATTGTGTTAGTCTTTTTATCTTAGTTTTGATTAACACCCAAAAAACAATAATTATTGTTGATAGATTAACTTATTTAATCTTGAGATGCATTATCTAAAACATTTAAGAAAGGTGATAGCTAAACATCACAAGGGTTTTTTTGTCATCAAACAATCATGTAATGATAAATGGCTTAATAAGTTGATGCAGTTAAGCAATAGAAATTTAAGAATTTAGAATACATGATGTCCTCAACATTACCATCAACTTCACTAAGATTTACCTTGGAGTTAATGGGTGCAAGATTGTCATTTTGAGTATTTAATATAGCAAAATATGAATATATTCAAATGGTAATCGAAGATAAAATGATTTTTATAATTTACTCAAAAGCCTAATAACCATAAAGTTGTTGCATTTTAATTAGCACTACTTTTTACTATTGTATGGCATAGTTGTTAAGCATGTCCAACAAAAAATTTGTTACTAGCACCAACAAAATTAAGGAGCTTAAATGAACCAATGTAAAATAGTTCAATTAGGATATAGATTGAAGTAAAACATAATGCATATGGAATTTGCTAATGAATATTACTCAAGTTTAGCCTTATCCCATTGCACTTATAAATGTTGATTTTAGAAAAGGATAGATCTTAATCATTTTGTTTGGATAATGAACTAGAAAAGATTTTAATAAAGAGGACAAAAAGGAGAATCGAGCATACAAAATATAGTCGAACATTTGCAAGATATAACAATAAAAGCTTAATGATTATTAAACAAAATCAAAAACAAAAATCATGATTATTTTATAACTTGAAAAAATAATTTTATAAAATTATTTTTAACTCTCTAAATTAGAAGTAACAATCTTCCTTTATGATATTGTGATACAGTTCATTAGCAAAATAATGAAGTAATCAAATTAAGTTATTTCTAAAGAGTCAAATGTTGTAGCAAATATACTTATTATTTTGATTCCTTATTGGCTACATTACATCACCCATTCAAATTAGCCATATTTTCAAAATCCATTTCTTCATATTCAACTTATATTGGAAAGAATAAATGAACACAATTTCAAATTTTGATAAACATTTTAAAATGTATCAAAAAATAATGAGAATTTCTTTGAATGTATACAAAAAGAATTCTTATGAATTCTCAAAAGAAAACAAGATTTCAATTCATGATAGTTTTTGAAAATCCCTTCAAAATAGAGACAAACGATAGTAGGCTGGCCTGGTCACATTGAATGTTTTCCTGACTCGATGACAATAAATTTTTGCTAGGAGAATGTTATGGTTAACTAATTAGGACATAGCTCACAATTAAATGAGTGTCCCCATAGGTCATTAACTAAGAGACATTCCTCCATCTTTCCAAAGGTTTGCATTTGGAAAATTCCATGGGTTCTTTAATGGTAGTGCAAAAGATGAAAATTGATATTACAAAAGTAGTTACTAATAAGGACAAATGTAATTTCAATAAAAAGTTAAATATGTACCATATCATATGATTTATAAGAATGAGATGTTAATGAAGATGTTATATTTGCATAAACAAATGGCATTCCATTCTTCATGTATGTTCATATGAAGGCAAGATGATGCAAAAGCATGTAAATGTTAAGTTAAATCGATAAATGTTACCTTCCCAATGTTTTATTAATTTTCAACTGTAGTAAACAAAAAAGTTAAACTTTGGTCTATATGTAACTCATTTTATCAATATTAAAAAATTATTTTGTTATATCAATTTCTTTCTTGTAAGTGCATTCAGATAATGAATCCTGGAAAACATATGTAAGAAATTCAACAGCTAGGTATTTTTTCAAGAGATTAATTTGATGTGTTGGGAAAGAATGTAACTTTCATCAAACATAAAAAATGAATAATTCCTTGAAGAATCGTTTTTAAAGTTACTTTATTTTTCTTTTTCATGTCATGACTTAGGGTAATATTGTTGAGCTAGTAAGACAATTGTGAGCATTCAATAGTGTATGAAACATAATTTTCAAGCTACCTTTTCTATTACATAGGTATGAGAAGGAATGACTTCAAAAAGGAATTTATAATAATAGAAATGCCTTTCAAAGCTATAAATTATAAGTTATTATTCATACAATACATCTATAACACTTAAAATTAGAACCATAAAAATATTAAAAGTCTAATAACTATTATGGTATATTTTCACTAACATATAATATATTTTAGCTAAATTATGAAGTAAGATGTTAGGATAGCACATTAAGAAAAGCTTTCTAAATTACACTTTGCATACAGATTGTTATATTAATGTATAAAACATTCATTTCAACTATCTAAAGTATGTAAAGGAAAAGGTAGTGTGTGAAGTGCTTAATCATGAACCCAAGAATTACATGAAGTACATATCATTTATCATGTAATACGTTTTGTTAATTTGGATTTAGTTGCTTTAGTAGAGTCAAACCAAAAGTTTAACAATCATACAATAATAAAAATATATAGTTTCACATGAACAAATTGTAGAGTAATGTACAATAATGTTCTATGATACATTTAGTTCATTTTCCATAAGTGCTTTGACCAAATTTGAGAACATTTTAATATAGAAACTAGAGAATTCTTTTGGTTGTTTGGAGCCATTGAAAGTTATTCTATAATGCTATAAAAGACACCAAACTTAGAAAATGTAAATAAAAATTTGTACATCACTTACAAACCTTTGGTGTTAAATACCATAATTACCATTGAAGAATGGTAAAGAAAAAGAAAGGTTGTACCAAGAAGATATGTTGGTTTTTTCTTAGCCTTTCAAGCTAGCATTACATAGAGAAAAGTTGAATATCTCTTCCATATTTTTTTACATTGATCCAATGTGCCACTTGATTTTGCTAATAGTAATACAACTTTTTATTTGTAAGCTTTATTTTTTTTCTTTTACCTAATTATTAGAACTTCAACTTTACATCTTATTTTGTTGACACTCTTATAAGATCCTTTTTTCCCATGATTGCATGGCCCATTTATCATATCATGCCCTACCTTGCATAAACTCAATAAATTGTGATGGAGAGCACAAAAATATCCATTTACTAAAGAGTCCTAGAATGACTATTATAATTGTTAATTCAAAGCATAAATTTAAGCTTAAAAGATATTTACATCAAGGAATGATTAGTAATCATATTTAGTGAATCAGGCAACCACTAGACAAAAGGACTATCATAATTTAGACTTTGGAATATTTTGTACAACTTATAGCATTGTTTTATTCTTCAAACTTGTTCAAGAATATACCATTTGACGAATTTAAGCACGATAATACACATAAGCAAGCCATTTGCACACCTAATATAAGGCTTTATAAGGCTAGTATTGTTGGACTTCATTATGTTTTAAATAGGCTTTTGAAACTTAGCTAATAGAGAGGTTTATAAAGGAGATTCATAAATTAAAGAAAAGAAAATGGGTTGTGAAAGTCCCTCAAAAGAAGTACTTTTTCAACAAACAAAGATTGATCTATTTTGAGGTAAGGGTCAAGGTTTTCCTAAGGGTTCAACTGATTTTGAGAAAATTAACAATTTGAAAGAAATAAGAATTATTATCTTAGCAGTGTGGATCATAATTGATTTTTGAAAAGAGTAGCTTAGTGGTGTATGAACATAGGTGGCTAAAAGTCATATTGTGGAGCATGTGGATTTTATGCATCAAATAATGAGAACTACATGCCTTTTACATCATAAGTTATTTAATAGTAGAATAGAGATCTTTAGTTGGTAGATCATATGTTAGTTGAATGATAAATACTTTTCAAAAATATCATAAAAATTATTAGGCAAACTTATGCAAAAATTAAGCCATTTTTTTGTCAACTGATAGATACTTTTCTTCATTCCATGTATTCAAACTAGATTATTTTATTTGTTGAACACATAACATTATGTATGCATAGAAAGAAAAGTCACTCATTGTTATAGGTCCAATTGTTTTCCAAATACCCTTCTTGGACTTGCAGAGATTTTTAAACTCCATTATATCACCATCACATTCTCCTTATCATGAAATTTATTGAATTATTTCAAAATAAATTAAAACTAATTGAGAAGTTGAAATTAATCTGATGAGCGAATCTATTAAATCCCATATTAATAGTTTATTCTTTTTCCCTTTTGCCATTTTGCAAACATTATTTTTTTTATTTCTACCAACATAAAGATTCTTTCCTTTTATTGCAATTTTTCTTCTTCTTACCACATTGGTCTGGTAAGAATAAGAATTTAATTGTTAAAGAAATTATAATCTTTTTACTCTACAAATGTTTCATCAGATTATTCAAAATAAAACATAATTCTAATTCACTTTTTCTACAACATAATACTTCATGATGTGCCATTTCTACAATTCATAGGCACTTCTTATTATATGCAAATTTGATAACTATAACTACAAATCTAAATTTCCTCCAAATTAAAAATTTTAAAAATTATAGTATGTCGTCTAAGGTTTTTACCTTTATCTTAGCTTTACTATTATTTTAAATACAAAAAGCTAGGTTAAACTTTAAGTGAATGTAAAAGGCATATTACACCTCCCATTAGAATTAATATATCAATTTCGAGTCGTTACATGACAAAATATTTTCTAGTACACGATATGTCCTTACTATATTATCTATTACATATATCTATGCATCTCTATAAAGTAAATAATTTTAATAAGAATCCTACATATTTCGTTAGCCAATCCATGTCTAACCATATCACATCTTATCATTATTAATCTTTTAGAGGTGTAGTATGAAGTACATGGATATTTAATCTACATCCTTTGGTTTATTGGTAGATTAGACATTTAAGTATGTAATCTCATATGCTCCTTACTTACCAAGTCCCCAAATGTTTATCTACTAGACTTCGTGCATTTTAGTCTTTCCAAGATGTATGGAGTACCTTGTTTCATAATGCAATAAAAGTTTCTTCTTATTTACTTTAGCTCTAATACATCAAATGGTTTTACTATAAAGATTTTTAATCTTTTAATAATCAAAAATTTTTCATAGCCCTCTAGGACTTGTGCTTCCTCATCCCTATTTTAAAACTCTTAAACGTCTTATAGACAATCTAATTGAATTACATTTGTGGAAAAATATTTTTTTATAATATTCATTATCGAATTGCACGTACTCATGGTTTGTTAACAAGCTATCAAATAATTCCTTCTTATATAAACGATGTACAATCTTGTTAGCTTTCCCAATGTTACATATAATATTCTAATCGTAGCCATTGAATTGTTTTTGCCATGTCTTATATCTTAAATTTGGTTCTTTCTAGATGAAATCATATTTGAAATTTTAGTCATATAAAATATTTCTCTTTTTACCTCATACAAGCCTTTCATCAAAATTGTTAATGCAAATATAAGTGTAAACAATCCCAAATCATGTATTGCATAGTTCTTTTAATGAAGGATAACTGAGAGGCATATGACATACTCATCCAAATCATTATAAATATATAAGCTCACAATGTAATCAAGCATTAATGTATACATGAAATACCATATTATTGTCAAGAAAAGCAAAACTTTTGTTGAGATTTGTTTCACCTTGGCCATTTGAAAATTTCTCACACAACTAGTTCCATAAAAATGCATTAGAATTTTTACTTAACCACTATTAAACCTATGAAAACTTTTTTTGATACAATTTAACTTATTCTATAAAATGTTTTTGCTTTTGTTTAGTTATATTATTTTGTAATTATAATTCTCTTCTCATGTCACATTTACATATCTTTGATTTCGTTATAGTACATTCTTTCAATTTATGTTATTTAAACTTTGATATATATTTAACTAATATAAACATAATAACTAATTATTTTTTAGGTTTAATTAGTGTTATGCTTCATGGTAATTCCAAATGAGATCTGAAAGAGGAAAAATAAACATAAGTGACCTCAATTCAACGAGCTTTATCAAACAAATATTCACTTTATCATATTTAAATAGTTTATCTCTTAAGGCACTGGTATGCTTTATGAAGAATTTCATTTTGTACCTAATTTGATGATTAATTATACTTATCTCAATCACCTTATTTTCTTAATGCATTACAATTCCATAAAATATTACACATTTCTTTAAATTTCTTTCTTCGATTTCGTAAAATTACTTAAAAAATCTAATTTTTCTCTCATATGAACTTCACATTACTTTGACTTCATAACATTACAATGCTTCATTTTATCCCATATATAATTTATTATTAATTTTTTAAATATTAAAATTATAATTTATTAATATTATGTTTATTTATTTTGTAATTTGCAGTAATTCAAAATATTGTCACATCAAGATGAAACAAATATTGTTAGACAAATCTCTATGAGATATATCATATTTAATATTGTTTTTATTATTTTAGAATTTTTTTATTTTGTTGTATTTCAAAAGCATTATGAGTCTTTTCGATTCTTACTAGGTTTTACATTCAAGAATATTACACTCCATTCAAGTATCTTGAAAAGCAACTTTTTCATATAATTGATATGTTTTGCTCATATTTTTTGCTTTTATTTGTTTATATTACTATGTAACTATTCTCTTCTTCTGTGATGAATATGTCACTTTTAGTTTATTAAATTATATTACTTCAATTTATTTCATTTCAAATTTAATATTTATTTACTTATTGTTAAATTAATAAGTTATTATTATTTATGCTTGTTATTTCTTCGATAATTCACAACAATTACAAACAAGGTTCAATGGAGGTAAAATAAACATCATTAGAATCATTTGGATATGCTCTATCCATCTAAGTGTTCACTTTTATATTTCAAGATATTTTCATTAAGGTTTTGGTATATTTTTCTCATACTTTTTATTTTCAACGAATTTAATGGATAATGATATTACAATTAATCTTCATAGTGTCGTACAATGAAACTTCCTTATATAACATACATCATTTCAAATCTTTTTTTTATTTTTTTAGATTACTTTACAACTCTAAATCTCATCTTATGTTATAATTATAATGCTGTGGCTTATCTATTTTATGTTGCTTTAATTTATCTCATATTAAACCTAATATATATATATATTTCTAAATGTCAAAATAATAATTTATTATTATTTATGCTTATTCATTTTTAACATATAGTAATTCCAAACAATGTGCCATCAAGAAAAGTAAACTTCATTAGACTAGTTTAGACAAGCTCTATCCATATAAATATTCATTTTTAAAGTTTGAAATATTTTATTTTTTACAGTATTGACATGCTTTACAATTCATTTTTAAGTCATACCAAGTTTAACGATTTAATATACTTCTCAAAATGTCCTTAGTATCTCAAAATGCATTTTCTTGTACAATTAATCTTAATTCCTAAAAGTATTCACTCTAATTTAGTGATATTATGATGTAACTCAAAATCTATTATCATGTGAGATTTGCATTGCTTTAGTTTTGTTATATTACATTTACTTAGTTTACATCATTTAGAATTTAATGTATATTTAATTAAAACAATAATAATAATTTTTATTATTTATTTATATTTTATTTGATAATTCAGAGTAATTTTAAACAAAGTTAGATTAAGATAAAATGAACTTTAGTAGACTAATCATACATGCTTTACCTAATTAAATATTTTTTATATATTTAAATATTTTATTTTACATTATTTTATCTAATGTTATGAGACATTTTAGTTGCTATCTGATTTGTTAATTGATTATGTCACTATTAATCTCATTAGCATGTTGTATTATGACTTTTCTACATAATTTATCTCATTTTCTTATGTTTTAACTTTTGTTAACTTATATTACAATATTACTATAAATCTCCTCTTATGTGACCATTTCATGTCTTTTATTTTGTGATATCACAATTCTTCCATTTGTGCCATTTAAGATTTGTTACATATTTTCATTACATGTAAATAATAATTTATTATTATCTACTTTTGAAATTTATAGTAATTGCAGACAAAGTTTGACTAAAATGAAACAAACAACATTAGGCTTACTTTCACAATCTTTATTAAATTAAATATTCAATTTTGTATTTTTAAACTTTTTTCTCGGTATTTACTAGATAAGATATTCTACTTTGCAATTTGTTTGATAATCGAAGCAGTCACAAATGGTCTCATTAGTATATTGAAATTGAAAATTTCTTAAATAATTTATCTCATTTTTTAAAATGTGTTTGGAAAGATATGGTTATATTGCTATGAAACTCAATTTTGCCTTTTATTTGATCTTTACATCATTTTGATTTGGTTATATTATAATGTTTTCATTTCTCACAATTAAACTTTACTATATAATTACTTTGTACTTAAATAAAAGTTTTTTATTATTTATTCTTTCTTATTGTGGTAATTTATAATAAATAAATATTCTATTCAATTGAGACTAAACAATGATTATGTACTCATCTCGATAAGCTCCATCTATTTTAATATTTAATTTTATATTTTTTCTTATTATTTTATTAAGTTTTGGCATGTATTAGGATGTATTTTTATTTATATCTAATTTGGTGATTGAGAATGTTACTCGAGATCTTCTTAGTAGCTTGCAAAGCAACTTTCCTCTAAACTTTATATAAATTCTTTAAAGTTTTTTCTTAGAATTAATTATATTATTATTTACCTCAAAACATCAACTCATGTGATCTTTACTTTACTTCATTTGGTTGCATTATATTATTTTTGTTAACCTTATTTCAAGAAAAATTGTGTATTTATTTATTATGAAAATAACCTTTTATTATCAATGACCACAAAGACTTTGAGTTCTCACAAGCAATCCTTGGTTAGCATCACTTGTGGCTAAGACTAGGATGGCATCTAATCTTCTTGAATCCCTTAACTCTCATTCTTTATTATTGAAAATAAATTTGTAAAATTCTCTTGTAATGGTTTTTCTTTCATAGATCCAACAATTTTAACATTTACTATGATATATGCATGCCCAGGTTATTGCTCTTAATCTTTACATTAATTTCAAAGGACATCATAATAGGATCAAAATCCTATGATGTTAACCCATGGTAATGTATATAGATCATGGGCATTGTTTGAGCAATTTAATTTCTTCAATGTAATGATGCAATAAGCTACACGTACCAAGATAAAGACAAACTACATCTACATCATTTACAAAAAGATTAGGGTAGGCAGGATAAAGAAAAAGGTTGAGCTATCAACCCAAATAATGGTGTAACTAAGCGCTTTTTAACTACAATAACTTAAACATATGCTATTAGAGTTAGAATTATTTTGGCTACTAGAATATGACTTTCCCTCCAAAGGATCATCATTAAGGGATTTAGTTGTACTCATTCTAATTACTAGATTCATGAAACTTTGTATTGCTATCAATTGTCAATACCTTCCCACATCAACATTGGCAATTTGCATGCTTGCTGCCATTCTTGGATGTGGTAGCCTTTCACAAGCTATCTCTTAAGAATCAAACCCTAATTTTCTAACACCCATCATAGCCATGGTAGGCCCCTATACTACCATCAAAAGTTGATATGATAGAAATTTGAATGATGCTTTGCCTACATAAACATGATGTGATATGACAAGTTCAAATGAAAATTTAAGGAGCTGGGTGAAAGCTCACATCCACATTTTATGTAACAAATGCATCCCCTAAACAAGTTAAGATTTGATGCATGTGTTAGCTCTAGAATTGCTATGATTTTTGTATAACATGGGCTTACAAAAAACTATAACAATTTTAAGATGTGATTCATTATTTCATAGTTTTAAAATGTTCATAAATACCATTGCATTGACTAATCTTTGAGATAAGCATATGACTACTTGCAACTTTAGCCATGTAAAAACACGAAGATAAAGCATTAGGCAGCACCTCATGTCATAGTTGACATGTTCACCATGTCTTGTGACACTCCACAAAAGAAGAGTGAATTCTATCTCGTTTGGATATTATCTATCAGGTATTGAAATGTTGATGCTCAATAATAGCATTCTTTGATGACAAACCTCCTTTGTAGAGAATGAAGAACAAAATGAGTGATTTCTACGATTGTGCCAACACAAGAGCTGGGAAGATCACTTGTTGAATAACATTACAAAATGTCAATAGTTCCAACATAGGAGAAGTGTGGCATAAAATGGATAATTAAATGGGAACCTACAAATTTGATAGAAAAGTAAGCAACATATAAACTACCTTCGTAAAAAAGCTTTGATTACATGACAAAGCCCAACACATAATGACCAATCACACCAAGAGGTAGCCAAGCCACAAGAAGTAGGACATAAAAAACATCTTTTATATAAAAATGATCTCTTGCCAATCAAATCCCATTAGTCTAAAGATATTTCAAGATTTATAAAAAGAAGCACAAAGGGTTTAATTATATATTGAAGGACTAAGGTAGCACTCATATGTCTTGTCAACCAACAAGCCTTTAGAAAATGGCATAGGATTACAAACGATCTATTATGACCTGCACCAATCAAAGAATCATTAAAATGGATGGAAGTATTGCACGTCCCAAATTCAGGATGACCAGCACTACTAATATAACTATAAAATGTTTTTTCCAAGACCCATGGCAAGAAAGCAAGCACATTTCGTGCTCCAAATTGGGCCAACCATGAAGCAGCACCATGTTAATAACAAAAAAAATTATAATTACACAACTGACAAGTCATGCTTGTAGCGCCCTACCAAGCTGCATGCATATGAAGATATAGCATGAGGGTGAGGCTTGCCACCATGCAACACACTATCAAAAGGAAACAACACACTGTACCAACACATGGACAAGTGCAATTTGCATCATGGAAGTCCCACTATGACATAAGTAAATTTCTTAGGCAAAGCCCTGAGAAATTAGAAAGTATCATAGTTTTAGTTAACACAATGTCAAGTCCCCATTGGACAAACACCTCATTCTTGCTTCAATTAACCTAAGCAATGATAATTGTTAGAAAGAGCCATGTGTTTCAGGAAAAAATGTCGCACTTGAAGAATTCTAGCGCATAGGACATGGGGATGGGGATGTTATCATGTGTTGCACCAGAGCATTAGAGCATGGATGAGAAAGAAATTGCTAAGGGCACTTGGCATCACTTGGCTTTCACTACAAAATGAGCAAAACTAAAAGTCATAGTGCCATACATAGAAGAAAAGAATGACATTTTGAACATGTACAATGATAGGTTTCCCAATAGGGCATCATATTATGCATGTAACAACACATTGCAGTGCTAAAAATCCCAAAAAATGTTGCAACACAAGTCGCATGCACAAGATGTCTTAACACACCCTTGAGAAGAATAGACTATCGCATTTGATTGATAACGAACCACAACATTAACAAACCCTAATGTATATTGCACCATCAAACTTTTGTTTCATCATAAGCTGTGTTGTACCACACATTAACACTTGCAAATTGCATGCTATGATATTTTCATTAATGTTGAAGACAAGTCTTCTAATAGGACATCACATTATCAATGTCCTGGTAGTCCATAGCAAAAATAAACAAAAAGAAGTTGCACTTTGTGTGCCCCAATAAATATTGGCATTAGGTGCAAAGGGACTATGCATAATTGCTGTCACATGTATGAATTGTACACCACTAGTGTTGTACTATGCCCAGTGTTATACCACACATGTAGCTTTAGCAACATGAAGTTAGGGCTAGAACAATGCTTACACAAACCATATTGCATAATTCACCTTGCAATTTTCACTTCATTATTGGAAGCACTACATTGCACATTGCCTTAGGGTATTGTATGTTGTGAAAATATTGTCAACAAAGGAAAGTCTCCTAATAAGCCATTACCTTAACTATGCTCTAGTAGTCCATGACACAACATATTCCAAATAACTATTACACTTTGTGGGCAACACTAGTCATGTGTAGAAGATGATGTTGAACACATCTGAACTAGATTTTTGTAGTGGACATAGTGCCATAACACATGTAGTTCTCTATAGTGTGTGATTAATGGTGCAGCTTTGCATGCACAAACTTTAACGCATATTGCACCATTCAATTTCTACTTTACAGCAAGCAGCAACAGCTTACACATTACCCATTATTGATTTAATATTATGGCAATTCAATCACAAAGGAATAAGCCACCTAATAGTGCATCACCTTATCCATGTGCCAATAACTCGTAGTGCTAAATATCTTAAAAGGAGTTACAATTTGGTGTCCCCACAAATCAATCAGAAACCATGCCACAAGTAAAGACACTTGCCATGCATGTGCATGGTCACCTACCGTGCATGTAGGTAGAATAGAGTGTGCATAGGGTCGTAGTCTGAGACGCACTAACCCTAGATATATTGTAGCATCCAACATCCACTTCATCACAAGTCACACTATGTTACATATTGCCACCTACAGATTGCTGATTGATACAATTTCATTGAGGAAGAATTGATGTCTCCTAATGGTGCATCACCTTATCCAAGTGCTAGCAACCTAAGACACAAAAAATCCAAAAAAATTATTACTCTTTGTGGGCCCCACAAACCACACACAGGATGCCCTTAGTGTGTGACAAAGTGCATGCAGACTAGTTGTTGTGAACATATACAACTTCAACTTCAATGTAGCTCATACTACAACCCACATTGCCCATTATGGACAACATAATATGACAATTCTGTTAAGAAATAATGAAATTATCCAAATAGAGTGGCTTTGATTTCATTCCCAAGTATACATAAGTATTTACACAATTTTCCATGCACA
Organism: Vanilla planifolia; assembly: GCA_023846275.1. Classification (NCBI taxonomy): domain Eukaryota; kingdom Viridiplantae; phylum Streptophyta; class Magnoliopsida; order Asparagales; family Orchidaceae; genus Vanilla; species Vanilla planifolia. Next base: position 110,845 of record JAIUJO010000028.1, on the reverse strand, counting down.
TGAAACTACTATAGGTACCTTATTAACAATTGATGCAAGTAAGCATGCAAACCATTTGAAACAAATGTCACACCTTTGAGTTTGTGGGGACAAATCTACTATGACATATGGTTTGATCTTAGTGGATCATGATAATTTATAGATAAGGAAAAGTGAAATAATTCTCATATTGTGCTATTTAACCTCTTTGATTGACAAGGTGAGGAATTTCAACTTTGCACACTGGCAAGCCTATAATCGGCATGATGCAAATCACATAGTATCACTCAATGTACTATACAAAGTATCTAATGAAGTATCACATGAAATATCTTAATAAGTATCAAAATAAGTAGATTTAATTAAGCAAGTTGAGTAGGCTAAGTGAATAATTAGTGTTTTGAAACTTTCTTGATGTCTATGTCTTCAAAGGGAGAAATTTATTGTGACATATGACTATATGTCAATGGATCATGATAGTAGAGCCACTCTGTCTTTTACAATGCCCCATTAAAAATTTATTCACTAACAAAGTATTTTCCCCACCATTTGTGCTTAATTGGCAATTCATATAGCACCCATGCCATCCAAATTTTCATAGCACTAAGAGAGCTTATGGCAGTGTACCCCTATGGTACAAAGTCCCTATTATAGGCCAATAATTCAATGATAGGCCTAGGTAGTGAATCTTAGCATAGATTTGGACTTGGAGGTGCTAAGTAATAATCTTGCACATGATAGCATTGCATCACTAGCCCTTCAACCAAGCGTAATGTCAAATTATTTGAATCAATAGTTCCTCTTACACTAGGTTGAATTATTATCATGACACATTGATCAGTATGGTAAAACTAATCTACCTTGTAAGAATCTAAACCCAACTCACAATCATAATGTGTGGGAAAAGTATCCAACACCTATTGAATTCTTCTTGACTATAATAAAAAGAGTCAACATTGAAGGATCACAAAGCAATATTGCTATAAATGTTTGACTATCGCAAGCCCGTTATCTCTTTAATAACTTTTCTTACATCTGTAGCTCCAAATTCTAAAACTTTAAAGGATTAAGTGGTCATGATTTCACTATTCATATTCATGATGGAAATTAGAATCAAATGACTTTTTAAACTTTTGCTCCCAATGAGATTTTTGTACTTGTTGGGCTCATCTTATGACACCTATGTTATCCTTTAATAAATGTGCCACCTTAGACAAACTTCCTATTAACAATGTCGTCTAAATGGATTGATAACTTAAGTTGAGAGTGGAGACAAATAAAGGGGCTTAGCCCCCCTCGATCTTGCAAAATACATGAAATACAATAAAAGTAGTGGCATTTAAATTCTATTGGCATGCCAACTCATAGTTGTGCTAAACCTCTCAAGTGATTTCACAATATTGAGCTAGAGTCAACATCAATAGGGTCTTCTTTCCCTACTGATTCCATCAAGCCTATTTGTATGGTTGAGGTTTCTCTAGATTATGGATAAGAACAGTGGAAATCTCATTAATCCATTCTTGCATATCTCTAACTAGTTGATGAGATATTTGGCTACCTTAAGAGAGTCATAACAATTCATGTCATTTACTTGTGTGCGGTTGAATTTCTTCACTTTGTCATTTGAAGCAATGGATAGAAAACACAAAATTTGAGAATGCTTGAGGACCACTGCAATTCTATTTTTCAATAAGACAATCAGATTCCCAAAATATTTATCAATTTGGAGTTGATTGTTCACTACACAAGTTAGCTTGTAGTTGGACATTGTAACATAATTGTTGGTTCATCTTATATCACCAATTCTATTTACCAAAAGTGGTCCATTTTAGCCTAGAATCCTTGGCTCAACTAATGGAAGTAGTAGTGCCATCCTACTTATTCAAAGTTTGAGAATAAGTTTAGGGGTCTTTAATCATTTGTTTTACTCTATAAAACTTTGACTATGGCTCCAACAAATTGTGTAAAACATTTAAGAGAACTAACCACTACATTGTTTGAATAGTTTTTCTACCCTATACCCAATTTAGATAAACAATCTACATGTCAGAATCTCTATGGACCTCTACTAGATTTTTTCCTAGCTTCACCCAACTAAGGCATAGTTCATTATCTTTTGGGTCTTCAAAAACATGCTTTCACTCAAACCCTTTATAGATCACCTGGGTTAGTTGGTGGATCACATTTAAAATTAGAATCCCACCAATAAGTTCCTTTACACTTTTTAGGTTGCTCCATCATTAACTTTAAAGCTTGTCAAACTCCTTGGTCTCTATTTTGAGATGGGACAGATGGGGTCCCACTGGTGTCTCTAATGCTCATAGTGCCACCATGGCATGTCTCGATGGGGCTAGCATTGTAAACGACCATGATGATGAGGTTACTATAGCAAACATCTACTCGAGCTCTTACCATCATGTTAGCCTAAAACAAATCACTCCTCAAGCCATGTACAGACAACTAGATATCATTCTACATCTAGTTGAGGTGCATCAATAGCCCCATCTACTACCATCCTAGTAATACCAGGCACTCTTTGACCTTATTTTAAAAGTCCTTTTCATTTTTCCCTTATGGTACTTGTTGGTTGTCAATCTCTTACAACTATTTTGCCTTGGATTGAATTTACCACACAAATTGGGTGCATTTCCAAACTACCTAACTTATTTATAATTCCTTGTGTAGAAGAAAGACACAAGTTGAATGGGGGTCCCTCGTTCCTTAGTGCCCCTTTCTAAGGTAATTGATTGTAATCTATCATTGAGGATGCCTCTTTAAACTACAAGTCAGGCTTTAGGCTATCTAATTTTCACACTAGGTTGGTCCCATTTTTCTCATTTTTACTATGACTAGTCCCACTTATTTATATGCTTAAACTTAGCATGTAGCCACACCTAACATGCGCTCATAATTCGACCCCGTGGAGCATATAGTTCGATTTGGGAGGGGCATTTTTTTGCGTCATTGCAATATCAATTCCAATGGGGCAACAACATAACACATGATGGCATATAAGATTTACCATATCAACAATCGACCATCACCCAATCGTCATGCCATGTTGTAGCATAGGGTGCTAATGATCACCTCCAAAAGGGGTTGACATTTAAACTAGCTATTCTATGCTTCTACAAGAAATGATAAGTCACATTCCACATTAGCAACCATGCCCGTGACATACATCCAAAGGTGTAATTTACATAAAAAAAAATTGATGGTCTCTAGAAATCTACAATTCACAACATAGATCACATTTTGGTGCATTCTTTATCAATGAAATAGCCATAATATTCATTATTGAAAGTTACTTGGTGATACATCCTCAAACATCACATTAGGAGCAAAACCGAATGTTTCATAAACCAATCAAAATTCTTGGAAAATAAAATATTTAAAAAATATAAAAATGTTATTTAATTAGATAGAACTTGTCTAGAGGAGTCCTTTGACATTTGTTTTATCTTTATCAAACTTTGTTTGAAATTACTGTTAATTGAAAAAAATTAAAAAACATAAATAGTAATAAATTGTTATCTTTATATTAAGAAAATATTTATGTTAAAACTAAAAATGAGATAAATTGAAGTAATGTCATATAACTAAATAAAATTATAAAATTTGAAGAAATAAGATAAATTCTATATGAAACATACACTCTAGAATCATTAGTAGATAGAGCCTAACCTAAAAAAATTCTTAGAATATTTAAAAATATAAAAAATAGATTTAGGGATAAAACCTCATCGAATCGATTATTGAGGATTGTCTCATCTCGATCAAACATAGTTTGGAATTACAATAAATTGCCAAATTAAAAAACATACATAATAATAAACTATTATTTTTATATTAAGTAATTATGTATGTTAAAACTAAAATGAAATAAATTGAAACAATATAATAGAACAAAATAAAATTATAAACTTTATAGAAATAAGATAAATTGTTTAAGAAACTTTAGAGAAGAATTAGAGTTTTGCAATAATATAACTAAATAAAAGTAAAATATTTGATTAACAAATTATGTGAAAAAGATGCATTTTAAGATAATAAGAAAATCATCCATAATTTTCTCGACCATCAAATCAGGTATGAATTACAATTTGTGATGGAGCTCAAAACATTAAAAAAAATTAAAAAAATAAAAAATATAAAACTCTATATTAATTTTTTGAAGATCATCATGATGAGTTCAATGATTTTTCCTTCTCCTTGATCATACTTCTTTCAGATTTACAGTAAATTACAATAATAAATAAGCATAAATTATAATAAATTATTATTTAAATATTAAGTAAATATATATTATAACTTAGATATGATTAATTGGGATAACATAATATAATCAAATAAAAGCAATGTAAAGGACTCTAGAGAGGAGATTTAGAGTTTCGTGATAATATAATAAAATCAAAGTCTAAAATTTTAAGAAATGAGATGAATTATATAAGAGTGTTAAATTCTAAGATACTTGCAAGATTTTTTGCAACATAATTAATCATTAAATAACCAAAAAAACTTCCAAATGGTTTCAAAGTCATACAAAATAAAAAAATTTAATATATAAAAGTAAAAATTTGATATTGCTCGTTGATGAGTCCAACATTCTTTTATCTCGATTAGAATGCATTTGGAAATACCACAAATTACAAAATTTAATAAGAATAAATATTAAAAATATAATTCTTTAGTATTAATTAAAAATATATTAAAGCTAAAATAAGATAGATTAAAAAATAATATAATAAAAGTATAACAAAGCGATGTAAATATCACATGAGAGAAGATTTAGAGTTACACATAATACGACCAAGTGAAAGTAAAAACTTTGAAGAAAAGAGAAATTATATTAAAAATTTGCATTGCAAGAGACTAAAAAGATTGATTGTGTCATCCATTATCAAAAGTCATACAAATTCAAATATCTTATAAAGCACCAAAATTCTTAGAAAATAAAATATTCAAAAATAAATAAATGAATTTTTAATAAGATAAAGCTTGACATAGAGTCCAATCATATTTATTTCATCTTGATTTAAATGAGTTTTAAATTATTACAATCCAACAAATAAAAAAATATAAATAATAAATTATTATGTTAATATTAAATAAATAAATATTAACGTTAAAATGAGATAAATTGAAGTGATTTAATTGTTCGACATGGATGACATGTAAATGTCATAGGTAATGAATTTTAGAGTTGTAAAGAAATATAAGTAAATCAAAGAAAATAATATGAATAAATGACATAAAATGCTGGAAAAAGTTTCATTCTACGATACTAAAAAATCGAATGTAACATTGTCAATCACAAAATCATGTATGCTTTGAAATTTCTTATAAAGCATGACATAATCACAACAAATAAAATATTTCAAAATTTGTATTATATTTCATAGTGGCCGTCAGGGTGAATCCATCAACGTTTATTTCATGTTGGTTGGACCACTTGTGGAATTAAAATGAACTACAAAAGGAAACAAATATAAATAAAAATATTTTTTTAAATATTAAGTAAATGTATAACAAACGAAAATGAAATAAATTCGAACATTGTAATGAAAGGAAATTGAAGAGAAAATTATGAAGAAATAAGTTAAATTATATAGGAAAGTTTTATTCCAAGCTATTCAAGAGATCGAACATACCATCCTTTATAATCATATTAGTTATGAGTCAAAATACCTCATAAAATATACTAAAATTATAAAAAGGATAAAATGTTTTGAAATTTAGAAAATATATATTTAATTGGATAGATCAAGTGGAGAAGAGTCTAATAACTTTAATTTCATCTCAATTAGATCGTGTTTGGAATTACTATGAGTTACTAAAGCAAATAAGAAAAATTATTAATAAACTATTGTTTGAACGTTAAGAAAACATATATTGAATCCAAAATTTTATAAATTAAAGTGGTGTAATATAACCAATTTAAAGTAAAAATTTGAATAAAAAAGAAAAATTGTTGTTACTCATCAAGACATATCCACCAATATTTGTTTTGTGTTGATTAATTATGTTTGTAATTATTGTGAATTACTAAATTAAATAACTATGAATAATAATAAACTATTGGTTCAACAAAAAATAAATATATATTAAAGGTAAAATACAATAAATTAAAGTAATATAATAAATCAATACAAAGCAATGTAAAGGCATATGAGAGAGTGTTTAAAGTTACATATAAAAATCACCAAAATAAAGCAGAGCATTTGAAGAAATGAATTAAAGAGCAGAGAAAAGTTACTTTGCAAGATACCAAAAAGTTTGATGATAATGATCTCAATCATCAAATCATTTATGAATGAAAAGATCAACTATAAAAGAAAGTTGCTTTCCAAAATACTAAAGAGATCTATTACAATATCATCGATTAACAAATAAGACACAAATCAAAATATCATGTGAAACATGCCAAATACTTGAAAAACATTAAAAGAGGTAAAATTAATATTTAATTAGATATAGATTTTTTTGATGTGTATAACCACAATAGTTTTGTCTTGATCTGAGATAACTTGGAATTAATATGAATTACTAAAATAAATAAAAATATAACAATAAGTTATATCTTTAATATAAATTAAATAAATTTTAGTGTTGAAATAAGATTAGTTGAAGCCACGTAATATATTGAAATTAAAGTCGTGCACAAGCCATGTGAGTGGAGAATAAGTGTTTCATAAAAATATTACTAAATCAAAGGAAGAGCATTAGAACAAATAACTTCAATTATACAAAACAAAGTTGCGTTAAAAGATACTAAGGTGAAGGATTTCAACATTGATGATCATCAAATCTATTATGAGTCAAATAGATAAAAACATAAAAATTAAATGGTTGAATATGGTTTGTCAGGATAAGTATAACAACTTTTGTTTCATCTCGAACATATCTGATTTAGAATTACTATGAATAAGAAACATAAATAAGCTTAAATAATATTAAAATTTAATTTAGAATGTCATTTCTTATTATTATTTCACACTTAACTAAAACAGGACTGTAGATAATCATGTTTAAAGGCATATGTATTAGTAATGTGTTATTGAAATCATGAATATGCTTGCAAAATGAGTGTTTTTAGTGTGGAAATATTGATTCACATTTTTTCAAAACTTGTTACCTTAGGCAAGATACTATGGGCTTATAATTAAATGCATGATAAAGTTAAGCTCACTAAGGATGTCATGTCTTTTTATGCAACTCAAGAATTCTCACATGATTTATTAGCATGCTTCATAGCCCATGAATGGTAGAGATTTTAATTAAATCTGGAACATGTAGGTTTGTTGATTCCACTAATGTGAATAAATTTATGTTTTCAACAAGAGTACCATAGCATATTTATGACATGCTTATAATTCTAAATCCTTTTTAATAAATTGATAAAACTCCTTTTTTTTATAAGTTGACACTTAGTTTAGACCATGAACAATAGGATGACACTTCTAAAGTTTGCCAAACCTGCGAAAGTCCCTTTTGCTAGTAACTCCTTACCTAGGATATTCTTTGGAAGCTTAACAAATGAATTGGACACGTGATGTACAACATTGAGTTAATCTCTTCAGTAAACATATATGGCTTTTAAGGTTAACATGTCCCTTAATTTCTAGTCATGAAGTATAAAAGGGCTTGATTTTGGGCCTCAAAAGAAGTTTAGGTTTTCCTCAAAGAACTAGAACTATGGATAAACTTTGAATAATAAATATTGTTAAGATATTATTATTAATTCCTAGTTTAGTTCTAAATTGATTTGAGGTGCTTAGCAAAAGCTAAGTAAAGATACCTTATGTTTCTAAGGGTTAGTTAGCATATGAATATGGCAAAAAAAATGCAAGTTAAGAATTTTGATAAACAAGTGTAAGGTATACCAAGCTTTAGGTTTAGTTTAAGATTTTGTTTATGCTAATGAAATTGCCAATAAAAGGTCTTACAAATAGACCAGGTTCAATACCACTTCATGAACCATTATGGATCTTATGGATAATTCCTTATGATTGTAAAGCTCTTAGTAAACAACTTGGAAGAAGGTAAGAGAGCTCAAGTTATGTATTAGAGATGTACATTACATTGACAAAGAGTTCATTATTCCTATAATGTTTGATAAAATATTGGCTTCACATGGTTTATTGAGTGAGAGCATAAGTTTCTTTTATTAGGCTCTTAGAACACTGAATGACACCCTGAATAGTGATCTAAGTGAACTATGTATCTTATGGAAGGTGTTTAAGAAGGGTGTATTAGTTATGGTTTCGTTGCAAGGTGTAGGTGACCTTAACTTTGTTGTTGTGGTGATAAATTTGATACTACACCTAAGGGTACGAGCCAAAATTTTTTCTTTAAATAGAAGCATGGTGGATATCCTAAGTAGGCAATAACATTCTAAGAAAGATCAAGATGAAACAAAGTCAAAGGCTAACTATAGAAAAGATGGATAGCATACTTTAGAAGATTGATTTAAGCTTTAATTAATAGTAACCTAAAATAATTTATTTAGAGTTTGGAAGAAACCTTAAAATTTCTTAATAAAGGGATGGATAATCATAGATAGTAGATTTAGAGAATTACAACCCTTAATTAATCTAGATATTTGAATTGACATTAAGAATCTTAACATGATTTTAGTTTGAGGAAACCCTGATAATGTTTATACAATGATAAATAATTGTTGGTATGATGTTGTTTGGTTATGAATATGATCTTAATTTAGAAAAGAAATGTATGTATTGAATCTTAGACAATGAAACCTTATGAATGAGAATAGTACATTAGAAATTTGTAATTCCTTAGCTTTGGGGCAACTACTTGACATTCTTTCTTAACTTTATATGACAACTACCAGATCCCATGGTAAGTGATTCTCAGTGTAGATAAGTGCCATTAGCACATTTTTCCTTATGATGCTACAATTTCACTTCTAGTCTCATTGGGAAAAGTTGATCTGTTGGCATAAGAATTGGTTAATATGTGTATATAATGTAGACTCTAAGAACCTGAGAGGTTAGTCTCATGGTTGGCATTGCCATGCTGGATGATAGGTGATAGATGTGGTAAGAATGCAAGACCTCGCTATTATTTTCTTCTCTTTGTGAGAGCACTAGATTGATTTGGTCCATAATCATCCATTTATTTATATCATAAACTCTTGTATCAACTTGACATAGTAGATAGAGGTGCACTAGTTCAACTTTTTTGTCTAGCGATGATTTCACATTTCTCTTAAAGATGGGTGTATATAACTCCTTATTGCAGCATATCATCGAATGACTAATGTTTTCTTTATTTAGTTTGACTATAACAAAATATTATCGATGATTTTTAATATTTAGACATATATGATAATTTCTAGTTTAAACTATATTATGATGTCATTTAAGTATTTGACATTTATGATGTTTGTTTTCTAGATTATAATTTTAAATGTACATTAGTTATATTAGTATTTTCTATCATGCATGATTACAATTGTCATAACAATAATGGATAGATGACTTTAGTTGTATTTGAAGGTGGTAAAAAATAATTGCCTAAAAATCAATTATAATAAGTTAGGAATTAGAGCCAAGATTATAGTTAACACCTATTTAAGCATAATATGTTTAGACTTAAGTTTTTGGGTAGAGTAATACATGAGAGCAAAAGAGTTATTTTTATAAATAAAATTAATTATATAAAGAAAGTTTTACATTTTTATTATTTGATTCAATTTAATGCTTATTTTTAGTTCAATCTAATTTATTTGCTATAGATGCAACGAAAGTATCCAATTTGTTTTTAGTTGCTAATTCAATTTGTGGTGTGATGTCTCAATTTGATTAGTGAGGAATTGAGGAGCAAAAATGTTGAAAATTATCTCCAAGCACTTGCTTTGTTCTGATTCTAAAGTAAGATGCTACATCTACTAGCGATGCAATCAATCTCTATGGTGATAACAAGATGTTGAAATTATTCTTATTTATTTCAATGTATTAAGAGTTTCATAACTTACTATTATACTATCACATAATTGAAATGTCATACTAGAATGATCATAAAAGATGCACCTTTATAATATTACATTAGAGTTTATTTTAGGTTTATTAAGCATTCTTGCTAGATGCTTTGTTGATTCAATATGAATATTGTGGTATGATGGTGTTGAAAAATGAATAGTGCAAAGGTTCAAGAAGGCACTTGTATGATGTGACATAGGAAGAACATTCATCGTTTGAAGATGTCTAAAGTTGAATAGTGATACTAAAGATAAGATTTATCTATTTGATGTTGTTGAAGGCATTGTTGTAGTATGTTGATGCCTTTTTCTTAATTAACAAAATAGGTTATGCGTAGAGCTTTCCATATCTATAATTTTGGATCATAACCTTGCATACTTTCCCAAGTTTTAAGGGAGTGTTATATGACTATATGATTATTGTGGTGTTGTGAACAACAAGTGTATTTGGTTGATGTAGTGATAGGTTGTATTGTCATGTAATGAAATTCTAATTATACAAGAGTAGATGATTTGCATAGTATTATTATTACTATTATACTAGATGAAAAGTTCCACTTAGTGAAAATAGGCAAATTTTATAGATCATACTGGAGTATTTCAATATGTTATTGTGGCATACCTTTTAGAATGTTTGAATTTATGGATGTCAAATTTCATCAAGTTTAATGGCTGACTTGTAGTATTTGGGAATATGTTATGGTTCCCTATACCATTTGTCAAATTTCCTTATAATACATCTTGATGTCAAGGTCAGCTAAATCCTTACTATTATGCAATTTTAGATTTAAGAGTAGAGATATTTCTCTTGTTTTTATTATTGATTTGTTGCTAATGAAATTGGAGAAAGCCTTTATTATTTTGCCATTAGGATTTCAAATTATTCCACTAATGCCAGCCAAACCTTTTCTACTCTATGGTAAAACATAATTGTTTAGTTTAGGCATTTTATTAAGATGGAGTGACAATTTTATAAGTTTGTCGATTTTATATTTTAGGAAAGTGTATGGAGGAACTGAACTGAGGTGGACCTTTTAGACATCTACTTTAGCCATTTGAGTGAGTGGAAAGTAGAACATGATGTTATAACAACTATAATTAAGATTACAAAAAATATTGTATAGTACTTGTAGGGCTTCCTCATGAGTTTTTAAATTTCTATCATTTGATATGTTAGAACATATGATTAAGGAAAAGAATTGAATGACCTCTCCACTAGTAGAATTGTTATTTCAATGTTTGTAGAACTATGACAACATAATAGTTGTCTTAATTATATTAGCTTGTTAAATGTAAAAACTGTTACTGAAATTAGACCAGAACCAACATGCCTTGTAACAACTCACAAATACATGATCCATCAAGGCTTCCATTGAACAATATAAAAACTTTTATGACATTTATATTTTGAGCTTTCTTTTGCTATGGTGGAAAGGAAACGATTTGTTGAATATTCTAAATAAAAAAGTAGACCTTTCTATGGGAAATTTGAGTTAAAGATTCTTTCTCTGGAATGTAATATTAATCCATTATTTGTGGGTACTTCCCAAGACAACCAGCTCCTAAAGTTTTACTCAACTTCCAGAGTCCAATAATTACTTTTCCATTCATTAAAAAATTTAATAATATTCGAGACCATATCTTTCTCATTTCCATATTTTTCAAAGTGTTAGATATGTTGCATTTTTTCTTGATGTCATGCATTTCCTTTTCATCTAGCTTGGTCATAATGAGTCCTTTGGGGGAAGTTTCAAATTAAATTTTGCTAAAAATGATAACATTACTTCAATTTGATTATGACATAGTCCATTATTGGTATGCTAGCTTTCTCAAAATTTGTTCAACGGTTGCTAAGATCGTTCTATAAATTCAAAAGTGCTTCAGGAACTGGAGACAAATTTCTTGATATAAGAACTTTATTTATATAAAATATGAAAAGAGACTGTCATTAAAGTAATTTTTAATACCCTTGACTATGTCTCTAAAAGAAAATTTGTTTAAATTTTAATTTTACTTTAAAATTGTTATTTTTCTTTTAATAAACTTTTTTTATAAAAATTTTGAAATAAAAAAACTAACACAATTAGAACTTGTTTAAGTTTAATCAAGCCTATGTAAACATTCCACCAAACAATTGGTTGGCTAAACCCACAACACAATAAAAAGTAAATGATATGTCATAATTACCTTACATCAAAATATAATTATAGGATAATGAAAAGAAAGTAGTGCTACAAATCTATACTTAATGCAAACTAATTTCCTATACCTCAGAAAATACATAATAAGGCTCGAGTGTTCTAATTTAAAAAATTAAAATATAAGAAAATGATGAAAATGAGAGCTTAACTATTTTGAGAAGGAAGGAGAAAATGGAGTTTATTGTTTGAAGGATGTAGTCAATGAATGAAATAATGAGTATCATCTGCTAATGTCTTGATAGTTTTGAAAGTTTTCTTTAGAGTTTACAAACTTTTCTTCAAAAATTCAACAATTAATAATGCAAAAAAATCTCTTGTTTATAGAACTTTTGTTGCAACTTGAGAAAGGGTAAATCGATCTTGTGGCTTATATTGCAAAATGAAATTCTTTGTAGAAATATTTCTTGAACATCAATGCTAAAACTTTTTCAATTATGCTCTAATTTAAGCATATCATGAGTGCATAATGAGATTGTCATATTTAAAAATTTTATATTTGATGTAATGTTTTTGATTTTCCACATTCACAAAACCTATAATACTTTGAAATATCATTATTTTAAATTTGGGGTAATGTTTGTTGCTAAATTGAAATTACATAATGGAAAGATGGTGGTAATCTATGCTGAAGAACACTGCGAGTAAATTTTTAAGTGAAGCCATGAAAGAACTTAATAACACATAATATTTGTCGTACATGATAACTAAGACATAGATGTGATATTTTACAAGAATGAAGGGCAATAAACTAGGGTTACACTTTTGGGTCTTAGTGGTATGGGCCAGTGGTTAGCTTAAAATGTTGGTAGAGAACCATGAAAGCACTTCATATAGCATCTAAGGAAAGTGTGGCACTTAGGTTACTTGTAAGGAAGCTTGAGGGGCTTTGGTGGATCATAGAAGAAGTCTATGCTTTGAAGTTTTGTCTCAATAAAGAAGATATAAGGAACTAAAAATTAAAAAAGCTAAGTAGTAGATTTTACTAACTCAAACTATGTCTACGGGCTATTGTGGTTGCCTAAGGGAACCTAAGAATTGTTTTTAATCCATTATATTTGAAGTCATAGTATTTCTCTATTTAAAATTTGATGATGCAGTATTTAGAATTTGGATACCTAAGGTTTGAAAATTAAACATTGGATAATGTTAAGCATCCAAGTAACACCAGTAAGGGTTAAAAGTAAGTTATGAATAAATGTTGAATGACCTTTTGGCATGACTAATAACCAAGCGTATATTAAGATAAAATAATTCAAATAGACTGCAACTTTTGCTCAACGAAAAAAGTTAAAAATTAAGATTGGATTAAGGGTATCAAGTAGTTGTTAAGTCATTGGAAACACCTAATTTAAGGTAATGATTTGATAAGACTCTTGATTAGACCATAAATGAGGGCTAGTTGAAAAAATAGCTCAATTTTTGCCTTGGAAGAGGTGTTAAGGATGGCAAAGAGGGTTATTGGTTTTATTAGACTTGGTTTAACCTTTAGTCTTCTTTATAATGTTTGATAAGATATTAATAGCTCTCAATTAGGCAATTAGGACAATAATTATTATTGTAGATGGTACTTTAGGAAGCATATGTGGCTCATGGGAGGCTTTTTCATGGGTGTGGTGGCTCAAAGTTTTTTATCAGGCTTGAGAGCCATTAGTTGAAGTCATGAGAATGAAGGATTCTAAGCAAGGGCTTTTACATTAAGTAATTCATCAAAGAATTTGGAGCTTTATTGGTGCTCAATTGATTTTTAATATAGTCTACAAGAGTTTAACAATGATTTACAAGTAAGCTAGTTAGGCTTTATTGGAGACCCTAGGTTAGTCTAAATAGTTATTAAGGTTATCATAAAACTCTAAATCATCTAGATAAATAATTATAGTTTTAATGAAACCTCTAGTCATTTCATATATCAAAGGTTAAGGTTATAGGAGACATCAAATGAACCCAATAGGTAGTGGAAGATGAAACAATATGAAATGATGTTTCTTAACAAGAAACTCTACATTTATAATGACAAATAATCATGTAGTGAACCTTTGATGATAGCCCACCAAGAAAAGTTAGATTAGTAAAATATACGAGATGGCCAGATTCTTACGAATTTTTTTTCTTATTTAGCACCACATGCCTATTCAAGATAAAAAGGACATCATACACGTGGTTTAATAAAGTAGGGAGTGCATTGAATTGTTTATGATTCCTAGTGTCATACGTAACTTATTAAGTGAAAGATAGACCGTATATAGTCAACCTCTAGATCATGTGCTAAGGATCCTATGGTGCATAAGTTTTAATAATTTATAAGTCATCATAGGAGGTCATAGTGTGAATCATCTAGTAGAGTGCTATACAGTTATTGAGGACACTTAGAGACCCATAACCCCCTGTGTCACCTTGTGTCAACTTCATAATACTAACAAGAAGTCCTCCATGGAATTCTGATTCCATCATCTCAATGAAAGAGTAACATCATTTTATTGGACTTCTTATAAGGAAAGTGTCAAATTACGTGGTGAGATAGTAGTCTATAACATCATCGTGGATTCCTTATGATTATTTCATCTTGATCAAATCTAATTTGGAATTACTACCAAGCAAGACGACTCTAATGGTGCTCATTTTTTTCTCCATTGGGCCTCATTTGTATTCACAATGAGTTATCAAAGTAAACAAGAAAAACTAAAAATTTTTTGAATGTTATATAAATATATAATTTAGTTCAAATGAGATATATTTAAGTAATGTAATATATTAAAATCAGCATGACATAGAGTTCACATAAGGATATAGTAAGAGCTTGATATTAATATAATAAATCAAAGAAAAAATGTTGAAAAAATAAGCTAAAGTATTGAAGAAAATTTTATTTTAAGATTCTAAGTTGATTGGAGTATAGAATTATTGATCATCAAATAAATGATGAAGGAAAATGTCTCTTCAAGCATGTAAAATCTAAAAAAAAGTATTTAAAGATATAACAATGAATATTTAATTAGACAGTACTTGTCAAAATGAGTCTAATAATATTTTTCCTCTCAATCAGACTTCATCTTAAGTTAATGTCAATTATAAAATCCAATAAGCTTAAAAAATAATACTTTTTTAATATTAAGTAGATATGTACTAAATTTGAAATTTTATAAATTAAAGTAAAATAATTAAACAAAATCAAAGTGAAGCAAACATAATAGGAGAGTAGGGTTAGAGCTTCATAGCAATATGACCAAAAAATAAAAAATTGAATAAATTTAAAACAATTTATACCAATGTTTAATTTAAAAATATTAAGAAAATCGAGGTAGAATCTTCGATATAAAATCAAGTTGGAATAAAGGTATCTCTTCATTCTGACCAAAATCCTAAAAAATTAAATATTTAAGAATGCATAAAATAATAGTTATTTTGATAAATATCATTAAGATAAGATGAATGACATTGTTCCCCCTGTATTAGACATCGTTCCGTATTACGAAGAGTTAAAATTCTGAATAATCACAAATAATAATATTTTTTAATATTAAGAAAATAAATATATTAAATCTTAAAATAAGATAAATTTTAAGAATATAATATAACTAAATAAAAGTCATGTAAAGGTCACACAAAAGGAAAATAAGACTTTCATACTAAAACAAGAAAATAAATGAGAAATTATGTAGAAATACTACATTCAAATATACAAGAAAATAAAGTGTGATATCCTTAATTATAAAAATAGGATTGATTTGGTATGCCATGTAAATTGCTATGAAACCTTAGCAAAATTAAAAATATGAAAATAAATATTTACTTATATTGAGCTCGTTAATGTGAGTCTAGTTATTTTTTTCTCATCTAGATCAAACATAATTTGGAACTACTACAAATTTCAAAAGAAAACAAGCATGAATAATAATAAATTTATGATTTAAATATTAATTAAATATAAATTATCTAGATACATTTAAATATAACCAAATCAAAGCTATGTAAAAGTCACATTAATGGAGAATTAGTCTTCCATATTAATATAACATATTCAAAGCAAACATTTGTAGAAATAAGATAAATGTATCTAGATAGTTGCATTTGAAGATAATAATGAGATGAAGTTTGACATCCTCGATTATCAAATCAAGTATAATTAGAAATATCTTCAAATACATAAAAATCTTTAGAAAAGAAAAATATTTAAAATTATAAAAATAAAATATTCAATTTGATAAAACACATAGAGATCAATGCAATGAAATCAAGTGATGTAATGGTCGTTTCAGAAGAAATTTAGAATTATAGGGAACATTGCAAAGCCAAAGAAATACATTTCTAGAAACAAAGACAAATTATGCAAAAAATTTGCATTCCAAGTTACTAAAGAGATCGATTGCAACAACTTCTATCATCAAATCAAGTATAAACCAAAGTCTCTCATAAACTAGGCCAAAAATAAAGAAAATTAAATTAAAAAGATATTAAAAAACAAATATAAATTTAACTAGTGGTCATCACAACCTGCCTAATGACCTTGTTTTCATCTCGATAAGATCTTGTTTATAATTACTTCAAATTACTAAGTTAAATACATAGTAGTAATAATAAAATATTTCTTTAATATTTAATAAGTTTATATTTAATCTAAAAAATGATAAATTGAAGGGATAAAATACACCCATATGAAAGCAATGTAAAGGCTAGACATGTAGAACTTTAAGTTACATAGCAATCTAAAAAGTCAAAGAAAAAACATAGAAGAGATCAAATAAATTTTATATGAAAGATGCAATCGAAGATTTGATGGAGATAGAGTGTAACATCATCAATTATCAAATAAGATATGAATCAAAATGTCTCTTAAAGAATACAAAAATCTTATAAAATAGAATATATAATAATAAAAAAATCAAAATTAAATTTGAAAGAGCTTATTGAGATAAGTTCAATGATGTTCTCATGTTCTTGATGGCACTTTGTGAGAAGTTACAATAAATTACAAAAAAAATAAGTGTAGATAATTATATTTTTTTAAAAATATTAAGTAAATATATATTAAAATTAAAATGAGAAAAATTTAAGTAAACTACCATAATAAAATTAATGAAAAGTCATGGCCACATGATAAGAGAGCTACACATTCATAGTTATACAACAAAATAACAAAAACAAATCGAAATAAATGAGACAAATTATATGGCATTCCAACATATTAAGAAGTTCAATGTAATATTATCTACTATTTAAACTTCAACAAATCAAAATAAAATGTAAAGTGTGTCAAATAATTAAATAAATAAATATTTGGTAACATAAAACATGTTGAGTTCAATCCAACTATCTTTTTGTTTTGCCTCAACTAAACCTCATTTGTAATTTTTATGAATTATCAAAATAAATAAATAATAAATTATTATTTAATATCAACTAAAAATATGTTAAAAAATAAATGAAATAAATTGAAGAAATGTAATATAAGAAAATCTAAGTATTGTAAGGGCTCCATGCATGAAGATTTCAGTTACATAGTAATGTAAAAAAATGAAGAAGAAAAATAAGAATTCAGATAAATTATATGACAAAGTTGTACTCAAAGATGTGGAGATTAAGTGTATAACATTAATAGTTAAATAAGGTACAAATCAAAATATCATAAATTATATTATTTTAATTTATCTTTAATATTTATCTACAATTTGAAAACTATCATTTATGTCAGTTGTTCAAAATTTTACGTTGCTTTAATCATACTGCAATGGTGCTCTAAATCTCATCTTGTGAGACCTTTAAATCACTTTGATTTGGTTATATTGCATACCTTTAATTCATCTCATTTTGGCTTTAATACTTTTTTGCATAAAAAGGAAATTATAATTTATTGTTAATTTTGCTTAATTACTTTCTAAATTCATAGTAATTTTAAAAATTGTTTGATTGAAACAAAATAAATATTGTTGAAGTCATCTCAATTAGCTCTTCCAAATTAAATATTGATTTTGTAATTTTAAATATTTTATTTAATCATGCTTTTGCATTCTTTAAATGACATTTTATTCCAATTTTATTTGTCCATCAGAAATGTGACTCTCAATCAAGTTTATATCATGGAAAGTGGCCATTTTATTAAATTTATCTCATTTCCTTAAATATTTTTCATTGATTTGTTTAAGTTAATATGTAACTCTAAATAACATTTTGTGTTATCTTTAAACTACTTTGATTTAGAAATATTATATTGCTTCAATTTATTTCATTCTTAATTTATCATTTATTTACTTAATATTGACATAATAATTTAGGTTTATTTATGATTTTTACTTTTTTAATTTAATCAATATGAAAAAATGTTATTAGGAATTATATATCTATTTTTATATATTTAAATGTACCATTTAATATTATTTTGTCATGCTTTATGAGACATCTTCATTCATATCTTATTTTGTGAATGAGGATGTACACTCAATCATGTTTGCATCTTGGATTGCAAGTTTCTCATAAAATTTATTTCATTTCTTAAAGAATTTTTCAATGATTTTGGTATATTACTATGCAACAATATATCTCCTTTTATGTTATCATTACCTTACTTTGTTTTGGTTATGTTATATTATTTTAATTTAAATTATTTTAACTTTAATATAAATTTACTTTATATTAAACAAATAATGTTTTTTTGTTATGCTGATTTAATTTTGAAATTTTTCTTAATTCCAATCCAGGCCTTTTCAAGGCAAAAAAATGTAGCTCAACTTATCTCAAATAGCTCTGCCCATTTAAATATTCATTTTTATATTTTTAAATGTTTCATTTGACCTATATTTTGAAAGAATTGTAGGGACTTTTTTCATTTCTTATCTTATTTTATGATTAAGGATGTTACTCTTGATCACATCAATATTTTAGAATGCAAATTTTTTATACAATGTTTCTCTTTTTTTCAACTTTTTCATTTTGATTTTGTTATATTACTATGAAACTCTAATTCTATTTTTAGGGACCTTAGCATTTTTTGATTTGGTTATATTTTGTTATTTAAAGTTATTTCATTCAAACTTCAATGTAAATTAACTTTTCATTAAAATAATAATTTATTATTATTTTTTTCTTATTTAATTTTGCCATTTGTCCCAACTTTAAAAGAAATTTGATTGAGACAAAACAAACATTTTGGCATGCTACACTTGATGTCTCTTGTATCTTGCAATCTAGTTTTGCATTAAATATATCATATTTTTTCAAATTTTTTTTCATTGATTTTATAATTTTATTATATTTCTTTAAATTTACTCTTAAGTGACCTTAACATCTTTTCAATGTGGTTATATTAGATTGCCTTAATTTCAGTTATTTTAACTTTATTATATATTTAATTACATAAAAAATATTTTTTTTATTATTTACTCTTTTTTAATTGTATAATTCATAGTATATATAATTGATGTTTGATAAAAAAGAAACAAGTACCCTTGGGCTCATATTAATAAGATTTTTTAAATTTAATCATTTTTGTACCTTTTAATTATTCTATTTTCTAAGATTTTGGCATGTTTTATATGGCATCTAATTTGTACTAAATTTTCTTAATCAAGTATGACATACCTTATTTTCTTATTAATTTGAATTACAATTTTTTGTACAATTTATCTCATATCTTTAATTTTTTTAGCTCTAATTTGATTAAATTCCTTTGAAGCTATAGTTGTACATTAATATGACTTGAACAACTATTCAACTTAGTTATATCAGATTAAGTCATGTTTTCTAATCTCAAATTTTCCAAATATTCACTTGATATTAAAATAATAATTTATTATTATTTATGCTTATTTACTTTGGTTATTCAAGCTTATTCTAGACAAGTCAAATTTAGACAAAACAAACACCATTTTCTCATCTTGATAATCTTTATCTAATTAAATATATTTTTAATATTATTTAAATATTTTATTTTTTTAAGGTTTTCCCATTTTTTATAGCTTATTTCAATTCATAACTTATTTGAAGGTGAATAATGTCACACTCATTCTTGTTAATAGCTTTAAATTCAAACTTTTTTTTATAAAAATGTCTAATAATGTGTGCTAAAATCATAAAAGATATAATATTTATAAAAATTAAAATTAATATTTAAATGCATAGAGTTCAGCAAAATGAGTCACATTAAGTTTGTTATTTTGTCTTGATAAGACATTTTTTGGAGTTATTATGAATTGAAAAATTAAATAAGTATAAATAGTAAAAAAGTATTATTTAAAATTATGTGAATATATATAAATTTTAAAGTTAAATAAATTAAAGAGATCTAATATAACTAAAAGAAAATGATGTAAAGGTTATAAGAGATATGATTTTGGGTAATATAACAATATAACCAAATCCAAGGAAAAAAAATGAATAAATGATATAAATTATGTGGGAAAATTTTTACTGATAGAAATTAAGGAGTTAAAGTGTTTCATACTATATTTTCATGAATCATGAAGCATGGAAAAACTCTAGAAAATAAAATAATTTAAAAACAAAAGGTGGAGTACTTAACTATGAGGGGAGTCCAAGATGCCTTTTTGTCTTCATTAAACCATGTTTTGAATTAATAAAAATTTGTAGAGTAATAAGTATAAATAATAATAAATTATAATTTTAAAAATAAATAAATACAAATTAAAATTAAGATGAGATAAATTTAAATAATTGAATATGATAAAATGAAAGTCGTGAAAAAGTTTCCTGAGAGACGAGTTAAGAGTTACATAATAATATAAGCAATCGAAAGAAAACATTTTGAAGAAATGATATAAATTATATGGCAAAGTTTCATTCCAAGTTGATAAAGAGCTAAAGCATAACAGACTTGATCTTCAAATAAGCTATGAATTTAAAGATATCTTAAAGTGTGCCAAAATCCTTAAAAATAAAATATTTAAAAATGAAAATATAAATATTTAAGTATATGAGTTTAGACTAATTATATTTAACAAACTTTTGGTTCATCTAGATCAAACCCCTTTATAAATTATTGTAAATACAAAACAAATATAGGAATAAGTAATATTAAATTATTTTTTTTAGAATTACGAAAACTTATAATAAAATTGATGAATTAAGTTGAAGCATTGTAATAAAATCAAATCAAAGGGATGTTAAAGTGAAATGGTAGGTGAATTTTAATTTAATAGTAATGCAAAAAAATTTAAATAGAACATTTGAAGAAATGAGACAAATTTTAGGAGATAATTACATTACAAAATACTTAGAAGATGAAAACAATGCAAAAATGTTTAAAACTATAAAAATTGACGTGTGATAAAATATTAAAAAACAAAATATTTAGAAATATAAAAATGAATATTTAAATGCATAGAGTTCAATAACATAAGTCATATGAGTTTGTTATTTCATCTCAAAAAGACTTCTTTGGACTTATTATAAATTACAAAATTAAATAAATATAAATAATAGTAAATTATTATTTCATATTGTGTGGATATATATAAAAATTAAAGTTTGGTAAATTAAAGAGATCTAATATAACAAAAAGAAAATGATGTCAACGTTATAAGAGATGTGACTTAGAGTAATTTTAGCAATATGATAAAATCAAAGTAAAAAATGTAAACAAATGATATAATTTATATGGGAAACTTTCTTCTCATACAAATTAAGTATATAAAGTGTTTCATCCTTTATCGTTAATTCATGTATGAATATAAATGAATCAAGAGGGATGGAAAACTTAAGAAAATAAAATATTTGAAAAAAAAATTGAATACTTAATTAGATAGAGCTCTGTGAGAAGAGTCGAAAGATGTTTTTTTGTCTTGATTAAACCTTGTTTTGAATTAATAAAAATTGCATAGTAATAAGTATAAATAATAATATATTATAATTTAAATATTAAATAAATATAAATTAAAATTATGATGAGATAAATTTAAATAATGTAACACAAAAAAATGAAATACATGAAAAGTTAATTGAGAGAAGAGTTAAGAGTTACATAATAATATAAGAAATTGAAAGAAAAAAGTTTGGAGAAATGAGATTATTGGTTTGGGAATATTCCATTCCAAGTTATTAAAATGCTGAAGCGTAACATACTTGGTCTTCAAATAAGACATGAAATTAAAGGTGTTGTAAAGTGTTCAAAAATAAAAAAATAAAATATTTAAAAATACCAACAATAAATATTTATTTTGATAAGTTTCGACTAGTTGAGTTTAATAAGGTTTAGTTTCATCCCGATCAAACCTATTTGTGAATTATTGCAGATAACAAAAGAATATGTACATAAGCAATACTTAGTTATTATTTTTGTATTAACAAAATGTGTAATGAAATTGAAATGAATTAAGTTGATGCATTGTAGTAAAATCCATTCAAAGGACTCTTAAGATCAAATAAGAGGTGAAATAGAGTTTCATAATGGTGTAACCAAATTTAAAAAAGAAACATTTTAAGAAACGAGTCAAATTTTAGAAGAAAATTATATTCTGAGATACTTAGAAAATCAAAACATTACAAAAAATATTTAAAAATATAAAAATTAATGTGAGATAAAATCTTAAAAGAATAAAATTCATAGAAATATAAAAATGAATATTTAAATAGAAAGAGTTCGAGAAGATGAGTCATATGAAGTTCGATATCTCATAACAATAAGACTTCCTTTGGAGTTATTATGAATTAAAAAATTAAATAAGTATAAATAATAGTTAATTATTATTTCAAATTATGTGAATATGTATATTAACGTTAAGTTATGTAAATTAAAGAGATCTAATATAACTAAAAGAAAATGATGTAAACGTCATATGGGATGTGATTTAGAGTAATATAGCAATATCACAAAAAAATGTAAAAAATTTAAACAAACAATATAAATTATATGGGAAAATTTTTACTTACAAAAATGAAGGAGATAAATTCGTTCATCCTTTATCATCAATTCATGTATGAATTGAAATAAATCATGAAGCATCAAAACACTCTAGAAAATAAAATATTTGAAAAATGCAAAATTGAATATATATTTGATAGAGCTCTATGAGAGGAGTAGAATTGTGTTTTTTGTCTTGATTAAACCTATTTAACACTAAAAACATTAGCAGAGTAATAATTATAAGTAATAAAAATTATAATTTTTTTTAAATAAATATAAATTAAAATTCTGATGACATAAATTTAAATAATGTAATATAACAAAATGAAAATGAGAGAAGGGCTGAGAGTTACAAAAAAATATAAGTAATTAAAAAAACTTTTGAAGAAACGTGATAAATTTTGTTGGAATGTTCCACTCCAAGTCATTAAAGAGCTGAAGCATAACATATTCGATCTTCAAATATGATATGAATTTAAATGTGTCATAAACTGTGCTAAAATATTAAAAATAAATATTTATAAATGAAAAAATAAATATTTAATTTTGTGAGTTTAGACTTGTTGAGTTTAACAAAGTTTTCTTTCATCTTGATAAGACCTTTTTAAGAATTACTGCTAATAACAAAACAATATAAGCATAGATAATAATAATTATTATTTTAATATTAATAAATTCTATAATATAATTGAAATGAATTAAGTTGATGAATTGTAATAAAATCAAATCAAAGTGCTATTAAGGTCAAATGAGAGGTGAATTAGAGTTTCATAGTAATGGAGAGATAGGGTTTTCTTTTTTTAACCCCATTTTTGATAGAAAAATCTAGTAATAATTCCATTGACCTTGATAGAGAACTATGAGTTGCTTATACTGTTTTTGATCAACCATTCATTTAAGTTAAAAAATGGAATTTGTCTAGTATCATATATCTTTGAAATCACTTGACAAGCTATCAAATGCACTTTTTCAAGACTAGGTTGAGAACATAATTTCTACATCTAACTTTCTTTTTCAGACAACCTATTAATTCTTTGCCTAAATGTATATTACCATAATTTCCTTTCCTTCAGCAAAACTAACTTATTCAAGAGATGTGATTCTTGGCAATAATATACGTAGCTTATTTTCTAGTAGATTGTATAGTATTTCCCAACAAAATATATACACAAAGTAGCCTAAAGACCTTAGATTATGTTGAAATTTCTATCTTAGGAATAAATAATAAGTTCACAATTGCATCCATTTACAAATTAATTTTTTTGTGATAAAGTCCTTGGCAGCTTGTAGTACATCACAAACTACAATTTTTTAGTATTTTGTGAAAAAACAATAATTAAAGCCTCTCAAAAAAGGTTCCATATCTTTGTCTAATTTAAATACTACTTCCTTAATCACCTCCACTGTGACCTTTTTAATGACTAAATTGTTTTCTTCTTAAGATATTAACGTAGGTATGTTGCCTAGAAATTCTACATCTAAATTAACCTTCTTAAACTAGTGTAGTGTCTAAACAAAATTGATAGGTACCTCTTAAAGTTTGTCTTATCTAGTTAATATTTTCTCATTTGAATATTTAATGACACAAATGTTAAGCTTAGACATTTTATCTTTAAGAAAGAGTTCAAAGAATTTAACCTTCCTTCCTCCCTCTTTGAGGCATTTGCTTTAATTAATCCAACCCTTTCCTACCTAATTTGTCCACTAGAAATTCTTTTCTCTACATTAATTAAAAGATTTTGCTAAATGATTTATTTAGCATCACTTATTTTAGTTATTAGACAATTGATAAGTGCTTATGTACATGAAATATACCCGTAGGAGAGCTAACCTAAGATGCTTTTATTTACAACAAAAAAATAAAGAATAACCAAGAAAGAAAGAAATTTTCTAAGAAGCCATGGAATTATATTTATATTTCATAGAAGAGATCTTAACTGAATATAAAGGTTGTTTTAACAACTCACACTAAAATTACTCATGTTTGTGGTGAAGTGGTAAGGTACATACGTAAGTTGGGTTCTTATAATGTCAAAAAAGAAATCACATGGTCCTATGCACAAGCACAATTGTTGGATGTAATAAGTAAATTTCTCAAAAGTTGAAATAAAGTGGCTAGTAACTTCTATAGTGATTTGAAACTCACGTGAATGTTTGATAAAGGTTTGTACGTCCCCTTTTGAGCCTCATGCTTGCCTTCCTAGAGTACATTTATAATCACACTATCCAACTATGTACACACAATATACTTATATCAACAAAGCTTAGCAAGCAACACTTCATTACTTTAATAAACAAAATTGTCTTATGTACAACATGGTGTGCATCCCTCTTTATAAGAACATAAAAAATAGTAATTTTCTAACATATGAATATAAAAAGAAAACTTGAAATACTAAGAGATTATTTTTGAATTAAAAAGGATATTTTAGAATTTCAAATTTTGCTATAAATTATAAAATAAATACTTTGAATTCTACAAAAAATTATTTAATTGAAAACATTCAAAAGAATTAATATAGGAAGTCTCAAACATGTTAGCACAATTTAAATGATGCTCCAACAAGTGGTGATGTAGCAGGCTATGCAATTGGTGCTTCATTGGTTGTAATGAATTAGCACAGATTGAAGAGTTGACACATGTTGATAGGTCAGCCATATTTATTGATCAAGTTTATGCATGTAGAAGAAGCAACATGGGTTCATAAGATGGTGTGAGTCTAGCAGATGAATGAGTACAAAAGTTCAATGCAAGTGAACAGACAATACAGGTTGACACCACTAGTAAAAATGGTTGTTGGTGATGGTTATAGTAGTGATATATCATGGTGAATGACAACAAAAAAGTCTAAAACTTTATTTTAAGCTTTTTAAAGTCATTTTTTAGCACATTTTAGACCAATGAGATAAGAAGACTACTGTACAATATCATATACTAAATTTAAAAATAAAAATATATGAAAAGTTACTAATTAATCTTCAAAAGATAGAAATCAATGCGTAGATGCACAATAATATGAAAATCTAATGAAGATTAAACTAAAAATGTGCAATAAAAAAGGTCGGTAGTTATTGACCCCCTTATGTAATGATAATAAAGACTAATGAGATATAATAGAGTCAATCTTGGTATAGTTTTGCATCAAAATAGGTTTATGCCTCTAAGTTGAATCTCTATATTATGTATAGGATGTTATTACATCCTCTAAAAGTGAGAAGAGCTCAACCCATAGTGCTAAAGTGAAATATCTTATAAAACTCTAACATCTCTAGGTTTAGGAATTAAAGCTCCTTCATAATAGTCCAAGATTTTTTGCATGTGGGATGACTATGCCAATGTACTAAACATCTATATTGTGCTTGATCTTATGTAATTTGAAAATCTAAAATTTAATCCACTTGATCTCTTAACTAAATAGATCGAGTTAAATGTTTTGGTGGGATTTGTTCACTTGGCAATGATTATCAAGGCCCAAAAGGGTCACTAGGTGTTAGTCATGGTTCCATATACGATTAAAGATCCCAAAAATTTAAGGTAGTACTTGTTCAATAATGGTTGATTTAATAAAAAATTAAATGCTTCGATATTTAGTTTTATGACAACTCTAAATTGTTCAACCCATGGGCATGTATTTTCTTAAGGGTTCTCAACAAGAATCTCTTAGACCAAATGTTGACCGTCATATAATCATCGTCACAAAATTTTCTAGGTTATATACGAGCATCTACTAGTTGTATATATATTTCATCATTTAAGCTAAATTTTTAAGAAAGTTTTTATGTAGTATGAAATATGATGAGCAAAGGACTCAATAGAACCAATATTATAAAAATCATAAGACAAATGAATCAAATAAAGTGGACTTTAAGGATGATTTCCAAAAAAACTAAATGATCTCAAATTTTTTATTGATTATTAAATTCAATAGGTGACAAAAAAAGTTCCTAAGTTGAAACATGTTAAACTATTAGGGTACAAAAAGGATGGACTAAAGTTTGTTAAACTACTTTTTATTCATCTATTTTGTGACAATAAGTTGATATAAATTTAAGTTTTGCTTGAACTAATGGATTTATATGGTGATGTGATAAATATGGTTTTGATGTGCGATATAGTAAATCTACAATATGTTTAATATCCCCCAAATATACGAGTTTATCTAGTACGTGTTTATATATATGTCTACAATTCATCTAATAAGGGTTGGACAATGGCTAGTGGGCTGGGAAAACTAATAAGGGCTAACCTAATTGCCACAAACTAGATAACCACAACATGTCATATATCCCTGACCAATCTTGACTAGTAAAATGATACTTGGTAATATTCTTTCTCCTTTATCCTTCTCTTTTGAAATATTTTTGTTAGAAATATTTTTTGAAAGATGTGAGGGATATATCATTATCTTCTTTCCTTTGTACTTGAAAGTACATGCGTTAGATCTTCCATGTTTGGCATTATATCCATTATATAATCAAGGTCTTTCTAAGATAAGGCTATCAAAATCCTAAGATATAATGACATCATAATTTCCTAGAATGTAAGATATGATCTGTGGGTCGGGATTGTTTGTGAATATGAAACCTTCTTCTGAGTAGTTTTGTGTCCATGACGTTGATATAGCTACCACTATTTAGAACAATCTTATAAGGTTGGTCTTTAACTCTAATAAAGGCACTAAAGATCTCAATTCATAGCCAATATTCAAATGGTTCTAATTTAATCACACTACAACTTACAATAGCAAGGGGTGGTTCAATATAGTAAAGGTTATAACATAATATTTCCAATTCTTCTTTGCCCTCCTTAGGTTGTTGTATAACCTTCTCTTCCCTAAATTCAAGACTTCCTTCTACTTCTTTAAAATATGTGTAGAGGTCTCTTAGGACAATAGGCTATAACACTCCCTCTCTTGTGGCGATAATAACAATCAACTCTAAAACAAGTAGACGATTTCTATGAGTTGGATTGTATGTGTTAGAGTTGTTTTCAGTTGGGCATCGATTGCTTGTGGACTAGAAGTAGTAAGAACAGTCGAATTGCTAGTACTAGTTTGAAATTTCAAAGTGGTTTAAGGAATCTCATTGTTATGAGAAATTACTCCTCTTAGGGTTTCATGCATCTTAGGCTATTTTATATGCATTTTGTAAACAAGTAGTACTTCTCAAAGAAAATGAAACTTGAATAGACCCCATGTGCTTTGCTCAAAATTGAGAAAATACAATTTTATCTAATTGTTAAACACAACATTTGACCATATATTCCTTAAATTTAGAATTATATTCAACAATTATCATTGATCCTTAGGGTATATTTATCCAAATGTTCATCTTAATAAGTAGTGGGTACATATTTTTCTCATAAGAGAGTCTTCAATTCTTCCTATAATCGAGGCAATGCTCAATCTTTGTTAAGATATCACTTTTTAATGGTTGAAAAAATAATATTCCTTGTGATGTGAGCCAACTTTTTGTAAATTTGTACTTTGGACACTCTTAAGACTATACTAATCAGAATCATGTTCAATTCACATTTCCTAATCATTATATGGTCTACGATAAAAACTACCGTCAAATGTAAGGGCATTTATTTTAGCCATGTTAACCTGATGATCATCATACAAAGCTTGTCTTCTATCACAAGTATGTAGAGTAGTGGAATGGCTATGTTGAAGTCCCAATCTGTTAGGTTCATTTTTAGATGAAATTTGCCAAACTTTGATGTGACTTTTCATAAATCTACTAAAACTATTTTTTCCATGCAATCTATTATTTCTATGTTGTTCCAATGTATCTACACATGTTTGGAAGGTCACTCTTAGCTCTCAAAATGAATGGGTTAGTTCTTGATTTCCACATTGTATTAATGGGGCTATGGTGGTTGTGCTAAATTTGAATTAGATATTTTATATTAAGTGTCTAACCTAGTGGTAATAAACTAATAGGATGGAAACAAAGTTTATAGTTTGGAATATAAAGAAGGGGAAAATCAAATAAATCCTAAAATGTAACAACAAAATGACATATAAATAAAGAATTATTATAGGTTCAAACTTAGAAAAATATTATTCATTTATTTATTTTTTTAATAACCTCTAGTAATTAATAATAATGACATAGAATTAGAATATGATTAATTAATGTCAAATTAAAATTAATGTATGTTCCTAAAACTAACCACGCTTTAATAGTTTGGAGGCGGAGGGGTTTGGAAAGCTAGACTCGAGGTGCAGCCCAACCTTGTGAAGGTACCGGAGGCGTAGGCGGAGGCGGAAATTGCGAGGCCGCGGGGTGGACCTGACATCGGCTTCGCCACGTGGCCGGGTGCGGCGGCGAGCTGCTTTGTCGTGGTGACGGTCTTCGGTGAACGGTCAGCTGCACGTGGACCGGGTTCGTTTGAGTTTGAATTTGAATTCTGGTCACGCGGGGTGTGCTGGGACACGATAAATCGACTCAAGATCGTGCAGGATACCTGAACCTTCATCCCAGTCGTCGCGCCAAGGACCCTGCAGCCCTAATTTAACGTTCGATGTCGGGAAGTACACTTCGAAGGAGTAGCCGGCGTGCAAGGACCACTGCAAGTAACTCCCCGGTGAGGGAGTGTGTTTCATCATCATCTGAAGAGGGACAGCCACTTGACGGGGGGCTTCCATACCCTAACGGTGCTACACGGGAGGTCGATGACAGGGTGACGAGAGCTGGGGTCGCGGAGGAGAACAATATCACCGGAGAAGCAGAGATGCAGTGGGGTGCGGAACACTTGCCTGCTAAGGCCAGCTTTAGAGAGGTTCTGACAGCCCACAATATCCAGAATGGTAACTTGGTGAACTCGTTCATGCGGCCAGCTAATGTTGATGTTAAGGAACGTGCTGCTGCTATTCCGGATTTGGCGGAGGATGGTGATGTCCTCGTCTCTTCCGAAGCTTGTCAACGGCGAATTGATTTTCACAAATATGACCTGGTGGGTCGTATATTCGGGAACACGCTGCCTTTCCTGATGATCGCCAGAGTGTTGCTCAAATGCTGAGGCCACCATAAGAACTTTAGAGTGTTTGATATGTCTTCGAATTGCTTCTGCTTACACTTCGAATCGAAGGAGGCACGGAATGATGTGTGGCTCGAGGGGCCGTGGCAAATTGCTGGCCAAGCCATGGGCTTAGATGTTTGGTCGCATGAATTCACTCCTGGAGACTCCCACGCGATGTGCGGGCCGATTTGGGTGCGATTCCCCGGCTTGCCCCTGATTTACTGGGATACGGACAATATATTGCGTATTGCAAAGGCTATAGGTGATCCGTTCCTTCTCGATGGGTGGACGGCGGCAATGGAGAGATCATCCTGTGCTCGGGTCTGTATTCGTAGAAACCTTTCGAAACCCTTGAAGCCGGGTGTTTGGCTAAAAGGGGACTATGGGAGAATCTACCAAAGTTTCGAATATGAGGGATTACCGAGGATTTGTTTCTCGTGCGGCCGCGTGGGGCATCTTGCAAGTCATTGCAATGTGCAGCTTACGAAGGAGGTGACTCAGCCTGGACATGGTGAATGCTCTGGAATGAGGGCGAACGGTGATCAGAGGAATGGAGTAGAGGTCCTTACTCAGGTTACGGAAGAAGCACATGGACTAGGGCCTTGGATGCTTGTTCAACACAGACGGAGGAAAACGGGTGCCGATGCTCGTAAGGGTCCGGCGGCCACGGCTAGCCATGGACCCAGGAATGACGTTCAAAGAACTCGTGGGAGGGTGCACGCTGGCTCATCTAGGGGGTGAGTCGTCCCTCGAGGGAACGCGGGAGGAGCAGATCAAGGCGGGGCTCACCATCTAGGAGTCGTGCCCAACACTTGGCGGATTCCGGTGATCGGAGCTTGGGGGCGAAAGGTGCGGAGCGGGAAGCTCGGGGGGGGCGGAGTTAAGGGGAAGCTGCTAGGGTCAATGATGGCTCGGGAGAAGGAGCCGCCCACTGGTGTGGGTGGCAATGCGGATTAAGAATGTGGATCACGGCAGCGCTTCGTGGGGCGTTGCGGCCATCTCTGGTGGGTGGCGGAGGTTTGGAAAGATGCAGTTGCATGGCTAAGGGATTTCTGATGACATTATCAATGAACATTATTGTGTGGAACATAAGAGGCGTCAAGAAGAAGAAGTCGAGGGGCTATTTACGCAGGTTGATTCGTGAAAGGAATGTTGCTGTTGTGGCGTTAATGGAGACGAAGGCTGTGGGGTTCTCTATACAAGATGCAAATTAGCTGCTTGGGGGGGGATGGGACTTTGAGGCACACCCCTCAGAGGGACTATCTGCTGGATTTCTGATTCTGTGGAGGAAGGATGTGGACCTTATGGTCACTGGTGCTTCATCTCATACTATGGCTTGCACAATCAAAACTTCACATGATGGCAGGATGACTTGCTACTTTGTTTATGGCCCGAAGTGTCATCACAGACAGTGGATCATTTGGGAGGATGTCCGAAATTCCTGCGGCGGCAATGAGCCTTTGCTTGTTGCTGGAGACTTTAATTTGATCTCGGCACCGGAGGAAAAGCGGGGGGGTCGACGTTCTTTTATGGCAAGGACCAGCAGGACTTTTCGGATCTTATGCAAGAGCTTCAACTTGTGGATTTGGGGTTTTTCGGCAACAGGTTTACTTGGAGCAATGGGAAGCAGGGGGTGCGCGCATCCTTGAACGCCTGGACCGGGCTCTTATGAACTCGGCGGGGCTGCTTGCATTTCCTAATTGTTTGGTCCATCACCTCAGTAGGCTGGGTTCAGATCATTGTCCATTGTTGATTAAGATGGGAGGTGGAGATCAACAGCAGCATTCCAATAGGCTACTGTTCGACAGCGTGTGGCTGGACTTCCCTCAATCGTTCTAGGTGGTGGAAAAGGCTTGGAGGAGGACTGTTAAGGGCGACAGTATGGAGATTGTGATGACAAAATTTCAGCAGTCGATGTGGGCGCTGCGCAAATGGAGCTGGGAGGAGGTGGGGAATACTATTGATCGGAACAAGGTGCTGGAGCGGGATATTGACGAGCTCCAAAATAGGGAGTCTAGCGACGGTCTGTCGGAGGAGGACCACAAGCGGCTTAGTGATTTGGTTGCTGCCTTTCACCGGGGGTGTACTCACGAGGAACAGTGGTGGTGGCAGCGCGCTAAGGTGCATTGGGCGCAGCTTGGGGATTGCAATTCGAAGTTTTTTCACATTGCGGCATCGACTCGTAAAAGGGAGAATCGCATTACATTCTTGCGGGACTTAGACGGCAACATTATGGACTCTCCCGACAACATTAGGTGGCTTGTCTTCGATTTTTTTGAACGAAAATGGGGCGATAGCAACCTGGCGCCATTGCCTCCAATTTCCCCGCTTTCGGGTTTCGTTAGTGAGGAGGCTGGTTCTGGCCTTTGCCGGAGGGTGACGGAAGACGAAATTTTGGTGGCTATGCGGGGCATTAAAAGGAATCGTGCCCTGGGCATCGATGGTATTATAATGGATTTCGTCAATGGATATTGGAAAGTCACGCAGCGGGACATCATCAAGGCTATTTTGGCTTTCTTTGAGGAGTGTAGAATGCCGGAGAGTTGGAAGGACACTCTTGTAGTTCTTATCCCGAAGAAGCAAGGTGCTTGCCGGCCGGAGCACTTCCTGCCGATCAGTTTGTGCAACACAATCTATAAATTGGTGGCTCGAATTCTTGTTGGCAGGCTGAAATTGTTGCTGCCTAGCCTTTTGTCTCAGGAACAGGCGGCCTTTGTCCCGGGGAGGAGCATATCGGATAACATAAATATTGCCCAGGAGATGGTAGCGAGAATGTGGTCCTGTACCGCTGTTTTCGGCCTTATCGCAGTGAAAGTTGACATGGAGCAGGCCTATGACAAGGTTCGCTGGGATTTCTTGCTCGAAACTATGAAGGCTATGCGATTCCCTGTTACTTGGTGTAACTGGATTACTGCATGTATTTCTGGTCCTAGGTACGCTGTCCTCATTAATGGTGTGCGTCTTCCTTGGGTGTCGGCGCGTTGTGGTCTCCGGCAGGGGTGCCCATTATCCCCCTTTCTCTTTGTCATGTCAATGGAATACCTGTCGTGCATGATGAGGGAATATGAATCCCGGCAGCTACTCGAGTTTAGGCCGGGGATGCATACACCGCTGGTATCCCACCTCTTGTTCGCGGACGATGTGTTGATTTTTGCTCCTGCTTCCAGGGAGGCTGCGTGTGCTATCCGCCGCATCCTGCGGGCGTTTGAGGACAGTGCTGGATTGAAGGCCAACTTTTCCAAGTCAAATGTCTATTTCAGCAATAGCTTCAGCAAGAAGAAGTCCAGCATAATTTCACGGAAACTTGGTATGGCAATTGGCCAATCCTTGGTGTATTTGGGGGTTCCTATTACTGCGCGCCGATTGACTAAGGAGGACCTGTGCTCCCTTGTCCAAAGAATTGATAATACTGTGATCAGCTGGGGCGGAAGGGTATTGTCGCTTGCGGGCAGGGCTGTGCTGGCGTCCTCGGTTCTGTGTGTTATCCCTAACCACATTCTACGCCACTGTTTGGTGCCGGCGGGAACCATTGCTGCAATTGAGCGCCGAATCAGACAATTCCTTTGGGGCGGTACGAGTAGTGCTCAAATGCTGCACTATGCGTCCTGGGATTGCGTGTCTACGCCAAGGATGGTCGGCGGGCTCGGGCTGCGGGATCTTCGCATTTGGCACCAGGCCTTGCAGATGGGGAATTGTAAGCGCATCCTTGGGCAGGAAGCGGGATTATGGGTTGAGATTATGAGAAGGAAGTATGGGTTCATCGACCTGTTGATGAAGACACCCCAGAAGGCCTCGGCCGTTTGCAAGATGATCCTGGGAGCTATGCCGATGGCGATTTCGTGCTTCGTGTGGCACATCGGCGACGGGCGGAGGGTGAGATTTATGGAGGATAATTGGCTTGGGGTTCTACCAATCAACTGCTGGCCCACGTTCATTAATGTTCG
This sequence comes from Vanilla planifolia, assembly GCA_023846275.1. NCBI lineage: Eukaryota > Viridiplantae > Streptophyta > Magnoliopsida > Asparagales > Orchidaceae > Vanilla > Vanilla planifolia. Next base: position 76,842 of record JAIUJO010000028.1, on the reverse strand, counting down.
CGCAAGCTGGCCGGGAAGTGTTGTCGAATGCATCAGGGACGACAGTGCTTGGGATGTTGAGGCGATTTCTAACTGGGCGGGTGAGGAGCTTATTGACAGAATCAGGCATCTCCCACGTGCTCGGGATTCCGTCCAGGACTGCTTGGTCCGTACGCATACGGAGATGGAGAAGGCTCATAGTGGTCGAATCTATGCACAGATCAAAAACGAGTTGTCCTCTGTTGGGGGCGGTGGTCGGTGACGTGATGAAGCTACGGGGAGAATTTGGAAATTAAAGGTGCTGCCGAGGGTTCAAGTCTTCCTTTGGCGGGTTGGCTGCGAATTTCTGCCTACGGCGACGTGGAAGGCTTGTCGGGGAATTAGCCTCGATCCCCTGTGCCCTTTCGGCTGCATGGAGGAGGAAACCCTGCAGCACGCGCTGTGGGACTGCCCACGTACCCGGGACATGTGGGGGACCAGCCATGCACGTCACGTGCTTAGGGAGCTGGGCTGGCCCACGGGTGCAGCACCCGGGTTCAGAATTTTGGAGATGTTTATCAGGCTCTTGAGTTCTTCTGCGATGCGGCGCGACGTTGTGGTACAGCTTGTGGCTACAATTGCTACCACCTTGTACTACATTTGGTCGAGGAGAAATGTGCTTATACACAACGGCTTCGTGTCCAGCGGGAATCCTGGCAAGTCTTCAGATTTGCTTGTCACGCATGGTTGGCTTCCCCCCCTACAGGATGGATTAAGGTCAATTGTGATGCCACGGTTGGTGACTCCATAGCTGGTCTTGGTGTCGTTGTTAGAGACTGCTCAGGTAAACCTCTCATGGTGGCTGGTAAGAGGATGTTCTCAGTGGCGGCTGATATGATGGAGGTCCAGGCGATCATTATGGCCTTCGACCTTCTGAGGGAGTTTCTTCTCCAGTATCGTGCAGTTGAGTTCCAGTCTGATTCGATGACTGCACTTCAAGTGGCTCGGGATATGGTTACCAAACCCAGTGGGGAGGGGGTGCTTGCTGTTTCTTTGCAGTATGTTAAGGCCATGGAGGCTCTTCGGTTTTCTCACATCCACAGGGAGGAAAATGAGCCTGCTCACTAGGCTACCCGTAGAGCCTGCACTCATGAGTTCATTTGGGGTCCTAGAAAATCCCTTCCTCAGCCTCTCATCAAACTTATGCTGTCTGATTTTCTGTTTGATCCCCCCTTGAGGATCTAACTATAAAACCTGTGTGGCTTTGCCACTTTTGATATAATGATATATCCTTTCAAAAAAAAAACCACGCTTTAATAACAAATTAATGATGGATGAAAAAATAAAACATTTTTTGGCTCATAGATAATTGAGAAATATTTAACTCAAGTAATATAGTTTCACAATTATTTATCTAAGGTAATTTATATTTAGATTAAAAACTTTTAGGATCATTGGATAACTAAAAACTGTTCTTTAAGCCAACCACTTATATTAAATTTTTATATAAAGGATCTCAACCTAAAAAAAGGTGGGTTGAACAACCCACACAAAATGCGCTAATGTTGATTGTGATGTGGCAACATACACACACAAGTGGAGTTTTTAGAATGGCAAACAAGATTTCTTATAGTGACATATAAAAACTTGAAAGATAGATGCAATAAGTAAATTTTTTGAAAGTTGAAATAAAGTGGTTTAGAACATAGTAATTTTGAGGCTCTATTGAATGTTGGATAAAAGTTTTGGCTCTCCGCATTTTTCATGTCACTCCCCTTCCTAGGACATCTTAAAAATCACAACATCAAATTATTTGCACAAAAATCCCTTTTAAAAAATAAAATTAGTAGTAGTGCTTCCTTACCTATACAAAACATTATGTTATGTGCAATACACTAAGTATTTTTTTATAGAGAACTCAAGGTTGTGATTGCAATTTCATAATATTGGAATAAAAAAGGCACTCATGAATATAATGTCAAAAATTTTACAATTCTAAAGGACATTTTCAGAATTCCAAAAATTATCAAAAATTATAAATAAAATACTTTGAATTGTTCCAAACAATGTTGCTTCAAAAGTTACAAAATGTATCATGCAGCTGTCTAACAATTGCTGAGGTAGTTAGCAACATGATCAATGTGGCATCAGTGAGAGGTGTGTGATGGGTCAATTCATTTTCACTAGTTAAAAATTTTCATGAATCAAGTCTACCAATTTTGATAGGTCAAATAGGATGAGGAGTTAAATTAGGTCTAGAGGATCAACTAATTTTATGGGTTAGCAAAGGTTGAGTAAGGCATAAGAGTCACTACAATTAATGGTAAAGCTATCGATGAAGGCAACAATGATGGTATGTAGTTATAGATGTTATGTAGCTAAAAAAAGTCCAAAACTCATTTTAATGCCTTTTATAATCATTTTCAACTACATTCTATGCTGATGGAATTACATAACTCTATGCAGATGTCATGTAATGAATTTCAAGGTCAAAATAATTGAAAGGTGTTAATTGATCTTAAAATGATTAAACAATTTTATAGATACAAATAACTTGATGAACTAAAAAAATAACTAAAATATTTAATAGATAAGCATTGGCTATTGTTTATCCTTGTAATGGTAAAGATTTTAAAAACTAATGAGAAATAAATGAGTGAACACTAGCGTGATTAAGAGTCTGAATAGGACTAATATGCCTTGAAATAGAAGGTGTGTGATGTATAAGATGTTACAAAGTAAATGTTATTCTAGTCCACTATTTTTAGCATTCCATCAACCAACTAAATTTTAATGCTATTTCTTTTATACCAGGATGGTTTTGTTAAAAACGAAAAATCACTCTCTATCGCTATACAAAATGTTGACCACATGGACCACTTTTTTGGTGCATCAATTCTTTAGGAATTGATTCATAATGTTTTAGACATTATAGTACATGTGAGTGATTTGGACCTTTTTTCATTTTCTATTAGAATTTTTGATCTAAAACTTATTTACTAGAATTTTCTCATGCCATTTCATAGTCCTCTTCCTTTTCTATTTCCATCCTAGCTAAAGGTTAAACCAAGGAATGGAGGTCCTTGATGTGACATTGGTTTCTGCATTCCTTAGACCCTTCATCACAACCAAGGGAGGAATGGAAGAGCCTTTATATTCATTCATGGTATCAATAAAATTAAAAGTCTTTTACTATAACTAATGGGCATATGTGATCTATCACAATTAAGGTTAAATTGTTCTATATTTTGCTACTCTCTACTCTTATACACTTAGCATACATAAATTTATAGCAAGTGAGTAGTTTGCCACTAGACTATTACAGAGAAAGTAAATGAATTGTTCATAATCATCTAATTTATGACATTGTATACTTCCTTTCTGAAGCACCTTGATCTAGTTGGAAAAATTCCCTATAAGATGTTCAAATCCAAATGACATAGCCAAGAGTGGTGACTTCTATTCCTATGATGTTTGTTGTAATATGACAAGTTGTGTGATATTGTTGTGAATAATTAGATGCTTGAGGGGAGAGATTGATCTGATGTTCATGAAAACATTTTTCTTCCACAGAAGGGTATTATCTATTTATCTTCAATTTATCTTGAATTGTTTTAGTATTGTTTGCTTCTTTGTCTCTCTTTTGAACATGTCTTATGCACAAAATCTCTCCTTATACTTCTATTAGATCTCCAAGTTTGTAATGTGATAAAATCATCTTGATCATATTATATATATATATATATGGATATATATTTCCTTCTTACTACTTCATTTTAAAGTATGATGCATGGTTTCCTTATTGTGCTCCACGACTCAATCCTACCTTATATTTTTGATGGTTTAACGTGTTTGTAGTAATTTCAAAGCCAAATTTGGCATCGTTAGACTTAGTACATCTACTGGATGATATTTGTTTTGCATTTATGATTATTAATAGTTGAGTTATTATTTTTATTCATGATTATACCTTCTATTTAGTAAATGTATTTTAGAGTATAGCAAATTCTTATTGGTGGACTTGAGGATGTGCATTTTTATGTTTACTTCAACTTGGACTTGGCTTATAATGTCATTTAAAAATTTGATAGTTATAAATTTTATATCTTGTATTGTAGTTATACAAGTAGTTGACTTATATAATTAACTTTAAATTCTAATATATATAGTTACACTTGTTGATGCATTAAGAAATATAAAGATTTAATTAGTTTATATGGGTGGTAAAATAATTGGCTAAAGCCTTAGAGTTGCAAGAAGATCCATTTGGAGAATAGCGATATGCTTAGAGAACAATCACAGTAAACTCAAATGAGTTTATACAAAGGCAACTAAATAACTTTGTTATTATGCTTTTCATAATTTTCTTATCACAATTACACATTATAAAAATTGTATGGAAATGATTTAAGTGGTGAGTGTAGATTTTACCAACCAAGATATATGAAGATTAGAAATGCCAAAAATGTTCTTTAGATCATAGAATTAGTTGGAGAAAGTATCCTATAAAATTCGCAAATTTGTAGCAACAAGCGCACCTGTTCTTACTTTTAAGAACAAATAAATGGAAATATTAGCTTATTATCAATTAAAATTCATGTTATTTAGATTTATTAATTAATTAAAAACGATTTTAGAAGTTGTAATTATTTAAAAAGTTTTTTAAACAACGTGAGCAACAAGTTATTAGTAAGGCAATGATGCGTTCATACTATTACATTTAAACATCCATAAATTTGTGATAAGTGAATAGAAAGGCTCGCCCGAAGAATTTCTTATAGCACACATATATTTTTGTTATGTAAAGCATATCATACAAGAAGGATATTGGACATTATAAAGTATGATGAAAACCAATCACACATTAGTTAAAACAATATTAGGTTTAAAAACATTATCAATAATGAAAATTATACCAATATAATCCCCCTAAGACTCACATATGTATGGTCTCTTTAATTACTATGCACATATTAAAAGTTTGTGATCCAATTACAATAAAATATTACAAAAACCTACAACACTTTAGGGATTTTAGGCACCTTGTACAATTACAATAGTTTTATTATGCCAGTATGATGGGATTCACATTTTTAGCAATGACTTATGATGTTTAGGATAAATGTATTGCATATGTGTATGATGTGCAATTCATTGTTGTTGTAATTGGGATAATTTACCAAGGTTCTAAACTTGTGTAAATTGTACACATATGTTATTGGAACATTTATGTATCATTCTATTACGACTCAATTTTATCTTATCACTTTATGACCTCATTGCAAAAATGTGTATAATATTCCTCCAAATTGTGTGATGAATATCATGTTGGGGTACATAAAACTTTCATTTGTCAAATACATGTCTATTGTCTAGTGTCACGATGTATTATAATGCTATAACTAGTGTATTTAAGTGATAATGGTTATCATACCGGTACCCTAGTGTAACAAGAATACCTACATGGAGTATGATGTCTTTCACAAAAGAGAGTAAAAAAAAACTTAATTGTGTTGATACAAAGGCAACTAGACAAGTTTGTTATAACATTTTTAAATTTACTAAGAAAAAATCCTATACTTTAAAATAATAATATGAAAAAGTTTTTAAATGTGAGTGAAGATTTTACAAACCAAATCGAAATATGAAAAGTAGAACAAAACAATAAAATTGATGATGAGTAAGAATTAGCTGAAGATGATATCCCATAAAATTCACATAGTTGTAACAGTTGGCATCCCATTTTTCCTTCTAACAATAAGAAAATGGAAATATTAGCTTATTTTAAATTGTAAGTCAAGTTATTTATATTTTGTAACTAATTAAAAAAAATTTATAAGTTATAATGGTTTAAATTCTTTTAAGAAGTGATTAACTAGCTATAATTAGTGTTATTTTGAGTTCATGATCTTATAATTTAAGACTCATAAACTAGTGATGTGTGAGTAAAATGAATCATATAATGAACTACATATACTACACGTGTGTTTTTGTCGTGGAAACACATCTTACATGATATTTGATACTGTAAAGGATAATGCACGCACATCACATATACTTATAAAAATGCTTTGGTTTTCAAAACATTGCCATCTACAAACGTGATAATTGTGTAAATATAGTCCCTTTGATACTCACAAATGTACAAGTTGTTTAAGGATCATACACATCTAAAAAGAGGATCATCTATCAAGAATGAAAGTTTTCACAAACTTATAATTCTCTTGCATTTTTATGCACTTTGTAGAACAATTATAGTAAGATTATGTCAATAAAATGGTATGTGTTATTTACCATTGAATTATTATCTATAAGATAAATTTATTGCATGTGTACAATTTGAAAATCGTTAACATATGTACTTAAGATAGTTTTGTCTCGTTCTAGGTTTGTGTCAATCATTCACATATGATATTAGATCATTTATGTAAGATTCTACTATGAATAAATTTTATTGCAAGCCATTTCATTGCAAGAACGTTCATGATATGCCATCATATTGTTTGATGCACAAAATGGTTGAATACAAAAAATAATAAGTTGCCTCATTAGTTTCTAATGGTTTGTATTGTGATGTATGATTACATTATAATTGGTTTTTTAAGTGAGAATGGTGGTCATAGTAATATGATGAGACCATACTACACATATGAAAAACAATACCAACTATTCATCATTTAGGTCATTGAGAAGGAATGTAGACCACACTACTAGGATTAGAGACATCATTTTATAAAATTAAAAAATAAGTAGCCATTAAAGGTTTTTGACTAGTTTATTTCATGGAATGCTAATTTTGTTTTACTCTTAAGACTTGTTTAACTATATATGCTTCAAACTTACATTATTAATTTGTATTTATTCACTGCTTTGGCTCATTAGAGGAAAGATTAACAAGATAGTATGATTGAGATGGTGGAATATGATCCTCTATGCCATAAAGTAATAAGTAAAGGTTTAACACTCTTATCAAATTGAGTAGTAGATGATGAGCTATGCATGGCCAACCACTACACCTCGAGGTGAATTTATTGGCTCCATGGCTTGAAGCCTTTGTGATGCTGTTCAATAATGCCACAAATAACTTAACTTTCATTACATATGGTTTACCTTTTTTATTTTCAATCATTAAGAATTTATTCTAGATTAACTACATCTTCCATAAATGATTAGAAAAGAATTTACTTGGTTGTGTTCTAATCGAACCTCATAAGGCATAAGGCCATTAATTTGCCCAAGCTAATGATTACATAAACTTTACAAAATAGAAAACTATGCCAATGATCTACGCATGAATGTATGCAAATAGTGGAGCAGATGTGCAACAATAATATAATAAAATTTTCAACAAACTTTAGTATTAAAACAAAGGGTTGTGAATTCTAATAGTCAGCAGAATTCATGAGAGTGCATTAATTGTAAAGGTTTCCCAAAGATTTCTAAGAATTGAGCACTAGGTAGAAAAACCGAGTGTTACTCTTCTTTCATACAATATCTCAGTTGATGTCCTTAATGTTCTTTTTTTGTATAGGAATGTTGAACTAGATCCTTTTACGAGCATATAACACAAGCAATGTCATAATAGGCCTGTACAACGGAGAATTGTAAGTGACAATCTCAAACTTTTTTTTCCTAATCCAAGGAACTTGAGTTGCACAAGTATTAACTAATATGTTTTTTATTTCAATTACAAATTGAAAAAAAATTTCTCTTATGTCTAGCAAAAAAAATCAGTGTGTTTTCACGAAACTAAAAATGTAATAGATGAACTCTCTTTTTTTCAGCCATACTCCAAGCAAGATGAACATAAGTCTCGGTAAGTAAGTCAAAACCCATTTCACATCTAGTATATTATAGGCATAAAGTTATGGTTTTAGTAGCATATTTAAAAGTTTTCTTCATAGCTTGAATATGGGATTTCTTTTAATTATCTTAAAATCATGCACACAATTCTATACTAAACACAAATCTAGACAAATTAGGTTTGAGGTAAAAAAATTAGCAAATAATCCCTTTACATATCTTCACATTCGTGGTCTACTTATTCTCTTAAATTTTCTCAATCAAGTCCTTATATAGTGTACCCTTTCGTTTTGTTATCTATTAGTTCATCATCAACACTTAGTTCATTAAGCTTCTTAATTTTATCAAGTAGCATTTGACTACAATATGAACTAGACTCCTAAAACCTCACGTGAATAGTTTCCCTTAAACTTCAGTTCTCTTATTTAGTACTCTATGTGACTTGATATTCATGTAGCATCCCACGAAAATTACATCATTAGACATAGAATCAAGCTTTTACTACTCTTTTACCATTTAATAGAAAGTAAGTATTTAAAAAAATGAGCAAGTGGGATAGTTTTAGGTTTTATCATATGATAATTCATAAGAGAAAATATAAAACAAAGGTTTTATAAGAACTCTACCACTTTAGCATGTCATGTAATATTCTATTTCTTCTCTCACCTACCTCTTTTTTTGAGGTGTTCTAGATAATGAGAAAGTTTTAGATTCTATAAATAATTGCTTTTAAATTCTTCTACTTGGTTAGATCTAATAAATGCAAGGATATGCTACTTTTACAATCTATTGACTAATTATGTAAGCTATTAATATGCCACTTTTCTTGTTATTAAACAACATAAAAGGAATTCATGAATACTAATCAATTATTATAAAACTATGTTTTGTTCATCCAAGATTATGAAGATGAATAGGTTTCCAAATAATTATAAGTGCAGAAACTCCAATTGTCCTCTTGTAATCACATACCTTATCGCTTAAGTTGAGGTTTTGTGTTATTTTTCTTATTTGTAATGCATAAACATATACTCATCATTCCAACAAGGACATGGTAGGCACCTAATAAAATAATACTTTGTGATTTTCATAAGTGTTAGTAAGCTAAATGGCAAAAAAATCTATGCCAAAAATCAACACTGTTCACTAAAGACGTATGCCATTCTAATCAACTTGTTTTAATAATTTTGAAATGTAGTGCATGAGTGTTATAATTTCTTAGAGATTAATTTATGAGTTTATTTTTTCCACTAAAAATAAATTATTTAAAATTAAAAGTAATGTAGAACATAAAGTCACATAATTGTCTAATGCTATGAAGTTTATGCTAAAAACCTCGCACTAATCATATTACTTCACACCATCATATTAAGTGTAACTTGAACACCATCATAGTACTTCAAATGGATGAATAGATAAGATTGACTAACCATATTCCTTAAGCAATAACTATCAAAATTCCACATAGCCTCTTTAGTCTTGGATGGAAGGAAAGGTTGCGAATGTTAACCACCTGTTAGATTTTAGGGCCTAAATCCTTTTAGATTGTGTTATCCTTATAGAAATTGTATTTAAACAATCTCTTCTTATCCAAATATATCTTCAAACTTGAAGTGAATATTGCTTTTAATCTTACAATGAGATGCAATATGTCTATGTTTCAAAATATCGTTGCATTTGATGTTGCTACCATGTGACGACATGAATTGATGACTAGATCAAAGGAATAAAATGTGGTAATGAGCATGAAGTTTTTTACACTCATTCAATTAATGCCCTAGCTTATTTTTTTGAATTATCACATTTGTTACTGCATTGTAATAGTTTTTACTACAATTAATAACTGACAATGTTGTGATTTAAATGCTCATATAAGTCTTAGTAATTTTCTAACTCTTATTTCAACTTATTACACTAGAGACAAATTTATTATATTTAATAAAAAGTTCTTTGTATTACTTCTCATAATTAACATTAGAGGAAGATTATATCTCCTTATCATTAAAAGTGTACACAATGTCTCCATGTACTACCATAAGTCAAATATATCTTTTTTCTCTTCTTCCATTGAGGAGTATTCATTATAGCTAATCCAAGTAATCTACATAAATTCTATTTTCTTTAATGCTTTAAATTTTCAACACTAACTTTATACATAAGGTAACCAAGTTGAATATCAGTCATTATGCAATCTATCAATCCTACTTCATCATTTTGCATCATCTTTTACTTTAGTTTCCTATCAATATAGAATCTACTAATTGTAACACGATTTTGAAATAAGAAATATAATCCTTTACTATTTAAGGCTACCATATAATGGAAAAGGAATAAGAATTTGTTTGCTCTAACTTCTTTTTTTTATTTCGCCATTTTTATAGATAATTGTTCTTATTTTCTTCTTACATGAACCATTTCATTTCTAAGTTGCAAACCCAAGCATTCTTCAAGTGAAATGGTAGGAACATCCATGGTAGCTTAATTGTAGTGCCCAAAGGATCATACTACCTTTGGACCAAATATCTTGCATATATCCTTTATATTGGAAAGCATTTCACTCATGCTTGCCATGATGTTAATAATTTGAGTAAATCTTGTTAACACAAAAATGATATATTGATAAAATGCTATAAGAAATTGCTCATAATCATGACTCCAAAAATTGACTTCGTTCTTGTATACCAATACATTACACTAATAGGAGGCCTTCAAATTTATTCCAATTTTCTTAAGCTAGATTAAGGCTAATTTTAAATTTTTTTTATACAAAAAGACCACAATGCGATATATTGATTTATATTGACAACTCTTAAATCTTGTTAAACCTTATGTTTGCTGTTAAGAATAAGCTCACTAATTCATTTCCTTATGCATTCACCATTCACAACTTTAATAGCAAATGGAAATGGTTGTTCAACTTTGTCACAAATACTTAAGTCTATTGAGATAGAAGTTTCAACAAACATAAACCTTCTAGCTATGTGTGATATGATTTACATAGATATTCTCATTCATAGCTACAAGGACTACTTTCAATGTCAATTATTTTCAACTTTTGGGAAACTTCCATATGAAACTAGCATCTCAAGTTTCTTCAAGCACAATCAGGAGAGTACAAAAATTGCTTGATATCTTAATTATTTTCACTTTTCAATCATTTCTACATTTGTATTGAGATGCAATTCTTTGAAATTTATTAGAAGAAAATATAAGAATTCCAAATTAACCTATCACTTTGTAATAGGAACATAGACATCATAGCTATGCATGAGAAGAAAAATTCCAAATTGCAAAGAATTGACATTGTCTTATTATTAACATGATGATGGGATGATAGAAATACACTTTATAGGTGAGTGAAGAAAAATTAATCAATAGTATTAAACATGAAATTTTTTCTTCAAAGTGACCCATCATCCATGCTTTTGACATCTAGTAGTAAATTATTATAGGTGCTTTAATGCTAATAAACTAAGTTGGGAAGGATTTTCCAAACACCATAATGACTAAATTGTACTATACATTGTCATGATGTTATTTGTTGTCCACCCCAACTTCTACCCAAACTATTTTTAAGGACTATCAATACTTGTGTAGGACTTGAAGAGGTAGATGAGTTAATGATCATAGAAAAGACATTTAGAGGGCAATTAAAAGCCAAACATCATAGTTGTAGAGGGAAATGATGGAATTTCATTAAATATGTTTTATAAAAGAATATAAATAATGAATAACATTTGCCTAATCTATTAATTAATTGAATTGAAATCTATTCAATAATCTCCACATATAATAAGCCCTAGTTGAGCTGATGTTTCTTGCATATTAGAGGGATAAAACTAATTTTTGCATGTTAGTATCACCTAATCATTCTTTTTTCTGAGTGAAAGAGTGTGCCTTAAACTTTTTGCACAATGTAAAGAAATTACCAACCATTAGATATTTCTTGCCAACTTTTTAGGTTATTCTTGTAGTTGATTCTCACAAATTTTTCTTACATTGTGGGTTAATTAAAGAACAACCATCATTTTGCATGCAAGCACCTTGATTCTTATTGAATGTTCTTTATGCCTATACTAGTTTTCATAACTAGTTTGGTTATTACTTTCAAGTAGTTCAATTAAAGGGAAAGAGGTTGTTAAGAATTTTTTATAGGAGTTTTTCAATGGCCATTTGAAACCACTTAATTTGGTTTTTAGGACATGTTCTGTCAAGTTTTTCATTGTTGATTTTCTAAATCATTTAGGTAGTTCTAACATCATTAAGAAGTGAGTTGTTATAGAATTTAACACAATATTAATTAGTATGAGCTTGCTACCTTTTGACAACCATTAATTATTTCAACCATTTATGTTTTGTTAATTCACATCAAAGTGGGATAATAGTCTTCAAAATCTAGAATAGCCTCCATACTTGACTGATCTGCTTCATTAATCTAGTATCTTTTACTATTTTTTCTTATAGATAGAAAGATTAGGTATTTTTTCCATGATGATTAAGTGATAGTATTTGGAGTTCAAGTCCCATTCTATCTACCCTTTATAATCTTCTTTTTGTTTCTAAGATATTTCATCCTAAGCATGGCAACAAATTAAATTTTCTTGTGACTTAGACCATTTACTTCTATTTTCAACTATAACAAATTTTTTTGTATTGCTCTTCTATGATGAACGACATAACTTATTCTAATTTTTTGCCTCATGTTCTCCATTAATGATCTACTCTCTATTCACTGCATCTTTTACAAAATATTTATAGAAGTTTTTCTCAGTTTTAATTAACTTGAAAGCTCATGTCCAACACACTTGGTTTTTACCAATTTTTTAAACTACTTAATGCAACCAAATTCACATATAAAACAATAAACTTACAAATGTAGCCATACATATTTTTAGTAGCAACATAATCATATAACATGCAAATATCAATTTCTATCAACAAGAAAATAAAAATCATAAGACTTAAATATTGAAATAGCATTATATTTCAAGCCCAATCTAAAATAAATATAAAATTATAGATATGAAAGTCCATAAATAATATCCTATTACAACCAAATGCACATCAATATGTATAACTATTAATAAAGAATACAAGTAATAGCTCAACTACCACTAATTAAAAGTAATTTAAGATGAAATGTCATCCATTAGATGTACTAACCCTATTAATCCCAATATTGGCTCAAAATGACTCCTATCTTTTTCAACCTATAATAATATAAGAGAGGGTGAGCTAAAAAGCTTAGTAGGGAATCCTTAGACCTATAAAACTAACATGAAATAATAAGGGGAATATATATATATCATAAAACCACTAGCAACGCTCAGGCTAAAATGCCTAACAAATGGCTAGTGAAATTGTCTAAATTTTAGAATGAAATCTATATTAAGGTTGGAGTGATGTCACACTACCATTCTTTCAACTCAATTGTACCTTAATCATGGCATGTTTCCTCTTTAAGGTTTTTAAAAATTTTAATTTTTAATGTAATTGTATTTAAATTTTTAATGTTAAGAAAGTTTGTGTTCGAATTTTGAAACTTGTAACATTTAAGTTCGATGAATTGAGGACAGTTTTAATTTGAATGTTTTCTTTTTTGACATGCTGTATTATAGGAATTCTTCATAACATTAAGATAAATAACTTAGAGGGAAAGATTTTACATCCTCTTTAGCAAAATAAAACCATGGTTATATGAAAATAAAGATGTGCATGAAATTCACGAAATTAAGGAATTGTTCACCTTTTATTTTGGTGAGCTTGGTGCTTAACATAAAACCCTTCTCAAAAGTTAGGAAAATCCCATTATTTAAGGATTCATAATATGTGGTTTTGATATTTTTTAGGAAACCATCAAGCCATACGAACATGAAAGGAGACCAAACAAGAGAAAGTATAGGAGGAAGAAATTTTATATGTTTGAAGGAAGCGGAATGAAAACCTTGAAAAAGAAAAGTCCTCTATTTAGATTACAAGAGATAATGATACTTGAGATTGTGCATTAAATGTAGTTAAAATATATATAAAGATAGATATTTCCATATTACAAAATTATCATGTGGTGTAGAGAATGACTAAGGATGTTACCATTTAAACCCTTTTCTATGAAATTCGCTATATCATGATGAATTTCTTTTACCTATGACTTCAAGAAATTTGTTAGCTCATTATGGACTTCTTCTATTTATGTTATTGTAAACTTTTGTTAAAATAATAGTAGATTCTTTACAAAAATAATACATGAGAATATAAGATGGAACATGAAAAAGACATTCTTGAAAAGTAGAAATTCCTAATTGATGTATTTGTGAAATCAAAAGATTGGCTTTGAATACTGGTTATTATGGCTGAAAGTACATATAATTGAAATGCTTTGTTGGTTGCATCAATATAATACAAAATAAGCTTGTGGTTAGCATGAAGAATGTCATCTAATATTCAAAATTTTAAATAAAAAATTCATGATCAAATAATTCTTTAATTAAGGCATGATAGAATTCTTTTAAAATTGATAACAAGTGAATACTTTGATCTACAAGGTTCTCCTTTTATTTTATGCAAACTAAGAATCCTAGGGTAATTTATAAGAATACTTCACTACCTTTGTTGGTTAATATCTTTTTTAATGTTTTATCACATCTTTGTTCATTAAGTGATTAGAAGTGAGAATTTATGCTAAATGTAAATGAAAATCCATGCCATTATATTTAAGTTTTAGAGCAGTAATTTGCATATAATACATGAAAACTCGGTTAAGAAAGATAACACATAATTTGAACTTGAATATCACAACATTAATAGGACATAAATATCTATTGCAAGAACTTCTTGAGAAATGCATAAAATGCTAGCCTGTGCAAATTAGACTTTACCCTAGGCCATAAACTTTAGAATAACACTTAGAAACATTCCCAAACCAATGGAATTCTTGTGACTAAGTTCCTCATTGCCTCAAATATGCCTTGAGACATGTCATGTTTATGTCTTGTAAAGTGAAAGATTAAGACAAAATAAAAACTCTAGATGGATTCAGAGGTGATTGTGGACTTCATTTTCTTGATTGAATGCTTGCAAGAGCATAGTTTTGGTCCTTAGAAAAGTATAAGCTGGTTGGGGAGTACATGTTATTATTAAGGACTTTTAGAGCCCTACGATGTTTTCATATTTGATTAGCCTTAGAGGTTTAGAGCACTAGGTCACAAGAAGTGATATGAGTGTCAAACCATACCATGATTTTGTTGGGTTTGGGAGAGCACTAGATTTATTTTAGTACACTATGCATCAAATTAGTAGCATCGTAAGCCTATGCATTAGTATGGCATGTTAAAAAGAGATACATACATTGAAATTTTATATTTGATGTTGTTCATATGTTTCTCATATAGATTAACAGAGAGCAATAGATTGGTTTTAGCTTATGCATCTAATTAGTAGCATCATAGGCCTATGTGTTAGTATGTCTTGTTAAAAAGAGATACAAACATTGAAATTTTATATTTAATGTTGTTTATATGTTTCTCATATAGATTGACACATATATCATTTGGTAATTACATGTTACTTTTATAGTATCCCATCGTCTCTTTATTGCTCTTTGTGACTTTCTCCACCCTTATAGTTTTATAGATTCAAAGAGTTTGGAGTAATAAAGGTAGACATGAAATTATAAGAGTAAGTATATTTATAAGATGACATTCTTCTTGAGTTTTATGATTTTTGATAATTGAGCTTCTAGTTCCATTCATTAATACTAGCTATCATTATTGATGAACATTGGATCAACCTGGAGCATAGTTTTTGTTATGTGGTATTCGAATAATTGTGCTTTTTTTGTTGTTATACTAGGATTCGAATGTTATTGAACTTTGGATATTTATGGTTAAGAAATTTTGTTAACCATTTGATTGTGTTAGCATTCTAACATGTGATTCATTTGTTGTTACATTACTAGATATATGGCTTTGAGTTTCATCTATTTTTTAAGATAACTTGACAAATTTGGTGTATCAAATCACTAAGATTGTCTTTAGAGAAATTCTTTTCTTTCACATGTTAACCTCCAACTTCTATTATTACTTTTGCTTCCTTGGTTTAGCCCAGTTGCTCGTGCTTAAAACTTAATTAATCTTATTTATCTTTTTTATCATAAGATTCTTGACTTCAACAAACTTTATAAAGGGATTCATCTTTCACATAGATATTTTCATCTACAAAAAATGTTCTTTCATTATATACTTTATAAGGTATAAAAATAGCCATGATAATCTTCAATTATCAAACTTGAAAAGTATTATTAGAGCTCATTGTCATAATTAAAAAATGGACATCATCATTTGAAGATGACATTTTTAGTTATTACATTAAGCAAATATATCTAATCAATAGCCTTACTATTTATATCTAAACATTAATTTCTTTTCTTTAAAAAGGTTCATTCCATGGATACATGTTTTATTCACTCTAGAAATCTTTGAACCATGTTCATTTTTTCTAACTTCACTTTAGATATGTATTCATTCAGAAAATAATTTCGCCTAAACATATTGTCACTATTACGTATCTTACTACAACGTGATTGTAAAAGACATCAGTTCGGATATTATGCATGAAAATGCTATAGTATTCTTTAATTCTTGTATCAGACAAGTACGATGTTTATGTGTCATTATCGTTCTATGTTGTACAACATCATACTTTTTTGGAACTTCATATTATTGAATTAGTCAATTAAGATGCATATTGGTAGCAAAAAAATCTATCAAATTTTAAGGGCCGGAGCCAATGGACACAAGTCAAAGCTAACCACTTTGACTATAGTTGCTAAATCTTATTAGGTCGAATTAGACATCAAATTGTATATATCAAGGACTACGTTAAAGTAATCACATATAATAAATTAAATTTTTTTAGAAAAGCTAAAAAAATACCTTAATCATTGTTTGCACCAAATTTACCCATACTACTTTTCTCATTATTTAAAGTAAAGTACATGATCCCAAACGCATAAAGGTGTCACATCATTAAATTTGCATTATTTAGTTGTTCGTAAGATGAAACATTAAGTAACGATCTCATAAGTACCTTAATAAAGAACATGCTTAAAGCATTCCATTTTTATTGCAAAAATAGGCAAATAATTCAATCATTTTTTTAAATTCATTACCAATATGACTATTTAATTATCTATTTAATTATCATGTTCTTATTCTAACTTAGTGTCACACTTTATTTTTTAACCAATTTTCTTATATAAAATGCCTAGTGCAACATAACCAATATATAGCCAAAGAACATAACTAAATACCCTCTCACTCATAATATGTTGTGGTGTGGTTCTATATCTAATATATAAAGTAATATAAATATAATGGTCATATATGTGAATAGATGCATGCCAGATCACTAAGCTAATATAATGAGTGAGTTTATGATGCAATTAATTGGAGTACATGATCAAGTAGACTAGTTCTCTCTTTTAAACTAAGAAAATTATCTATTAATCATTGATCACCAATTTGACACACTTTACAAAACTCTATATATCTTTAGCTTGAGGGCACAAAACTAAGCAATGTTGCATCCATAAATCTTATCTTAACCAAAATCATCTAGTTAGACATCATGATCGTAATCCAACCCACTTTTATCAAATCTAAGAGTAAATTTAGGGTTTTCTTAAAGCCTAACAAAGAATATAAAGTGATCTATTTGTCATATAAACATTTTAAGGTTAGACTTAGACCATCAAAGGCATGCTACCATGCTAAGATTTGCACATATAGAGAATGTTTGATGTTAACCATGCCTATCATCATATATAAGATTTCTAAGCTTAACTGAGCCACAACTTTAGCTTTAATTAAAACCTAAATCTTAGCCATAACCATTAGTCACATTAATATTATCATAACTAATCTTTTAAACCATAGTTGACATGACTTTTACTACTAACTTTAATGATTAATTAGCAAACTAGAGTATCAATTCTATAGCTACTATCAAGGGAGTCAACTCTTCCCCTAAGAGATTAGAAATGTTCAAGAATTGTCTTACCTAACAATCCATGTCATGCTTTAGATTTAGAGAATATCAATAGAATATCTAGCCTGTTCACTAAGCCAAATGTTAATTCGATGTCTAAAACAAGGCTCTCATCTTACATAATAATTACATATTTTTTTATGAAGAGTCTCTTTTATCTAAGGCCTTTGAGAAAGCATACTTAAAGAATCCCCATGTGTTTATGATTTTATTTCATTATTACTTCCATTTCCTAATGTTTTTAAGGGCTTCCTTCAAAAATTCTAATTTAATTATCAATGTAATCTATAATTCCTTTTAAGCCATGATATCCAGATCTAAGGTACTTACAACTTCACATAATCCCCCAAATATCTTATCTAAGATACTATAAGGTTTCACCTAAACTTATATCTCTTATGTAGGGTATCTTCAGGTTTCATGTAACCCATAAAGGTCTTATCTAGTCTATTATATGGTTCATTTAAGCTCCAATGGTCTTATCTAAGGCATGCTAATGTTTCATTTAATTCTTAAATGTTCAATTTACAATAAATAAGTTTCATCTAAATTAATTATAACTCATTTCTTTAGGCTATTCCAACCTTGCAAATTTAAAGCATCACTTTCTAGTTGTCCACCCAAGAGTCTCTATCTAATTTAAATCCAATCATGGGATTAATCATATGATCATGACAATAACTACCAATAAAAAACTATCCTCAACAATAAGCACTTTCATCCAAATCCAAGTTATTCTTATTAGCTAAACTAGGGCCTAAATGAACCAAGCCATTTTTATGGCTTAAAATGAGTACTTCCAAGCTTCCCATCAAAAACAATGTTTGACAACTCACCATAGAAATAATCTTAATCAACAAAAAGTCTAAGACAACCTCACATCACATAATCAAGTCAAGTTATGACCATCCCAAGTATACCAGAGGAAATGAAATATCTAACCAATGGAATTGCTTGGTGTTTTGTATTGTTACCATGTTTTACTCTAATGTTCATTATTTATGCTAAGGTTTAATTACAAAAAATTGATTTTTAGAAAGTTCTTCATTACTATCTTATGTTTCTATGTGTATCTCTTCATCATTCTATGGAGTTTAAGTTAAAAATTAGGCATCATGGCAATGGAGATATCTAAAAAATGCAAGCTATATTCCAAAGAAAAATTCTATGTATTTCACCATATGTATGCATAGATAATATGTTTGACATAACAAAAAATCTTTACAAAATTGGCAAAAAAAATTTATTGAATCTTAGTAATTTAGTTAAAGTGTCTTTTTGACAAAGAGCTATCAGGATTATGCTTTCCTTATACTTGAATTTCAATTATAAATTTCATGCATTTCACTTGTTGGGGTCAAGTTATTTATGTGTTGACTTTAGTTTAGTTCATTTGAAGATCACTTGATAGTGCTTCAAATAGTTTTAGCTTTATGGTCAGCACAGGTCTTGCCTTTAGTCAACCATAATTTTGTGGATGTAAAATATTGTTAAAATTTTCACCATCGAAGGCTTAAAATTTACTTAGTGTCTTTTTGTCACCATCAAAGGATTAAAATAATTACTTAGTGTTATTTACATTTATTTTATTTTTAAATTCATTATAATTTCAAAGAAGTTCCAATTAAGATGAAACAAACATCATTAGACTCATCCTAATGAGCTCTATATAATGTAATATTCATTTATATATCTATTTTTTAAATATATTATTTTCTAGATTTTGATAGTCAAGAATGTTATGCTCAATCTCTTTAGTATGTTAAAGTGAAACATTCAAGCATGATTTATCTCATTTCTTAAGATTTTCAGCATTGATTTTGTTACCTTACTAAGAAACTCTAATTTTCCTCCTTGTTACTTTTACATTCCTTTGATTCCATTGTATTAAAATGCTTTAAATTACCTAATTTAAACCATAATATATATTTTCTTGATAAACATATAATAAATTTTTATATTTTTAAATATTTTTTAAGACTTTTTTGGCATTTCAAAAGCATTTTTATTTGAACCAGATTTTATGATCGAGAATACTATTCATGAACTTAAAATATCTTAGAATTCTACTTTGTCATTTAACTAATCCCATTCTTCAAATTTCTCACTTTGATTTTATTATGTTCATATGTGACACTATATCTCATGTCATGCGACATTTACATGTATTTGATTTGGTTATATCTTATTGTTTCAATTTACCTTATTTTTAGCTTAATATGGATTTTATTATATTTAAAAAAATATAATTCATTTTTATTTATTATATATAATTTGGTAATTATTAATAATTCAAAATGATGTCTAATCGAGCTGAAAAAAATGTCATTGTTAGACTAATCTCATCAAGCTCCAACTAATTAAATATTCAACCTAATATTTTTAAGATTTTAATATTTTAGAATTTTCAAATGCTTTATTAGTCATTTTTATTTGCAAGCTATTTGATTATCAAAAATGTTACAATAAATCCCCTTAGTATCTTAGAATACAAAGAAAAAAGAAGAAAAAGAAATTGATGATGTATTAGAAGAAGAGTGGAACTTTATGAAAGTTAGTGTAAACAAAGTAAAAGTTGTTGAATATGATGTGAGCAAGAGAATAACAATAATAATAAATTGAAGATATAAAAAAGTTGGAATATTAAGATGAGGAGAAAAAATTTGAGAAAAATATAAGATAAGAAATAAAAAGAAAAACAATATAAGGGATATTAGTGCTGTTAATTAACGGGAATTAAAAATAAGGAATAATAAGAAGAATATTAAACTTATGAATTATTATTTATTAAATATGAAATGTTATTATAAGGAAATTATAAAAATAAGTAATAGAAATACTTTATTTTTTAATTTCTAATTCTTAAAGAAACATTTATGATTAAAATTAACAATCATGGAGAAGAATTCATTATAAAGATAATATTATCATCAGGAAGAATAAGGACATGAGGAAGAGTTAAAAGAGAACGAGAATAAGATGATAATAAAAATTCAATGGGCAGTGAAACAACACTAGAGAAAGGGAATAAGAAGAAGAAAAGGCCAAAAAAATTAAAAAATAGAACCAATAAGTTCAAGAATAAAAAGAGTCAGTGGAACAAGGAGGTAAGGAAAAAAGAAAAGAGGTAAAAGAAGAAGAAAAAGAAAATAATGAGAATAAGAAGAGAATTATTAATTAAAACATTACTAAGAAAATGTTATTTTCTAATCTTAAGAATAATAACTATTATTTTCATTATAAATTTCATTGTTTAATATTATGAAAAATTAATTCTTTCGTACTTTTTCCTTGAATTACAACTAATATTTAGATGGAAACGAAGGCAAAAGGGAATAAAGTTAATGAGACAATACAGAGCATACAAGACAGTTAAGAGAGAGGGAAGACAACAAATGTAGACAGAGTGTTGAGAGTGAAAAGTGCAAGACAAGGAGAGATAAAGAGAATGGAGGATTGAAGAAAGGAACAATGAAGTGAGTGAGAGCCTTCGAGAGATAGATGAAAGCTAGAGAGAAAAATAAAAGGCTCAAAAAGAGTTAGAGATAATGTCAAATATATAAGTGTATAAAGGGATATATGAATAGATAGAAATAAGGGAAAGAGATCAGAGGGAGAAATAAAGGAGAGTGAGACTGAGCAAATGAGAGAGAGCTTGATTGGAATTAAAGTTAGATATTGTGTAAATACTTAAAACATGAAATATGGATAACAATAATAAATTATATAAAGTTATAAGGCAAATTAAATGGAAGTAAAGACAAATAAATTAGTAAAAAGGGAGATAAAGTGTAATTGAGAGTGTAAGAGACTAAGAAAGTAATCAAGAGAGAGAGACTTGCACATATTTTGAAATAAAAGAGCACAAAAGAAAGTGTGATGAGGAAATGAGAGACATGAAAGTGTTAAAAGAGAGAAAGAAGTGAGAGACCATTGAGTAAATGAAGCTGTCTTTGAAAGAGAATGTTAAAGATAGAGACAAGTCATTTGAGAAGAAAGTAAAGAGCAAGAGTGAGAGTATGGTAAATTGATATAGAGACATGGAAACAAACAATATGATAAGAAAGAAATAAGGAAAATGAGAGCTCAAAAAACCATGTGAAAGAAAAGAATAACATGCAAAAAAATAATTGACTAATCTCGTTTTTCAACACAATTATATGAAAAATAACTAACAAATAGATTTTTCGATAAATCTTACTCGCAATTTATGTTATATATTTCTTATTACTATAATAAAAATGTTAGTTCTTTAGAAAAGTAATGTTTATAATATTATTGATTAAAATATAATAATTATTAATTATAGTTTTAATTTTTAATTTTTTAATTTTTTAAGAATAGTGTTTCTTGACTATGAAAAATTATTGTTGCTATTCTTATAACAATTACTTTTCATTTCATTTTGAATGGAAGAATGATAGCTAAATACACAAAAGAGAAAATTACAAACTAAAAGTCTAAAAATAATGACAATGACAAAAATTGCTGAAGTTATTTGTTTTTAATAATACTCTCTTACTATAACGTAACTGGGAGGCTGCATATTTTTGGGATGAAAGAAAGTAGTACTCTTTCAAAAGTTGAAATATTAGATAACAAAATGACTAAAAAGAAGAAAAAGTTATTAACAATAGGTAGTAGGTAAGCATTGATAAAAAATGTTTTAAACTTTTTTGAGTCTATACACTAATGACAATTCATCACCCAATCCAAATCTTAAACGAACCTAAAATGATTATTAATAGATTTCAATAGAGGCAATTTGTTGACATTCATAAACTTAATAGGACATCTTGGATTAAAGTATGTGCACTATTGGAAGAAAAGGTGATTGGATTAAGAAAGGGAAGGTATATAATTGTGGTGTAATCAACAAAATTGAATCTTAAAGTGCTAACTAACCAATCACTCTTGCCCAAATTCATTATGGAAGAACTTTGGCATGGTAGTCAAAGGATCATCAAATAAGACACATGGAATACACTTCATTTTTCATATTAGAGCATATGGATAAGTGACTTGTTTTAAGCATCTACTTTGAGGCCCTTGATAATAATGGAACTTTAAGCACATAAATTTTTTTGTCTGTAGCTAGATGCAAGTAATTTGAACTAAAATTGTGAACTAAAATTAAGTAAAATGACTTTGGATGGTAAATTTTGCTCAAATAGTTTCATGTTGGTTTTGAGAATTGTAAATTAGTTACCACAATTTTGAGAGTAATTGCATAAATTTTGTGTTCAGTTGGCTTCCAAATGTCCTCAATACCCCTATGGAGATCCCATTGACTACATTTTTGTATGTTGTCATCTAGCATAATGGACATAGTTTCTCTTTGTTAAAGCTTGAGCAAATAAGTTGTAGATGACAAAAAAAATAATAACTCTCTCAAGAAAAAATGTTTACATATTTCTAGGAGTCTAGTAAATTGTGAAGGTTTTAATAAGATCACTTACAATGTGCTAAAATATTTGGAAGTCAAGAAGTAGAAGGGTGTATGACGAAATTATGAATCTAATGCTTGCCATTATAAACATCATTAGCTAATGCTACAATATTTTCAAAGGTTCCAATGTAATGTAGTATTAGGTAAGGGAATAATGGTTTATGTAAAAGGTTTTGACTCAAACATTCAAACAAATGAAAGTTAGAATGTGTAAAAAAATTTATCAAAGTGCTTCACCTTTTAACATAATGAAATTAAATATATGTAGGAACAACAAAAAGAGTACTAGTAATATAAGTAGTTTCATTGAAGATCATGATGATAATGTAAATCATGCCTTCACTCCTTCTACTGATCATTGTTCTACTATGGCTGCCTTCTTGACACTGATTTAAAGATGTTGAAAATAGAGTAGTAATAGAAACTATATAATAGCTTACATTTAACTTGACAATATTACATTTCATTATGGGGTCTGTTGTCAATGCAACCATATATCCAATCATCATATCATCTGTACTTACAATAATAAAGGAGTTTGACACCTAAAGATAAAAACATTGAGCTAGTATCATCATTCTTATTTTAAATAATTCTAACCATAATGTGTCCATGAAACTTTAAAAAAATCATTAGTATAATCATAATAATAAGGATCATATAACTTGATTCACATTAGATGCTCATGTGATCACATGATCTATCCATTATTCTTATTCCTTTTTGTATTTCAAAGGGAATAAAATAATATTAGAAAATTTTTTTTTGTATAGTGAACAACGTGATTGTTATATCACTCACTTTAAATTGAAAATAAACATAAATGGAGGGAAAACATGTAGCCCAAACTTACTAAATATATAATGAAAATGGAGAAAGAACATACTTGGATTGGCCATCATTTGTCATCTCAATTCATGGACCCTTTATATGTATTATCATAATAATGTTAAATTTAATGATAATAAAATGGTCTTGATTGTACAATATGGCTTTCATAATTTTACCAAATTTCATTCCAATTCTTGTTATCCCACTTTGTAGCATTTATTAATTTTAATTATTATGTTAGAAAAACATCTTTTCACAAATTAGACTTCCTTGATACTACCCTCAAAAACACCAATTCAGATAATGTTAGTTTCATTTTGCATAAAAAACATCAGAGCTAACATTATTTATATTTTAGTAGATCTTATTGAGATTCTTAGCTCTACTCTGAACTATTTCTTTTTCGATACTAAACTTTTGTTTTTCGAAAATGTACCTTCCATTTTCGTCTTAGAAAGTTATCAATCAATTATTCATCTAGTCTTTCACTTTAGCATAGTTGATTATCATTTCACATTGGTATGACTTGCAATTGATACAAATCATTTTCGTGATTCAATGTTATTATACAAGGAGATACCATGATTGGCATCAAATAAAATAGTGTATATGCATCTTGTGTAGCATGTTGACTTTATTTTATTTTTGGACAAAGGTAAATTAGTATAGTTTGAATGAACACTTGTCATAGGGAAATATCTTGTAGACAAATATAACACAAGCAATTCATGTAATCTATTAACATAATACAAAAGCAATCATTATAGTTTACACATCATGTATGTGTACACCACATCAAGTGCAGTTTTGACACTTTGTAGTACCTCCAATTCTTAGTAATAGTATATATCTATTTAAAAAGAAAATAAAATGGAAAGAAAGATGACTAATAAAAGAGAGAAAAAGGAGTAAAAAAAGAGAACATAGTGTGAGAGCTAAAGAGAGATGAACTAGAGAATGTGACAGACAAAGTGATAATGCAAAATGAAATAGATAACAATTAGATATAGAAATAAATAGAAAGATAGAGTGGCACTAAGAGTGTAAGTGATTGAGTTACATGGAATGAGAGATAGAGAGGAAAAGAGAAAGATTACATAAAAGAGAGAAGGAGATTAGTAGAGAAGAGAATGGAAGTGAGATAAAGTATGCATGGGAAGAGAAAGGAATGTAACTTAGAGAGTAAACTAAAAGAGAGAAAAGAAAGATAATAAGAGAAAATAATTTTAAGAGAAAATTGAAAGAAAGACTAAGATAAAGATGTATAAAGAGAAAGGAAAAAAGGAAAGACTAAGAAGTTGAAGTGAGAGAGATGGAGTGAAACAAAGACTCTTCAAGAGAAAAGATAGTGTGATATTAAAGAATGGACAGAGAAGAGAAAGACAAGAAGGAAAAGATAATGAGAAAATACTAAGAGAAGTGTGTAAAGAGAGTGAAGAAAGAGAGAGAGAGGCAAGTGAAACCTTACAATAGGTAAGATAAGAGAGTGAAGGATGTTAAAAGAAGATGAGTGACAAATACTAAGAGATGGAGAGTTGAGGATAAGAGATTTAGAAAAAGAAAAGAAAAGTGTAAAGAAGGCTAAGTTACTATAAGAGTGATAAAAGAAATTAGTGGAGCAAAGACAAAGCTTAAGGGGGAGAAAGAGATATATCTAAGAAGAGATATGAAAAGAGAAAAAAGGAGACAAAAGAAAGATTTTTTAAATGAAAGAAACTAAGTGAATTAGAGGAAGCTTGAGAGGTGAGAGAAATGGATTTTAGATTTATAAGAATAATTAAAGACATTAAAAAAGAATGACAGTTAGACAGTTAGATGAATGATAGAGAAATTTAGTAAATATAAGGACTAATAAAGAAACCACAATAGGAGATTGAAAAACAAAGAAACATATAAGACACACAAATATACATAGTGACAGAGAGGCATATATGTTAGATAAATAGGGAATAAAATAAGAGATATAATGTGTAACAAAAAATGATTAAGGGAGAATTAAATAGATAGATTATCATATAAAGATCAAAGAGAAAGAGGAGAAATAGAGAGAGTAAGAGTTGAAAGAGTGGGGAGAAAATAAGTAGGAGACCAAAAGAGGCATAAAATATGAAAAATTTTAGGAGGTAGACTAATAAGAGAGATACAGAGTGAAAGAGAGAGAGAGAGGAAGAGAAAGTCAAAGAGATGGATAGGAAGGGAGATTTTTTGACAGTGAAAGTGGAGGGATATTTAGAGACAAACAATGATAGACAAGACAAAAAATGAGAAAAGAGGGAATAAAGTTGAATGGAAGAAAGAGATGAAGAAAAACAAACAATAGAGAGGCAACAAAGTGATAGAGATGATAGAGAGATAAGAGTGCGGGGAAAGATATAATACAAAAGAAAAGAGAGATTATGAGAAAAAGGGAGACAGAGGAGGTAGAATATGATAAAGGAGAGAAGGACATAGAGAAAATGATAGAGATATACATAAAAAAGAGACAAAAAAAGGAGATAGAGTTTGAAAGAGTGACATAGAAAGATAGATTAATGAACAAATAGAGGCAAAAGAGGTCTTAAAAGAGATAGGATAAGAGGGGAGAAAGAAGACAAGATTAGGGAGATGGGAGAGATAATAATTAGAGAATGTGAGAAGTGAGAAGAAGAGAGAATAAAGGAATAAAAAATAAGACAATGTGTACAAAACAAAGGAAAGATAGATGGAGAAGATAATGTTAGAGAATAAGTAGTAGATAGTCAAAATGTGATAGACCTAATTAAAGAGAAGTGAAGAGAGACTGAGACATAAATAGTTAAGGGTGTTACATTTGAGAGAGATAAGGTAAATAAGAGAGAGCTACAGAGGAGAGACATGGAGAGATACAAAAAGTGATAAGGAGCACACTAAATAAGAGAGATGTAAGAAAGAGAGTTAAAGAGATAAAAAGAGTAGTGAGAATGAAGATATCATTGTGAAGTGAGAATAGTTATAATAAGATGATGGAGATTTTAATAAACAATATGGTAGAGAGAGATAGATATAGTTTTTAGGAGGCATAAAAAGTAGGAGTGAGAGAGATATAAAATATTGTATAAATTTGAAAATACATAGAGAGAATCTAAAAATTAGGTTTTAGTTTCAACATTCACTATGACTACATGCCTTACTTGACCTTGAGCACATTTCTCCCAACTTATAAATATATGGTGATCCAAATACAATTGGGTGTTGTTTTGTTCGAAGAAATTAGTGAATTGGAATAGTTTGTGCAATAAGGAATTATGTGAAAGAAGCACGAGCTATAGAGTTTACATCATCATTTCATAAGGAGGATGTTTTTCTCAACAAGTCACTCTTATTAGACATTATAATCTGAATAATGGGTATAGATTCTCATAATTTTTTTTGTCCTTTGATTTTGATTATGGTTTCATAAAATATTACCATTTGTAGAGGGATTGGAGAAGTGAGATTGTGTGAAAAAAAGCACTATTTAGTTAGCAAGAGATCCTTCTATGTGTATGTCCATCAATGGAAAAAGAGAAAATTGATGGGGTGCCAGAGCAATCGGAGATAGAAAGGGAGAGAATTAATAAATGGACTTTGATCAATTTAGAATTAGTAAAATGAAGCAAAATTAGACAAAGAAAGGGTTTTGTAATTAGCTATTTATAGGACCGAAGAACTTATTTAGTTCAAGATCCATCTTAATCTCGTAATACATAAATAAAATGTACAAAAGTGAGAAGAACAAGGAATTGGGCTTTTACAAGTTTAAGCTAGGAAGATGAAGAAAGCAAAAAGGAGAGAAAGATGTATTAAAAAATGAATTAAATTTGTGAAAATATAGAAGAAAAGAATAAATAAATCTAATGGAAGTAACTAAAATAATATAGTAATGAATAAAAATGAAATATTAAAAAATAATTAAAAATGATTCAAAAGAACAAACTAAATAATAAAAATAATTATAATAATATGATATTTTTTCTTTTTTTCTTCTATCTCATCCTCTAAGGAATTACTAAGAGACAAAGAAGAAAGAGATATATAATAACAAAGAGGAATATTTAGACAAACAGAAAATAGGGAATGGAGAGATAGAGCACATGGGAGTGACAAACATATTGAGGGATAGGAGTTAAGATGGAAGAAAGTGGTATAAAGAGAATTGAGACTATGAGAGAGATAATTGAAAGAAAAGAGTGATAAGCAAGAAAGCATGGTATTGATAAAAGATATTAAAGTTAAAGAAAGCGAGTGTCAAAATGAAGGAAAGAGAGTGCCTCTAAATAAATAAATAAGGGAACAGAAGCAGTGAGAGCAAGGGAGCACTAAGGGAGACAAAATGATTTAGAGAGTGGTGGACATGTGAAAGGAGAAGAGACAGTAAGAAGAGATATACAAAAATAAAAGTAGAGTTGAAGATAAAAATGGGATAGGTGGACTTAAAGCAAGATAGTAATAGAAAGGTGAAGCATTCCTACAAAAAGAGAGTTTGATAGAGATGATGAGAAAAGAGATGAAGTGAGAGAAAACTTAAAGATGAAGAAAATATGATATGTAGAGAGTGAACATAGGAGATGGAAGAAAAAAAGAGTAGGAAAGAAAACTGATGGAGTGACAAAATGAGAAAATAAAGTTGAGAGAAATGAAAAGGGAAAAGACAATAAAGAATGTAAGTGATTGAGATGAAAAGAAAGCTATAGTGAGAGATAAGGAAAGGAAGAGAGAGAGATAATGTGGAAGAGTTGAATGATAAATAAAGAGAAAGAAAGAGAGTAGACATTCTAAAGGAGAAAAAGAAAAATTGGGAGGACATGGGGATGGAAAAAAGAAAGAGCTACAAAGGAGAAATGATCAATAATGTCACACTCAATTTATTTAGTATATTAGAGTACAACATTCCCATATAATTTATTTCATATTTTCAAATTTTTTGATTTGATTTCAATATATTGTTTTGTAACTATAAACCTTCTTTATGTTATTTTCATTACATTTATTTTGTAATTTTAATTTTCTTTAATTGATTTTTTTAGTTTAATGTGTACTTAATATAAAAATAATAATTTATTATTATTTATGCTTATTTAACATAAAAATTTGCCACAACTCCAAATAAGGTTTTATCTAGATGAAATAAATATTATTAGACTCACCACAATGAGCACTATCCAAACAAAGAATAATTATTATATTTTTTGTTATTTTATTTTCTAAGATTTTATGATGCTTTACAAGTCATTTCAATTCATACATAATTTGATGATAAATGTTGTCACACTTAATCTCCTTATTTGGAATGCCACTTTGTCATAAAATTTATCTAATTTTTTAGATTTTTTTATTTTCATTTTGCTATATTACTATGTAACTTTAAATCTTCTATTATGTGATCTTTATATCGATTTAATTTTTTAATATGATGTTACTTTTATTTATCTTATTTTATATTTAATATATATTCTATTACTCTTAAAAATGAAATTTATTATTATTTATTCTTAATTAATGAACAACTCATAATAGTTCCAAATTAGGTCCTATTGAAATGGAATAAATGTTGATAGATTCATGTTAACAAACACTATGTAATTAAATATTTATTTTCATATATTTTTTAAAAATTTTTAAAGTTTTGGAATATTTTACTAGATATTTTCATTCATACTTTGAATTATCTTGATGAGTACTATTAGAATAATACAAATGAGGTTCAATGGAGATGAAACAAAGGTATCTAGAGTCGTGTCGATAAGTTATATCAGCTTAATTATTCATTTTTATATCTTTACATGTTTTATTTTTCTATGGTTTAATGTACATTATTAGATAATTTCCTTTGTAACTAATTTGATGATATGGTTGTTACACATGATCACTTAAGCATCTTAAAATGCAACTTTCCCAAAATAGTTATGCCACTTCCTTTTTTCAAATATTTTACTTTAATTTTCTTATTTACAGTGTAACTCTAATTCTCCTCTTATGTGAACCTTACATGACCTATATTATGCTATATTATATTACTTAAATCTATTATTAAGGTATTAATAAAAATTTACTTCATACTGAAATAATAATTTAGTGTTATTTGTGCCTGTTTTACTTTGAAATTTGTTGTGATTCCAAAAATAATTAATATAGATGAAACAAATAGTATTAGAATCATCATGATCTATTCTATCCAATTAAATATTAGCTTATATATATGTTCTATTTATATATGTTATTTTTGAGGGCCTTGATGGTTATTAATGTTGCGCTCAATTTGCTAAGTCTCATGTAGTGAAATTTTCACATACAATTTATCTCATTTTTGTAAATTTTTGGCATCAATTTCATTGCCTTACTATGAAACTCTAATTGTCCACACAAGCTAATATTTAAAAATTTTAATGATAAAAACATACATGTTGTATTTCATGAGTTAATGACAAAAACAATTAAGGAAAAACTTATTGATTAGATGGAGTAATTGATGAATCAACTGTTAAAAAAATAAACTAAAATTACTCAAGTGAAGGGGAGTATGAAGTAAAAAGTAGTAGAAAGTAGACAGAGCAAATAAAATTCATTTCAATATCTCTTATTATTTATTAAATATATGCTTCTTTTTGTTCTATTTTTATGAAAATATTTAGATCTTGTCATCATCAAATGTGGAAGATTATTAGGTAACCCTTTTGTTTGATGAGACAAGCCTTAAATATTTAGCATTTTGTTTTAATAGGCTCGTTTAGAATGAAATAGCTTTTTTTAAATATGAAGACATACATCGTTAAACAAGATAAACTTATGGTCATTTAAAGCACCTTGGAAGTTTCAAAAAACTTTAAGGATGGAAAACATATATGTTAAATTTGAAACTATTTTTATTGTTATAGATTGGTAGCTTATTAATTATAAGGCATATATCAATTTATCTCACTTTGAAATTCTAATTAAAGTAGGTGATTTGATCATCCTTTACATCATTTAAGAGTTATATATGATTCCATTTTTTTCACTCAATTGTTTCTTTGATTAAACCTATTTCTTAATCAAATTTCCAGTTCATTATTAAGTTTTGATTAAATGGGAATTTTAATTATGTCAAATTTTCTTCATTAAAAAACTTTATGTCACCTCATAAGTTTTGTGCGAACATAAACATATCAGGCCGAGCTTGCTCGAGTGTGTATTCATAAATGTAGAGATGAAAGAAAGGAAACAGGTGATGTCAGGGCCTTAACTTGGTCTAGGTGCAATCTTAAACATAGCTGGCGTAATATTTTTAAAGGGTAACTTTAGATCTCAAATATGATCGATAATCATATAAGCTTGTAATTAAACTGGGTGTTGAAATCCTTAGAGCACAAAGGGGAATACAGCTGAAGTTTGGCAAATATTATGCATGTATGAAAGATTTTATATTGTGAAAACTATTTTTCCATTAAGTAATGTGGGACTAACATCTATCTACCATTCAGCAATTAAAGCACAAATTATTTCTCTTCATCCACTCTTTCATTGGACTGTACCTATTATATCCACAGCAAGAGCTTAATTCTTGTCACGAAATTAGATGGCTATGGTTATGTCTGAGTTCATCAAAAAACTTTGTTTATTTTCACCTTTAGAAATAATCTATCCTTAATTTAACATCCTAGATGTCTCTTGTCTGAATCCTATAATAAAAATCTAATACTTCTTTACCTTTGATGAATTGAGTATCTCAAATCTTGTTTTACTTAATCAAATGGCCAAGATCAAACCTACCTTGATGCAAGCATCTAGAACTCATTTTCCTTTATTGTGTTTGATAGAAAATAAATTATTGTCTTAATATTAGGTAAAAACATTAAAATTAAAATAAAGTAAATTTAAGTTGTGTATTCTTACCAAATAAAGGTGCAATAAATGTTACATATGAGAAGAATGTAACTTTCATAACGATAAATCCAACTAAAAGAAAAACATTTATTGTAATTAGAGAACTGGTGCAAGATAGTTATGTTCTATTGTACCAAAGAGATTAAGTGTAACGTTGTCAATCATCAAATCTTGTACTAAGCAAAAGGACTCATAAAGCACAAAAAACTAATAAAAATAAAATATTTTCAAAAAATTAAAATTTTATTACATACAGCTCATCATGACTAATCCAATTAGATTTGTTTTCTTATTATTCCATAATGATTGGAATAACTAAAAATTAGTAAACTAAATAATCATATATAATAATAAAAAAAATTTAGTATTAATTAAATATATGTTAAAGGTTAATTTGATAAATTGAAGCAATATAATATAACAAAATTGAACACAAAAAATTAAAAAGATAAAATAAATTTTGTAGGAAAGTTGTATTCCATGATAATAAAGTGATGTAGTATTGAAAAACCCTAGGAAAAAAATGAAAAATATATAAATAAATATTTAATTTGATTCATCACATCAAGATGACTTTTATTACAATTATTTTTTTTAAATTGAATTTTATTTCAAAATAAAAAGAAAGTAACTTAAGTAAAAAAGCTTATTAAATAAATATTTATTAAATACATATTAAACCTAAAATAAGATAAATTAAAGCAATGTAATGTGACAAAATCCAAGTAATCTAAGGGTCATACTATAGACAATTTAGTGGTTCATTATAATAATATATTAAAATTAAAGCAAAATGTTCGCATAAATGAAGTAAATTATAAGAGAAAGTTGAACTGCAAGATGTTAAGTATGTCAAGTATAATATCCTTGACTATTGACTTTTTAATGAATAAGAGTCTCATTTAAAGTAGACAAAACTTTAGTAAAAAAACTAATAATATGAAACGAATATGTAATTAGATAGAGCTTATCGAGACTAGTTTAATTGTGGCTTT
This sequence comes from Vanilla planifolia, assembly GCA_023846275.1. NCBI lineage: Eukaryota > Viridiplantae > Streptophyta > Magnoliopsida > Asparagales > Orchidaceae > Vanilla > Vanilla planifolia. The sequence continues at coordinate 43,902 of JAIUJO010000028.1, read as the reverse complement.
CTTCTCAATTGGACCTTATTTTGAATTATTATGAATTACAAATGTAATTAAACATAAAAAATAAGAAAAAATTATTTTACAATTGAGTAAATTTATATTAAAGATGAAATGAGACAAATTAAGGTAATAAATCAAAATCAAAGTATAAAAGTTTAATAAATAAGAAAAATTGTACATGAAACTTGTATCCTGAGATACTAAGATATCGAGTGTGACATCCTCTATCATCAAATTAGGTATGAATTGAAATATCTCAAAAAGTATGGTAAAACTCAAGAAAGTGAAATTTCTAAAAATAAAAAATGATTATTTAATTGGATGGTACATATTAGGAAAAATACAATGGCATTTGTTTCATCTCAATAATATCTAGTTTAAATTAATATGAATTATAAACTTAAATAAGTATGAATAACAATAATATATAATTTTAATGTTTAATAAATTTATGTTAAAGTTAAAAATGAGATAAATTTAATTAATGTACTATAACCAAATCAAAGTGATGTAAATGTCATATGATGAGATAATTAAAATAACATAGTAATATAATGAACCAAAGCAAAAATTCTAAAAAGTGTGATAAATCATTTGGGAACTTACATTACGTGATATTTAGAGATTGAATGGAACTTTATCAATTGTTAACTTACTTATGACTTCAAAAGTCTCATAAGTTATAGCAAAACCCATCAAAATAAAAAATTTAAAAATATAGAGTGGAATATGTACTTTGATAAAGCTCTTTGAGATGAGACCAAAGACATTTGCTTCACTTCATTTTAAATATGTATGAAACCACAATACATTATAAAAATAAATAATAATAAATTATTAAAAATTATTATTTTAGTATTTAAAAAATATATATTAAATTAATAACAAGATAAATATAAGTAATGTAATCTAACAAAATCATAGTGATGCAAAGGTTACAATAAAGTAGAATTGCAATTTTATAGTGATATAACCAAATCAAAATGAAGAATTTGAAGTGAGAGATTGCCTTGGAAAGTTGCATTCAATGTTAATAAGAAGATTATGGTAACTATCTCTATTGTCAAAATATGTACAAATTGAAATATCTCATAAATTATAATAAAACACTCGAAAATAAAAAAAATTTAAAAATATATATAGTTAATATTTAATTAGAGATACATCATGTAGATGATTTCAAGAATATTTGTTTTGTATTTTTCAAACCTATTAATTACCAATTTAATTAAGAAATATAAATACTAAATTATATTCAATTTTTACATAAATATATAATAAAGCAAGTATGAGATAAAATAAAGCAATGTCATATAACCAAATTTAAACGATATAGTGGTCACATAAGAGGAGGTGTCAAGTAAAATAGTAATATAACAATGTCATATAACAAAATTTAAATGATATAGTGGTTACATAAGAGGAGGTGTCAAGTAAAATAGTAATATAACAATATCAAAACTAAAAATTAAACAAAAAAATGAGATAATTCATATGCAAAGTTGCATTTAAAGAGTCTAAGAAGATCTAATATGATATCCATGACTATCAAATTTGTGATGATTCAAAATGTCTTACAAAGGACACTAAAACAATTAAAAATATTTTTTTTTTAAAAATAAAAATATATAATTAGTTTGGATGGAACATATTGATATGAGTCCAATGCTATTTTTTTCATCTTTATGAAGCCATATTTAGAATTCGTATGAATTACCTAATTTAAGGAAACATAAAAACAATAACTTTTTGGTGCAATAACAAGTACATGTGTACATTAAAGCTGAAAATAAACAAATTGAAGTAACATAATATATCCAATTTAAAAAAATACGGACATCAAGTGCAAGAACCTCGACATCAAGTCTTCCATAAATAGAAATTTCTATCAAAGAATGTCAAAATTAATCATAATAAAATATTTAAAAATTAAAAAAAGGATTTTTAAATTAATTGGGTTCTTTGAGAGAAATCCAATGACATTTGTTGTCCTAATAGGTGATGATTTGGAGTTCTTAAAATTTCAAAAATCAAATAAGCATAAATAATAATAAATAAATAATTTAATATTAAGGAAAATTATATTAAAGCCAAGAAATAATAAATACAAGATTTATAATTCAACAAAAATGAAAGTCATGTAGAGGTCACATGATTAGGCATTTCGAGTGACCGCAATACAAACATTTCAAAGTGAAAGTTTGGAAGATGGCATAAATAGTTTCATAAAGTTGCATTACAATTTGCAATATCGATTGAGTGTAACATACTTGACCATCACATCATTGAGAACAAAATTTTTGCAAAAATTAGAAAAGAAATACTTAAAGAAAATGAAAATAAATATCTAATATGATAGGTTTAATCGAGTCAGGTACAATGATATTTGTTTTGTCTTGAGAGTCTGCATTATGAATTAATGTGAATTAACATAGTAATTAAACATATATAATATTAAATTATTACTTTAATGTTAAGTTAATAAATATTTAAATAAAATGAGATAAATTTATTCATTGTAATACAACTAAATCATTGTAAAAAATTTGAAGAAATGTGATCAACTCTATATGCGAGTTGAATACCAAGAAAATAAAGATATTTTATGTAACATCCTCTATTGCTAATTCATGTACAACTTTAAATGAATTATGGCATGCTAAAACTCAAAAAAATGAAATATTTAGAAATACACAAACAATATTGAGTTGGATAGTGCTCATCAAGGCGAGTTCAATAAATTTGTTTCGTCTTAATTAGACTATGTCTGAAATTACACGAAATTACACATAAAAACATAAGTAATTATAAATTATTATTTAAATATTAAATAAATTTAAATTAATGAAAAAATAAGATAAATTAAAATATTATAATCCAACCAAGTTTAATCAAATTCAAGGGTACACTAGAGAAGAATTAGAGTTTTGAAATAACATAACCAAATTGAAGTAAAACATTTCTAGAAGTGAGAAAAATTTTTAAAGAAATTTGCACTCAGGGATACTAAAGAGATTAAGTGTGATATTATCCATCATTAAAAAATGCCTTAATTACAATGTCTGACAAAATCGATGAAAATCGACAAAAATTAAAAATTTAAAAAATCCTTGAATGAATATTTATCTTCATACAACACTCTGAGATTTAAAAATATAGTGTGTTTAAAAGATAATTAAGCATAAATAATACTTAATTATTATTCTCATATTATGTATACATATATATATATATATATAAAGGAGCTAAATTATAGTAATATAATATAATTAAATCATTGTGAAAGCATTACAAAAATGAGATTAATAATTGAGGATGTTCAATTGCAAGATACTGACATGATTGTGTGAACATCCTCAACGAAAAAATAAGGATTGATTTGATGTTTCATAAATCATGAAATGTTTGAAAAAATAAATTATTTTAAAAAATAGAAATGAAATATTAATTGAATAGAGCTTTGAGAGATCAGTTCAAGGATATTTTTTTCCTCTCGATCAACCTTGTTTGGAATTAAGTGATTTACGAAAACAAATATGCTTAAAAAAATTATGGTTTTAAGATTAAGTTAATTTATATTAAAAGTTAAAATGTCTTAAATTAAAGTATAATATAACTAAATCAAATCGTTTTAAATATCACATGAGAGGAGATTCAGACATACATGGTATTACCTCAAAATTAAAGCAAACAATTTGAAAGAATGATTTAAAACTTATTACAAAGTTACAACCTATGATACTAATTAGATTTATTGTAATATTCCCAATTATTATAAGATTTATGAATAAAAAATTCATCAAAAAGCATACTAAAACTCGCAAAATATAAATAATAATTGACATAAAAATAAATAGTAAATTAGAAAAAGTCTATTGAGTTGAGTTTAATGAATGGTATTTTGTATCAATTAGACATTATTTAGAATTATAATGAATTACCAAAATAAAAGAGCATAAATAATGATCAATTATTATTTTATTATTTAGTAAATGCATATTAATATTGAATTGAGATAAGTTAAAGCAATGTAATATGATGAAATCAAAGTGAAAGTTTTGAAAAACAATGAGATTAATTATAAAGGAAAGATTCATTCCAAAATATTATGGAGATTGACTGCAATATCCTTGACCTTTAATTAAGAGATAATTGGAAATGTTCCATAAAGCACTTGAAAAGTTGAAAAAATAAAATATCTAAGATTATAGAAATAAATTTTTAGTTGTAAGTGCTCATAGAGACAAGTCCAAAGATGATCTTCTCTCTCATTCAGCCTCATTTGGAATTAATGTGAAGTATAAATTTAAATAATCATAAATAGTAAAACATTATTATTTTAATGATTAAGAAAATTTATATTAAATTTAAATAAGGATAAATTGAAATGTAATGTAACTAATTTAAATAATTTTAATACTCACATGAGAAGAGATGGAGAGTTACATTGTATAACAATAAAATCAAAGAAAAATATTTTAAAAGTGAGATAAAATATATGATAAAGTTGTATTCCAAGATACTAATGAGATTTAGTATAATATCATCGATGATTAAAAAATGTACAAGATGCAATGCTACAAAAAGCATACTAAAATGCATAAAAATGAAGTATTAATTGACAAAACGTTAAGTATTTTATTAGATAGGTTTATCGATTCAAGTGTGATGGCTACTATTTTGTCTTGATCTAGCCTATTTTAGAATTAAAATGAATTTTGAAAATAAGTAAACATAAGTAATAATAAATTATTATTTTCATAAATAATAAATATCGATTAATAGTTCAATTAGTGTAAATTTGCGCTTGAAGTGTAACTAAATCAACGTAATTGAAATTTTTCTCGAGAGAAGATTAAGACATACAAAATAATATAACTTTACTAACTAAAAAAGGTTAGCAAATAAGATAATTTGTATAGAATAATTCATTTTGAAACACTAAGAACATTTAGTGTGACATAATTAATTGTTAAATTAGGATTGATCCAAATGCCTTAGAAAGCATACCAAAACATTAGAAAATAAAATATTTAAAAATATTGACATTGATATGTTATTTGATAGAGCTCACCAAAATGAGCCAAATGACAATTTTTTCATCTCAATCAGACCATGTTTGGAATTATTTTAAATTACAAACAAGAGAAGCATGAATAATAATGAGTTATCTTTTAATATTAAGAAAATATATTAAATATGAAATGAGATAACATTTATAAAAATCATTTAACTAAATGAAACGAATGTAAATCACACATGGGAAGAGATTCATAGTTATATATTAGTATAGCTAATTTGAAGTAAAAACATTGAATAAACGAGATAAATTGGATTAGAAACTTACGTTCCAAGAAACTTAGAATATCGAGCGTGACAACAACAATCTTCAAATCATGCATAAATTTAAATGTCTTATAAAGCATAGAAAAGCCAAAGAACATAAATTCTTTTAAAAAAATATTAAATTCGATAAAGCTAGTTAAGAGGAGTCCAACAACACTTTTTTTGTTTCAAATGGCAATCATTTTGAATATTGAAAATCTCCAAAGTAAATTGTATAAATGAAAATTAATGGTATTTATTTATTATGAAAATACTTATGGAAGCTCCAATGATATAGAGTTTTATAATGCAAAAAAAAAGGGTTGTAATGTTTATAAGAGACAAGAATTGGAGATTCAAAGTAATTTAAACAAATCAAAGTGAAAACATTTAGAAAATAGGAGGCACAATGTATATGAATGTTGCATTCGAAGATACGATGAAGACTAAATGCAAAATTCTTGATCATTAAATAAGTTACAACAAAATATTATATAAAGAACGCCAAAACCACAAATTCGAAAATATTTTAAAAATATAAAAATATAAATTTAATTTTATATAGCTTTGCAAGAGGAGTCCAATGAATTTTGTTTAATCATAATCAAAAACCTTTTAGAAATGTTACAAATTACCAATTTAAAAAAACTTAAATTATAACAAATTATTATTCTAATACTAAATAAATTTTTATTAAAGCTAAAATAAGATAAATTGAAGAAATATAAAATAACAAAATCAAAGCAAGCTAAAGCTCAAATGAGACATGATTTAATGTAACAAAATAAATGTAAAAATATTTGAAGGAATGAGATAAATTATAAAAGAATATTATATTCCGATATAATAAAGAGATCACGTCTAATGTTCAAGACTATCATATCAAGTACAAATAAAAATGTCAAGTAAAACCTTACAAAATTAATATCTAATTAGATGGAGCTTGTTGATATCAATTGAACAACATTTGATTTGACTTAATATCACTTTATTTGAATTTAGTATGTGTCATTAAATTACAAAAGAATAAATGTTAATAAATTGTTATTAATATTAAATAAATATATGTTAAAGTTAAAATGAGATACATTGGAGCTATATTACATAAACAAATAAAAGTATAAGTGACAAGATAAGAGATTTAGAGATTTGTAGTAATGAAACGGAATCAACGAAAAATATTTTAAGAAATGAGATAAACAATAAAGTTGAACTTTAAGATACTAAAGAGAACAAGTGTAATATTTGTTATTATTAAATCATATATGAATTGAATCTCTTGTAAAATTTGGACAAACGTTAATAATGAAATATTCAAAATTTAGTATATATAGCTCATTATAGTTTGTATAACGATGCTAGTTTTATGTTGATTGAATCTCATCTAAACTTTCGAGCAATTACAAAAGTAAATAACCATAAATAAAAATAAGTTATTATTTTTATAATAGATATATATATATAAAGAAAAAAATAAGTATTATTGAAGAAATATAATATTACCAAACAAAAGTAAAGTAGAGGTCACATGAGAGGGGATTTACAGTTACATAGTATTGTAACAAAATCAACATAAAAACTGCGAAAAAATTAAAAAATGTTTACCAAAATGTTTCTATAAAAGGTACTAAGGAGATTCAGTGTAAGTTGTGTGTGGAAGTTTCTTTTTAGCACACTAAGGTGATTGATTTAATATCCTCGAGATCAAATATGGGGAAATAAAAAATTTCTCATCAAGCATTTTAATACCCCTTCAAAATGAAGTTTCTAATAACTAAAGAAAAAAATTTGTTAGATAAGCTCATTCAAGCAAATCTAATGATGTTTTTTCATTTGAATAAGACCATGATGGAATTAGTAGTAAAACAAATTTAACTAAGCATAAGTCATAATTACTTTTTATAAAAACATTGTAAATATATAATGATGTTGAAATAAGAAAAATTGAAGTAAAGTAATATAACTAAACTAAGGCAATATAGAGGCCACGGTATTGAAAAATAGAGTAACATAATAATGTAACAAAACTATTGTAAGACATTTAAATAAATAATATAAATTGTATAAAAAAATTTTGTGTTATAAGATAGTAGAGAGATGGGGTGTAATGCTCCCTATCATTAAATTAGGTGCAAAAGAATATATCTTGTAATGCTCACTAAAACTTTAAAAAATATAGTATTTAAAAATATAGAAATGAATATTTATTTTATAACTACATATTGAGACAAGTTCATCGATATTTATTTTGTCTTAACCAAACCTTTTTTGCCATTACTATAAAAATTAGATTTAATTAAAAATTAATAATGATAAATTATTTTGATATTAACTCAATAAATATTAAAGATGAAATGAGATAAATTAATGCAATGTAGTTCACAAAATAAATGTGATTGAAAGGATACATGAGAATAAATAAAAAGTCAAATAATAAAAACTAATAAAAGAGCAAACAATGAAAAAATAAGATAAATTGTATGAGAAAATTCCATTCTAAAACACAAAAGTGGTCAAGTGTAACATGCCCAATCAAGAAATCAATCCAAATGCCTTTTAAATTATTTCAAAACAATAGAAAATAATCTTTTTAAATAAATAAAATGAATATTTAATTAAATATGGCTTATCAAGATGATTATATTGAGGTTTTTTATCTCGATCAGATCTTCTTTAGAACAATGGTAAATTACCAATATAGATAATGGTAAGGAATAAAAACTTTTTTGTTTTATGTTTGGTGATAACATTATTTAGCTAAAAAGAGATCAATTTGAGCAATGTAATATAAAAAAATAAAGTGATGCAAATGATATATGAGAAAATATTTATAGTTACATCGTAATATAAAATAATAAATCTAAAACCATTTATAAAATGAGATAAATTATGTTAGAAAGTTACATTCCAATTTTGAAAGATGACATAAATAAAATACTTTAAGAATATCATTTTTTTAAAGAAATGAGATAAATTATACTAAAAAATTTCGTTATAATATAATATTGAGATCGACAATAGCATCCTCAAAAAAAAAATTAGGTATAAATAAAAATTTGTTAAAAAAACCCAAAATTCTTAAAAAATATAACTTTTAAAAATTTAAAAATGAATTTTTATTTTCATTGGCCTCTATACTATGACTCCAACGATGTTTATTTCATCTTGATAAGATCTTATTTTGATTTTTTTCAAATTAGTAATATAAATAAGCATAAGTTATATATTTAAATAAGTAAATATGTATTCAACCTAAAATAAGACAAATTGAAGCAATGTAATATGACAAAATCTAAATGACAAAAATGTCACAAAAGAATAGACTATAATTACATAGTAAAATAACAAAATCAAAAAATAGAATTTGGAAAATCACAAAAAGTTATTTTCAAAAGTTGAGTTGAGATACTAAGGAGATTAAGTATGAAATTCTTATTCCCCAAATAATGTACAAATCTAGTTGTCTCACGAAGCACGCAATCAACCTAAAAAAAATATTTAAAAATTAAAAAAAACATGTAATTGGTTAGAGTTCATTGAGTTGTGCCTAATGTCATTTTGTGTCTCAATTGAACCTCCTTTAGAATTGTAATAAATTATAAAAGTAAATAAACATAAATAATAATAAATTATTTTCTTATATTATTAAAATAAATATTCAAAAATGTATTTAATTTAAAAAAAAATTTATCAAATCAAAATGATATAAATGTCACCAGATAGAAGATGTAGAGTTATATAATGAAAGAACTAAATCAAAGTAAAACATTAAAAGAAATGAGAAAGGTTATGGTGAAATGTTGCACTCCTAGATATTAAGGAGATGGGGGTGTAGCATCCTCAATCATCAATAAGACACAAATAAAAATTGCTTTATAATATAGCAAAATGAAATTAGCTTAAATGATAATACTTTATTATTTTAATTTTAAATAAATATATATTAAATAAGAATGAGATAAATTGAAGCAATATTAAATAACCAAATCAAAGTGATGTAAATGTCACATGGGAAGAAACTTAGAGTTAAATAGTAATACATCCAAATCAAATAAAAATATTTAAAGACTTCAAAGCAAAAATTTTGAATTAATAAGATAAATTGCAATGGAAAGTTATAGTCCAAGATGCTAAAGAGATTTTATGTAACATCCTTTAGAATTGAAAAAAGTAAGAATCAAAATCTCTCAAGAAGAATACTAAAATCCTACAAAATAAAATATTTTAAATATAGAAAAATAATATTTATTAAAGCTGAACTAATCGAGATTTGTATAATGATGTCTTTTCGTTAAGATGAAATCTCACTTGGATTTTCTATGAATTATTGAAGTAAATATGTTCAAATAGTAATAAATTATTATTTTAATTTTATGTGGTATATATTAAAACTAGAATAAGATAAACTATAGTAATATTATTTAATAAAATCAAAGTAATCAAAGGGTTGCATGAGAAGAGAATTAGACTTTCATAATAATATGACCTAATGAACTCTGAAAATGAGAAGAAGTGAGAAACATTATTTAAAAATGTTCCCTTGCATGTTACTACGAAGATTGAGTGTAACGTCCATAGTCAAGAACTCTATTGCAACATTTTGTTCTCTCTATTACACTTTATTTCTCACATTTTCTCTCCTTTCTCTTATCTTTATTTGTTTTTCTCACATTTCAAAATAGACTAAATTTTTAGATCAACAAAAAAAAGTAGTTAATATGTAAATATTTAATAAATATTGCAAAGTAATTAATGCAATTTAATTATTATCAAAATTTATTAACAATAAATTTTTATAACATTTGGATATATTTTTTAATTTGTTAATATTATTGCTATAATTATAATAATAATAGATATTATTTCAAATTTTAAAATATTATAATAAAGATAAAAATTAATAAATTTCAAAATAATTTAAAATGTTCAAATAATTATAAAATAATTTTTTATACACAAAACAATTTAAAAAATTATTAAAATAATAATAATTATTATTATTATTATTATTATTATTATTTTTATTATTATTTTTATTATTATTTAAATTCTAAATTATTATGAATAAATTATAAATTAAAGATAATTGTTTAAATATATTAATATTTTTTAAAATTATTATTATTCTAAATCTTTTTATTCTATTTTTCTTATTGATTTTCTTTTTTGAGCCACTTTTTTCAAATGTTTTTAATTATTCTATACGTTAGTTATCTTATTCTGTTCATTTTTTCTTCTTGTACTTATTTTTCTTTCTTAACTCTTATTTTTTTCGCTCCTGTTTTCCTCTTCTAATTCTTTTTAATATCTTCTTTTATTTCGTAATGCTCTTTCAATACAACTTTAGATGTTAGTTTCATGTATTTAATTATTTTATGAATTGATGAATATAAAAAATTTATAGAAGAATAAATTCTTAATAATTTTTTTAAGCATGTTCTTATTATGTGTTCTTAGTAATTATTTTTATTTAAAAGTTAGTAATGATAATAGTTAAGAACCAAAAAGTAATTAATTTCAATGACTAATCCAAGCATATAAAATATGATGTTATAATATTTTACAAAACTCTTCTTAATATGTGTAAATAATAATTTAATAATGTCTTCATAAGGGATATCGAATAATACATTGTAAAGTTTCACAAATAATTATTAATATAATTTAAATAACAAAAAATAATAACATAATATAGATAAAGCTTTTAATAAATATTTTTTAAACTAAAATAAACAATAATTTTTTTATTTTAATTATTAATAATTAAATATCCTAATAAATTTCAAATTTCAATATCATAATTATGGATAAAAAGTTGCTTAATGATTAAAATTATTATTGACTTTTTCTTAGTTGTTATTAATTTTTTTTGCAATGTTTTAGAGAAAATAGAAAAATTAACAATAATATCAATTCAATATATAAGTTATTATTAATTGGTGGTACAATAGGACAATAACTATAGATGGTTTAAGAATAATTCTACTATGTCTAAATGACTTCATGGATAATTCTTAATAATTATCATAAACATAACTATTAACAAAATGTTTTCTTATCACACTATTTAAAAAAATTAATAAAACTATTGTGTTTTATTAATAATACAAAATTTTATGACTATTAAAGAACTAAAACAAATAGTTAATCTTTAATTTTAGCAACACCACTCATCATTACATATTAGAAATCTATTTGTATAATTAAACAATGATAGTCAAAGATAATATCATACTTTTCATTCATTTTATAAATAACCATAGCCATTGTATTAATTAATGACAAAAAATTTATGAAATTAAATTTATTTATTTAGCATAGTTTTTTTGTTAATAATGAAATAAGTTTTTATTGTGAGACCTTTATTAATATTAAATAGAAATAATCATTAGAAATAACATAATTAATTAATAAAACTTATTTTATTTCATTAATTCTAGTATAATTATGAAATATTACATAAAAAGTTATCAATGTTTTTAGTAAAGAATTATAATGCAAAGATGGTGAAAAAAGATGAAAATAATGAGAAGAATAAGAATATTAATTATTTAGAGTACTTTTATTAGAAATTTCAATAATTGTGTTATGAAATAAATATAAAAAATTAAATCATTATTTAATAATTATATAATCTAAAGAATAATTAACCAAATTGCAGTTATAATAACATTATTTAGCAACATTATCCATTTAAAACTAATAATAACAATCATAATTATTATTTAATTTTATCTACTAATAATAATAAAAACTAGCATTTTAACAAAGAAATATTAATTAAAATAAAAATAAGAATAAATTACAATTATTATTATAATGATTATTCAAAAAATAACTATAATTTTGCTAATTATGAATAATCACTATTATTAATATTCATAAACTTTTATTAGTAATTTAAATTTTAGAATGTGAGACTTTAATTATGTATATCATTTAAGTATTATAAATAATAATAATATAGTAATTAATATATTTCAAAATTTTCAATTAAACAGAAATACTTATTTTATATTTGATTTATTATAATTATTTAGTTAACAAAAATTATTTAATAATATATTTACCTAATATCGAGTGAAACGAAAATAATTATTAATAATTATTTTTGAAATTATTATTAAGAAGAATTGATTATGATAGATACACAAACTAATATTTAGAATTAACTTTAACATAAAAGGCATAGTTATATTCCTAGTCTTTATTATTATTTTTTTTTATTATAAGTTTTATTCTAATAATAATATTTAATAATGTTAATAATTATTAACTATTGCAATTCAAATTAAAAGTTATTAGTTATAATAATTATGATTTAATTATTTATGTTTACTTAATATGTTAACAAATGACAAGAAAAAGAATTATTTATAACATTATTACAATATTTCAATGGAATTTGGAAAGATGAGAATAAAATTTATAAGATTAATAATAAAATTTACATCGACTAAAGACTGTTATTCTAAAGAATTATAACTATACATAATAATCACAATAATTATAAAGGAATATTATCATATTAATTTTCCTTATGAATTAAAATTTTTAATAATATTATAATAAGTTATTACGATGAATTACGAATATTTATTTTAGCAAAGTCTATTTCTTAATTCTTTTTCCTGTAATTATATTATCATATGTGATTTTTTATTTATTTATTTTTTAATTTATTGTTCTTATTCATGCCATATCTTTGATGTCCCTCAAACTTTTTTAGTTTATGACTATTACTCTTTCTAAAATATTAGAAGTATGTGTCTATACGTACCCAAATATCTATCGAAATTTTCATCCTAATTTTCTCACTCTTCTCTGAATTCTTTCTTTCTACTTTGTTTCTTTCACTTCATCTCTCTTTCTATCTATCCTTACTTTTTTTGTTCTTTGTATGAATGTATATGTAAGCATCTTCCTCTTTACAACTATATTAGTCTCTTGTTTATTCTATGCTCTTTATCTCTTCATATATTTTTTTAATTTCCTAACATTGTTTATTAAGATTTTTTTATGTCTTTCAGTGTCATTCTTTACTATATTCTCCATTTCATGATTAAACTCTTCACATTTTATTTGGATTTATTTTATCTCAAGCCCCTCACAATTCTCTCAACCTTTTTGTTTTTTATATGTCCTTCTCATCCCTATCCCTTTACACTCTTTTGATCTCTATTTTTGGGCTAAACTTATTCTTGTTTTTGTTAACTCTCTATAAACTTCTACCGTCACCCACAAGCATTCATCAATCTTTTCCACTCTTTCACTGAGTCCTTTCTCCCTTTCCCTAGTCCTCTCGCTTCTCTATATCTCTTCTCCTCTACATTTTCCCCTCTGATTGCTCTCAACACACCTTTTATATTTGTTCTCTCCCCTTTCATAACTTTCTTGCTTGCTATAATTTTTCTCTCTAACATTTTCTCTGTATCTTTATTTCCCTCTAAAAAAATATTTATAATACATATGAGAACTATGAAGGCATCAATTGAATAAAATTTTCATTAACTTGTTTAATTTTTAGAAAAATTATTTTAATATAATTATTAAATTTTAAATATTTCTTATTCATTAACAATATTCTATTTTCCTTTCTATTGCCTTATTTTTAATACTTTTAATTTCTTATTCCTTCTTTTACCATCTATCAATTCTTCTTATTCTTTTTGTTCCCAAACATATTCAACCTAAAGTTTTTTATTTTTTGGCTTGTACATATTTTCTCTTCTTCACTTCCCTATAACTAGTTTTTTTATTTTTTTCATTTCTCTCCTTTAATTTTCTTAATAGCTTTTTATCTTAATCTTCTTAATCTTCACCATATAAGGAATTCTTATTTTTGATTTTTTTTGAAAATTATAGGAAAAAAGAGAAATAAAATACCTACAAGAAATATTTTGAGAATAATATTGCAAAACAATTAGATTTCTTTATCATATTATGATAATTTAAAAACTACTATTTAAGTTTTTTCTAATCATAAGATTTATCATGAATTATATTATATGTAACAAATTTGTTTCTGCTTATATTATTGTTTAGAATGATATCCAAAATAACGTTGTTAATTGGTGATATTAATGATTATTTGTTATTCTTATGTTAAGTCTGTTTCATAATTGATATGATATTAATATTTTCATATTTACACAATGATGAGAAGAATTTTATCAGTTATGGCTAACAATAGTAATAACCATTATTCATATTTAATTATTATGAACTATAATTTTTTTATTGTTATAATTAACTAGAATAAAAAATAATAACTATCATAGTTAGTTCAAAATTATTTAAAAATAAAAAATATATTTTTAGTTTAAGTAATAATTATACTAACCAATATTTAATTTTTTGTAAATAATTAATGATAAATTAAATAAATTATTATCAAATAGTATGAGTAGATAATTAATATTTATAATATAATTACGTAAAATCCTTTAAAGGAAAATGCAAGGTAATGAATAATAGTTATAAGAGTTATATCGATAATTATTAATAATTAATAAAAGTTGTTATTTACTAAACAAACTTAGCAAATGAGAATTACAAAATTTAAATAGGATACTTAGGAAATCCTTTGCTTAATGTATGTACATCTCTTTTTATGTGCTATAAATGATGTTTGCATTTGGTATGTGAAGAATCGAACCTAATAGACAATTACACATGATATGTTTTTTAATGTATGGCTAATCAGTCAAATAACTAAATTAAAATAAAAAATTTATAAAAATTAGATAAATTGTATTTGAATGAAAAACTACAAAACATTGAGTAGATCACCTGTAACATTATGAATCATTAAATTAGGTTAAATAAAATGGTCTCAGAATGTTAGCCAAAAAAATAAAAAATAAATTGTTTTAAAATATGTAAACCAATAATTAAATAGATAGAGCTCATCAAGCTGGGTCCAAAGATGATTTTTCACCCCAAACATACCATTTTTGAATTACTTCATATTACAAAAATAAATAAGCATAACTCTAATAAATTATTAATTTAACATTTAGTAGATATATATTAAAGCTACAAAAAGGGATAAATTAATTTAATACAACATAACCAAATCAAAGCATTAAGATTCTCATGGAGATGTAATTTATAATTACAATAAAATGTAACAAAATAAAAATAAAAAATTTGAGGAAATAAAATAAATTATAAGAGAATGTTGCATTAAAATTTAAAGTGGAGGTCAAGTGTGACATCTTTAATCATAAAATCATTTAAGATGAAGTAGAATTGTTAAAAATAATAAATTTTACTAGATAATTATATTAATATTAATTAAAATTATATAAAGTAAAGATAAAATAAATTGAAACAATGTAATATAATCAAATAAAAACAACATATTGGCTGCATGATGATTTTACAGTTAAATAGTAATATAACAAATTCAGACTAAGAATTTTTAAGAAATGATATAATTTTTATTAAAAACTTAAATTCCAAGATATTGAAGAGATCAAGTGTATCTTTCTCAATTATCTTATTAGAAAATAATAGAAATTTCTCTAAATGTAAACTAAAATTCTTATGAATAAAATATTTAAGAAAAATAGAAAAGAATATATATCTCAGTATATATTAGTATGATTTTCTAAAGCAAATAAACATAAATGATAATGAACTATTGCTTTAATAATAAGTAAATAAGCATTAAAGCAAAAAAATAAGATTAATTGAATCAAAGTAATATGATATAATGAAATGCAAGTAATGGTCAAACATGAAAAGAATTAGAGTTTCATAGTAATATAATCAAATCTAAGAAGTTGCCAAAAGTACATAAAGTGATAGAAATTTACACTGTAGGATACAAAGAAGATTGAGCTTGTTATCCTCAATTGTTAAATTTGATACATATCATAATTTCTAAGAAAATAGTGCTTAAACAAAAAATATTTGAAGATTTTAAAATATAAAAAAATGAAAATTTAATTTTATAACGAGAGTAAAAATAAGTCTAATAAAGTTTGTTTTACCTCGAACATACCTTCTTTAGAATTACAATGAATTACCAAAGTGAATAAGTAGTCAAATATATATAAATTATTTTTTTAATGTTAAGTAAACACCTTAAAAAATAAAATAAGATATTTTGAATCCAAATAATATAATAAAATGAAAATGATGTAAAGTTTAATTCAAAGGATAATTAGAGTTTCATGATAATAAAACAAAGTTAAAGACAAAAAAAATTCCAGTGAGATAAATTGTTTGGAATAGATGCATTTCAAGTGACTAAAGAAATCGTGTTGGCAAGCGTGATTATAAAATCAAGTTCAAGCTAAAATGCTTTGTAAAGCATAAAAAAGTAATTTTTTTAATTTTATATTACTTGTTAGGTGCGTCTGATGACATGTACTTCATCTTAACCAAATCACATTTTCAATTTCTATGAATTACAAAATCAATGAACAAAAATAACAAAAAAATGAAGATTTCGATAATACCTAAATATATATTAAAAAATTGTGACAAATTAAAGAATTATATAATAACCAAATAAAATTCATATAAATGTTAAATAAGAGTAAATTTAGAGTTATTTAGTAATATAACTAAATAAAAAAAGTTGAATAAAAGAAAAAACTTATATGGGAAAGTTGCATTTTTAAATGTTAAAAAGATTGAGAGTATCATCCTTTATTGTCAAATTAGGAAATAATTAAAATTTATCATAAATCATGTAAAAAAGCAAACATTATAGGTTATTTTAAAATGAAAAAGTGGAATTTTTAATTGGATATACCTCGTTGAGACTACTCTAATTACATATATTTTTTATTTATCAGATATCATTTGGAATTACTGTGTACCCAAACAAAAAAGCATAAAAAATAATTAACTATTTTTTTAATCTTATATATCTATACATATAAATATATATATATATATATATATATATATATCTATATATATATATATATATATATATATATATATATATATATATATATATGTATATATTAAAAATAAATTGAAGCAATGTAGTTTAACTAATCAAAGGAAACTCGAATGTCATTACATAAGAGATTTAGAGTTATATAAAAATATAACAATAAAAAAGAAAATCTTTTCAAGAACAAGGTAAATTGTATAAGAGTGTTGCATTCTAAGATACTAAAAATATCGAGATAACATTTTCAATTATCGAATGAAATATAAAGAGAACTATCTCATGAAGTAGGGAGAACTTTATAAAATAAAAATTTTAAAAGTAGAATAATAATTCTTCAATTTTATAAAACGAATTGAAACAAATCCAATGACAATAATTTCTTCTCATTTCACATCAATAGAACTTTCTATGAATTGTCGAAGTAAATAAGCATAAATAATAAGAAAAGTAATGTAAAGTTCACATGAGAGGAGATGAAGTGTAACATCCTACATCATAAAATGATAATTGAAATGCTTAATAAATTGTAGATAAACTTTGGAAAATAAAATTTTTAGGAAATAAAGAGATGAGTATTTAAATGAATAGAACTCATCAAGATGACATCAAGACATATGGTTCTTCTTTACTGGACCTCATTTACATTTACTATGAATTACAAAATTAAATAAGCATAGATAATATCAAATTATTATTTTAATATCAATTAAATAATTATTGATGGTGATATAAGATAAAATGAAGTAGTGTAATATAACCAATTCAAAAGATATAAATGTCATAGGAGAGAAGGCTTAGATTGACTTAGTAATATAATCTTATTCTAGTGAATAATTTCAAGAAATGAGATAAGTTGTAAGAAAAGTACTTATTGAACAAGCCAAACTCATAGGAAATAAAATACTTCATAAAAAAGAAATAATTATTTAATTACATGGAGACCATCATGTTCATCGAATGACAAATTGTACATGTCAATTGGAACTCATTTTGTATTATTGTAGATTCTTAATGCAAGCAAGCATAACTAATGGTAAATTATTGTTTTAATATTATATAAATATGTATCAATGATGCATTGAGCTAATTTGAAGTAAAGTAATATAACAAAATCAAATCATTACAATGATCAAAATAATATATATTTAAGGATATATTTTTATATAATCAAATCAAAGAGAAAAATTTGAACAAATAGGATAAATTGTAGGGGCAACTTGACTTCTAAAGTACTAAAGAGATCGCATATCACACCATCAATTTTTTAATATGTTATAATCAAATTATTTTGTTAAACATACAAAAAATTATTTAAAAATTTAAACATGAACATTTAATTGAATATCATTTGTTAAGATGACTCACATAACCTTTTTTTTGGTGTTGATCAAACCTTATTTTGAATTTAAGAAAATTACCAGATTAAATAATTCTAAATAATAAAAATATTATTTTTCATTTTAAGTAAATATATATTAAAAGTAAAATTAAATAAATTGGTATAATATAATAAAAAAATTAAGCAAATAATTTGAAGAAATGAGATACATTGCAAGGAAAATTTACATTATACGATGATAAGGAGATGGAGTGTAACATTCTGATCTTTAAATTAAAAATTATAATGGCTCATAAATGGAAAAGCATTAGGAAAAAAATATTTAAGGACATGAAAAAGAGTGTTTAGTTAAATAAAACAAGTTGAGACGAGTTAATATGTGTTTTATCATCGTGATTAGACAATATTTAGAATTATAGGGAATTACTAAAGTAAATAGACATATATAATAATAAGAAATTATTATGTTAGTATTTAGTAACCATATATTAGTATTGAAATGAGATAACATGAAATACATAATATAATAAACAAATTAAGTTAATTATCACAAAAAAAAGATTTATAGTCACTTAATCATATAACGTGATCAAAGAAAAACAAATTAAATAAAAATGAGAATAACTTTTTAAGAAAGTTGCATTTGAAGATATTAAGTAGAAAAGATTCTTCATCATCAAATAAACTACAAACAAAAATGTCATAATGCATGCTAATACAATTTAAAATAAAACATTTTTCAAAATAGAAATTAATATTTAACAAGAAATGTATCAAGATGAGTCTATGAATGTCTATTTAAACCTAATTGTGTCATGATTGTCATTATTATAAATTACAAATACAAATAAGCATAAGTAAAAAATTATTTTGAATATGAATAAATATATATTAAAGTTAAAAATAGAAAATTCAAACAAATTTTGTAAAATAGAAATGAATGTATTGTAAAGTTTGCAAGAGAGAAGAATTATAGTCATAAAGTAAAACAACCAAATGAAAGTCAAAATTTTGAAAAATTACATCAATTATACAGTAAAGTTGCATTCTATGATAGTCATGAAATTGAGTGTAAAATTCTTGATCATCAAATTTAGTACAAATAAAAAAATCTCAAATAAATATAACAATACTTACTAAATAAAATTTTAAAAATAGAAAAATAAGTATTTAAATAGATAGAGCTCATCAAGATAAGTCTAATAACATTTGTTTGTTCTCGATTGGAGCTCATTTGAATTATTAAGAATTATCAAAGTAAATAAGCATAAATAATAATAAACTAATATTTTAGTAATAAGAAAAGATATACTTAAACTAAAATAAGACAAATTAAAACAATGTAACATAACTAAATCAAAGCAATATTGTGGTTATATTATAGGGGAATTAGACTTTCACAACAATGCAACCAAATCAAAGCGAAAAAATTTCAAAATGAGAAACATTATTAGGGAAAGCCACATTCTATAATCCTAAGAAGATTGCATTAACATTCTTGATTGTCAAACCCATTGCAAATCAAAATATCTTGTAAAGCATAATACAACCATAAAAATTAAATTTTAAAAATATAGAAATAAATTTTAAATTTGATGCAGATTGTCGAGTCATGTCAGACAACATTTGTTTCATCTTATTCAACCCTCCTTTGGAATTACTTTGAAGTAAAATAGAAATACACATAAAGTAAAAGTATTTATTATACTCATTTTAGGCAAATACCATATAAAGCTAAAATGTGATAAGTTGAAGTAATGTAATTTAGCCAAATCAAAATGATCTAAAGGATATATAAAAAGAGAATTTGCATTATGTAGTAATACAACAAAATGAAAGTAAAATATTTGAAGAAATTATATAAATTGAACTAGATAGGAGTATTTTAATACAATAATAAGTTTAAGCATTACATCTCACACAAAAAAATGTATCAATTGAAATGCTACCTAAATGTTCCAAAAGTATTTTAAATAAAATATTAAATAATATATAAATAAACATTCAATTCAATAAAACTTATTAAAATGAATCACTTAATATTTATTAAGTCTAAATTAGACATCATCTCAAATATATTTGAATTAATAAATTAAAAAAATAATAATAATAATAATTTATTAATTTAATAATAAATAAATATATAATAAAGTTGAATTAATATAAATTGAAGTAATGTGATATAATAAAAGCAAAAGAATGTGATGGATGTGCGATAGAAGAAATTGAGTTTCATAGTAACATAGCAAAATGAATATGAAGCCTTTTTAGAAAAGAGATGAATTTTATGTAAAAGTTGCATTTCAAACAGTTACGAGTCTGAGTATAACATTATCAATAATCTCATGACATAAATTAAAATTATTCAGGAAACATGACAAAATAGTGAAATGAATGCTAAATCAGATAAAGATCATCAAGATAAATTAGATGAAGTTGGTTACATCTAAATTTGATCTTGTTTGGAATTTTTATGAATTACAAAAATAAATAAGAAAAGTTTAAAAAAACTTATTTTAACATTTAAATATTTATTAAAGTAATAATTGGAAAAACTAAATTAATATAATCTAGCAAAATTAAAGTGAATTAATGATCCCTTAAGACTAGGTTTAGGGTTTTACAGTAACAAAACTAAATCAAAAGAAAAAAATTTGAAGAAATGAAATGTGTTATTTGAGAAACTTCCATTGTAAGATAAAAATGCTGTTAAGTGTAACATGTTCAATTGTCTAATATGATACAAACTGTTGTCTAAAAAGCATACCAAATTCATAAGAAAATTAGGCATTTAAAGGTATAAAAATTTATTTTTAATTGAATAGGCTAACTAGGTTGACACCAACAAATTTGGTTTCATAGTGATCAAGCATCATTTGTAATTACTATGAATTCCAAATTTAAAAAGAAATAAAAATAAAAAAAATTATTATTTTAAAATTTAGTGAATATATATGATTGCTTAAATAAGATAAATTAAAGAAATTTAATTTAACCAAAGCAAAGTGGTTTAAAGGTCACATGAGAAAAGATTTAGAGTTAAGTAGTATTATAACAAAATCATTGAGGAAAAGTTTAAGAAATAAGACAAATTATATTAAAAATATTGTCTTTCAAGATACTAAAGTAATTGAGTGTAACATTCCTAAATGCCAAATCAAGTGTCTATCAAAACATCACATAAAATCTTGTTTGGAATTACAATACATTAAAAAAACAATCTGAAATAATAATGAAAAATTATTTTGATTTAAATTAAAGATGTACATATGTCAAAGTGGAAAAAATTTAACTAATATAATTTTACTAAATAAAAGTAATGTAAAGGTCACATTAAAGAAAATTTAGAATTACATAGTAATTTAAGTAAATCAAATAGCAATATATGAAGAAATAAGACAAATTATACAAGAAAATTGCATGATAAGATACAATAGAGATTGAGTATAACATATTTGATCATCAATTAAGGTGCAAATCAAAAAGTCTAATAAAGTGTGCTAAAACCCTATAAAATAAAGTTTTAATTATATAAAAATGAATTGTTAAATGGTTGAACTTCATAGAAAGGAGTTTAGTGACATTTATTTCATCTCCATAAAGCCATATTTGGAATTACTATGATTTCAAAGTAATTAAATATAAATAATAAACAAGCTTTATTTAATTTTTTGTAAGTATTTATAAACAAAGGAATTAGATAACTTGAACCAATCTAATATAACCACATCAAATTCATGCAAAGCCACATGAGTATAGAATTAGAGTTACAAAAATGAAAACAAAACATTTTATAAATGCGACAAATTACATGTGAAAGTTTAACTCCATGATATTAAAGAGATTGTGTGTAACATCATCGACCATAAAATAAGGCAAGAATCTAAATGTCTAGTAAAGTAAGCTAAAACATTAAAAATTGAAATATTTAAAAATCTAAAAATGAATATGTGCTGGATAGTGTTCTAGAGACAGCTCAAACAATGTTTGCTGTCTCATTCTTGCCTTATTTTGAACTACTATGAATTAAAAGAGTAAATAAATATAAATAATCATATATTTTATTTTCATATTAATTTTTATGTATATGAAAGCTAAAATTTGGTAGATTGATGCAATACAACATAATCAAACAAAAATGATGTGAAGGTCACATGAGAGGAAATATATAGTTTGATAGAAACATAACTTAATCAAAGCAACACATTTAGAAAAGTGGGGTAAAATTTGTTGGAAAACTTTATTCAAAAGTATTATATAGATGAAGTGTAATATGTTTAACAAAAAAATAAAATATGAACCAAGATGCCTACTAAAGATTTCCAAATGTTAAAAAATAAATATTTAATAATATTTGATTAAATATTTAAATAAGCAGCACCAACGGAGATGAGTCCGATATTGTTTGTTTAGTTTTAATCAAGTATCATAAAGAATTACTATGAATCAGAGCATTTAATAAGCGTAAATAATGATAAATTAAAAATTTTTATGGCACCAAAGTCAAAATGATGTAAAGGTCACTTGAAATGAGAATTAGAGTTTCATAGAATTTAAAAAATCGAAGTAAAAAATTTTAATTAATAAGATAAAGTTTATAGGAAATGTTTATTAAAAGATTTTAACTTCACTTAGTGTAATATCATTGATCATTCAATTACGTTTGAATCAAAGTATCCTATAGAATAAGAAAAAATCCTAAAAAATAAAATATTTTAAAATATATAAATCAATATTTAATTATATAAAGCTCATCAAGTTGAATGCAATGATTTTTTTCCTACATTGAATCTTATTTTGAATTATTTCAAATTACATATGTAAATAAGAAAAAACTTTTTATTTTATATATTAATAAAGTACATATTATAATTAAAATTAGATGAATTTAAATAATATAATATAATTAAATCAAAATGATGTCAAGTTTGCAAGATAAAATGTTTAAAACAACATAGTGGTATAACAAAATAAAGAGGAAATTTTAAAGAAATGAGAACTGATATAGAAAAATTACAATATAATATATTAAGAAGATTAAGTATAATATTTTTACCATTAAATTAGCCTTGAATAAAAATATATTATACAATATGATAAAACTCAAGAAAATGAGATATTTAACAATACAAAAGATTTAATTACAAAAAGCTCATTGAATACGAATAATGATTTTCGCTTCATCTTAATCTAACATCATTTATACTTACAGTGAATTAATTAAGTAAATTAGAAAAAATAAAAAAAAATTATTATTTTAATAATAAACAAATTTATATCAGTGATAAATTGAGATATATTAAAACAATGCAATATGATATCATTTAGAATTACTATAAATTAACAAAGTAAATTAAAAGAAAAAAAATAAAAGTATTGTTTTAATAATAAGTAAATATATAATAAAAAAATTAAGATAAATTAAATTAATATTATATAATAAATTTAAAGAAAATAATATAAATAAATTAGACAAATAATATAAGAAAGTTTCATTCAAAGATACTAAAAAGGACAAGTGTAACACCCCTAATCGTCAACTAAATTCAGGCCCAACAAAAATATATTTAAAAATAAAAAAATTAAATTTGAAAGAGCATTATCATGCAAGTTTAAAAAAATGTTTGCTTCATCTTGATTAGACTTTGTTTGGAACTACTTGGAATGGACAAGTAAAAAAACAAGCACAATTATTTACTTTTATTTTAATATTAAGAAAATGTATACATATTTGAGATGCAATAATAGAAATTTCAATAATATATTATAACCAAATCAAAGAACTATAAAGGTCACATAAGGAGGAATTTAGAGTTACATAATAATCTAACCCAATTAAAGCTTAAAAATTTAAAAATTAAATAAATTATTTTAAAACTTATGATTCCAATATACTAAGCAGATCAATTGTAACACACTCAATACTTTGTTTGGAATTACTTTGAATGACCAAGTAAAAAAACAAGCACAATTATTTACTTTTATTTTAATATTAAGAAAATGTATACATATTTGAGATGGAATAATAGAAATTTCAATAATATATTATAACCAAATCAAAGAACCATAAAGGTCACATAAGTTGGAATTAAGAGTTACAAAATAATCTAACCCAATTAAAGCTTAAAAATTTTAAAATTACATAAATTATTTTAAAACTTATGATTCCAATATACTAAGTAGATCAAGTGTAATACCCTCAATAATCAAATGTGTAATGAAAATAAATATCTCATAAAGTCTACCAAAGTTATCTAAAAAAAAATATTTGGAAATATAAAAATGAATTTAACTAGAAAGAGTTAATTGTGTTCTATCAAAGAAAATTTGCTTAATTGCGATTGAACCTCATTTGGAAATATTACAAATTACCTAATAAATAAGTATAAATAATAATAAATAAATTTTTTAATATTAAGCATATACATATTTAGAATTAAAATGTAATAAACTAGAGTAATGTAGTATAAATAAACTAAAGCAATATAAAAGTCATAAGAGAGAGGAATTACAATCTTAAAATAATAAATAAAATCAAAGTAAAAATTTATAAAAAGGAGATAAATTATACAAGCAAGTTGCATTCTAAGATACTAAGGAGATGTAAAGTAACATCACTAACAATCTAATTTGGTGTGAATTTAAGTGTCTCATACAACATGTTAAAATAATATGAGATAAAAGTGTTTTAAAATATAGAAATAAATATTTAATTTGATTGAGCTTTTCAAGATGATTCCTTGAACATCTATTTAGTCTTAATCAAAACTCGATTGGAACTACTCTGAATTGCAAAAATAAAAAAGTTAAAAAATAAAGAGTTATTATTTTAATATTAAGTAAATATATATTACAGCTAAAATGAGACAACTTAAAACAATATTATATAACTAAATAAGAGTAGTGTAAATATGATAGTAAAATTTTTATTTCATAGTAATATAATAAAATAAAGGTAAAGCAATTGAAGAAATAAGAGAAATTATATGCAAAATTTGTGTTCCATGAGACTTATGACATCAAGCATAGCATCCTCAAAGAAAATTACTTTAAATAACAACAAAGTTTTATTTTAATAATAAGTAAATGTATATTAAAACTAAAATAAGATTAATTAAACACTAAAATATGTCCAAATCAAAGAAAAGTAAAGGTCACATAAGAAGAGATTAGAATTAAATAGTACTACAACAAAATCGAAAAGAAATATTTGAATAAATATGATAAATTATATAAGAAAAATGTAGTCCAAGTTACTTAGGAGACTTACTATGATATCCTTAATCATAAAAAATGATACGAATCAAAATACTTAGAAAGTATACGAAAACTTTTAAAAAATATTAAAAAAGTAAAATTAAATAGTTATTTGGATTGAGAAAGTTGATTGGGGTCCAATAATATTTGTTTAATCCGAATCGAATATTTTTTTCAAATACTAAGATTTAGAAAGTAAACAATTAGAAATAATAATACAGTATTGTTTTATTAAAATATAAATATATTTTAAATAAAATGAGATAAATTAAAGCAATATAATACTAAAATTAAAGAGATGTAAAGATTAGATGAGAAGAGAACAATAGTTTCAAAATTAAAGTTTTTAATAAATGTTATACTTTTTATAGGGAACTTCAATTCAAAGATACTATGGTGTTCAAGTGCAACATCCTTTTTTGTGAAATACGTTATGAATTTAAATGCCTCATAAAAGCAAATAAAATTATAGAAAATAATATTTAAAAATGTAAAAATGAGTATTTAATGGGCAATGCTCGTAGAGATGCATCTAATAACATTTTTTCTTCACCATTTAACCTCTTTTGGAACAATTATGAATTACATAAAAAATAACGATAAATAATAATAAATTTTTTTATATTAAATAAATATATATATTAAACTAATATAATAAAACAAAATTATAGTGATGTAAATGTCACACGAGAGATGATTTAGAATAATATAATAATATAACTATATCAAATGGAAAAATTTGAAGATATTAAATAATTATATACAAAAGTTGCATTCGAAGATAATATGGAGATCAAGTACAATATCATCGATAGTAAAATAAGGTATAAGTCCAAATGTCTTGCAAAATGGCCAACATCCTATAAAATTATAAAACTGAAAATAAATAATGAATATTAAGTTAGGTAGAGTTGATTAAGATGGTCTAAGATGTTCCCTATGACCTTCATTGAACATCATGTTGAATTATTATGAAATATTATGTAAATAAGCTTAAATACTCATTTATTATTTTTTTGTACTAAGAAAACCTATTTTAAAACTAAAATGAGTTAAATTAAACTAATGTGATCTAACCAATTCATAGTGATGCAAATGTCAATAAGAAGAGTATAAGTGTTAATAGTAACATAAAGAAATAAAAAAATAATTTGTAGCAATATCATGAATTATATTTAAATTTTACATTAAAACATAATAAGCAAATTTATGTGAAATTCCTTATAAAATATAGTATCAATCAAAATTTCTCAAAAAGCATTTGAAAACCTTAGAAAACTTAATATTTCAAAAACTAAAGATAAATATTAAATTAGATGGACTTATTGTGATGGGTCTAGTGATGTTCATTTTGTATTGCTAGAGCCCCATGTAAAATCATATGACTCATAAAAGTAAATGAACATACATAATGACAAATTATTACTTTATTATTAAGTTAATATATATTAAAGATGATATGAGATAGATTGATATATTATAATATAATCAAATCATAAATATGTAAAGGTCATACTAGAGGAGAATAATAATTGCAATATAGCAAAAACATAAGATTAAGAAAAATTGAAGAAAATAGATAAAAGTTTCGTTAAAAAAAATGGGTATGTCGAGTGTAACCCGTCAATCATCAAATAATGTAAAAATCAAAATGATTCATAAAGTATGAAAAATCTTATAAAATGTTTCTTTAAACATAGAAATAAATATTTAATCAAGAGGAGTTTAATGTCATGTCCTTGATCATGATCAAATCTCATTGAGAAAAACTACAAGTTATTAATTATACTAAGAATAAAAAATAAGAAGTTATTATTTTAATATTATGTAACTATATTGCAAAGCTAAAAATGTGATAAAATATAAGGAATATAGTAAAACCAAATCAAAAATTTTGAAAAAGACATAAATTATAAAATTAGTTTGCATTTGAGGATAAAAAAGACATCAAGTGTAACACCCTCGATTGTTAAATAATGTACGAATGAAAATTCTAAAAAAGCATGTCAAAACCATATAAAATAAAATATTTGAAAACACAAAAAAATATTTTATTTGGTAGAGCTCATCAAGAAATGTGCAACCATATTGATTTCACCTAGATTTGATATTATTAGAATTGTTGTAAATCAATAAATAAATTAGTATAAATATTAATTATTATTTTTTTAAATTTAATTAAATTTATCTATTAAATTTTAAATAAGATAAATTGAAGAAATATAATAAAGCAAAGTCAAAGTTATGTAAATGCTACACAAAAAAGAATTTAGAGTTTTATGGTGTTGTAAGCAAATCAAAGTAAAAAATTTGGAACTAAGAAAAAAAATTTACAAATTTGCATTGCATATATAAGGTTATTGGATGTAAAATGCTCGATCCTCAAATATGGTGCTAATTCAAAGTCTAGTGAAGCGAGTCCATATTTACAATTACAATGAACTAAAGAAATAAATAAATATTAACAAAAAAAGCATTCTTTTAACAATATATATAGATGTATCTAAATTAAAAAAAAATTTAAGAAATGAGATAAATTATACCATAAAGTTGCATTCCAAGATACTAAGTAAATCGAGAGTAGCATCTGTGATCTTTAGAAGTCACATGAGATGACAACTAGAGTTTCATATTTATGTATTTAAATCAAACAAAAAATTTTAAGAATTTACATAAATTATATCATAAAGTTGCATTCCAAGATACCTAGTGAATTGAGAGTAGCATCTATGATCTTTAAATCAAGCATGAATCATTATGCCTTACAAAGTGTTCAAAATCCCAAGAAAATAAATTATTTAAATATATAAAAATAAATATTGAAGTAGATTGAGGTCTATGAGTGTTGCCCAACAGAGCTTGCTTATTCTTAATCAGACTTTGTTTTGAATTACTAATAATTACCAAAATAAAACCATAAAAATTAGTTTTTTAATTTTAACTCTGTGTTAATAAACAATGAAGCCTAAAAGTGGTAAATTTATGCTACATGAACAAATTAAATAGACATAAAGGTCACACAAGAGAAGATTTTATGTTACATAGTAATGTAACCAAATCTATGTGATACACTTGATGAAATGAAAAACATTTATGGTGAACTTTTATTCCATGAAACTTTAAAGATCGAGTTTAACATCCTTCATCATGAAATAACATAAAAAAATAAAAATGTCTCACAAAACGTTACAGATCCCAAGTTAAATTTAATATTTAGAAAAATAAAGAGGATGATTTAATTAAATAGAGCATGTTACGATGAGACCAAAGGAAAATATTTTGTCAGATCAAACATCAATTTTAATTACTAAAAATTCCAAAGTGAAAAAACACAAATAATAATCAATTATTTTTTAATATCAATTAAACATATATTAAAGTGCAATTGATTTAAATTGAAATAATATAATTTAACAAAATTAAAGTAATGTAAAGTTCACACAAATGAAGATTTTGAGTTACATATTAATATAACAAAACAAAAGAAAAGAATTTGAAGAAATGAGATAAATTTTATATGAAATATGCCTTAAAAGTTAAGTTTCATAATGATGTAGTGAGGCATTGCACTTCTCTCGATGATCTCTCCTCAATTAAATGCTGATTTCTTTTTTAAATTAATATATTCTATAAACTTTTGGTATATTTTATGAGAGATCTTGCTTTGTGTTTGATTTGATGATCGAGAATGTTTTGTTCAATCTCTGAAATATCTTAAATTGCAACTTTATTGTATAATTTATCTTATTCCTTCAAAGGTTCACTTTTAATTAGTTATTTTACTATGTAACCCCAAATACCCTTTCTTATGTGATCTTTAGGCTGACTTGATTTCGTTATATTACAATTCTTCATTTTAACTCATTTTAACTTAATAAATATTTACTTAATATTAAATTAATAATTAATTATTATTTACATTTTTTAAAATTTCATAATTTATTGTAATTTCAAATGAGGTTTAATCTAAATGAAACAAACCTCATGTGACCATTCCCCACATCCTCTATCTAATTAATATTTATATCTATTTTTTAAATTATTTTATTACTGGGGTTTTGACACATTTTTTTAATCATTTTAATTCTTACCATATTTGACATTGATGATATTAAACTCGAGCTCCTTAGTATCTTCGACTTCAACTTTCTTATATAATTTATTCATTTCTACAAAATCTTTCCTTTGATTTGGTTTTGTAACAATTGAGCTCTAAACCTCTTCTAATGTGAAATTTACATCTCTTTCATTGAGTTATATTACATTGATTTATTTTAAATTATTTTAGCTATAATATATATTTTCTTAATATTAAAATAAAGCAATATTATTATTTATCGTTATTTAATTTTATAATTCATAGTTATTTGAAAAGAGGTTACATAGAGACAAAACAAACAATATCAGATGCTTATGAGTGACCTCTGTAAATTTAAATAATGTTTTATTTTTTGAAATGCATGCTTTACAGTTCATTTTTATTCATATCTGAATAAATGATTGAGTTATGCTTGATCTCCTTTGTATATTACAATATAGCTTTTTTTTAAAACTTATCTCCTTTCTTTCAATTTTTAACTTTGATATGGTAATTTTACTAAATAATTATGCATCTCCTCTCATGTGACCTTGACATTGCATTTATTTTTCACTATATTCCTTTAATTTAGTTATACAACATTAATATATTTTTAATTTATATTAAAATAAGTGTTCATTATTTTTGTCTTATTTAATTTAGTAATACATAGTAATTACAAATAAGTTTTAATAGAGTTAAAATAAAAAGCATTGGATTCATCTTGTCTTGCTCTATCGACATGAGCATTTATTTTTAAATATGCAAACATTTAATTTTTTAGGATTCTTATATATTTTATAAGACACTTTAATTCTTACCTTATTTTATGAACAAGGATATTACACTTGATCAACATAATATCATGGAATGCAACTTTTTGTGCAACTTATCTTATTTCTTCAAATATTTTACTTTGATTTTGATATATTTCTATTTATCTCTAAATCTCTCTCATGTGACCTTTACAACATTTTGATGGTGTTATATTACATTTATTAAATTAATCTCAATGCATGTTTGATATATATTTACATAATATTAAAATAATAATTTATTATTATTTAGATTATTTATTTTGATAATTAATGGTAATTTTAAATGAGGACTAATAAAAATGAAATAAATGTCATTGGGCTAGTCCTGATTAGCATTAAATAATTTAAATTTTATTTTTTAATTGTTAAATATTTGAGGTTTTAACATTTTGGCTTGTTGTTTAGGACATTAATTCAATTATAGTTTAATAATCAATGATGTTGCACTCAATCTTCTTAATATATTATAATACAATTTTTCATGTATAGTATATCTCATTTCTACAAATATTTTTGCCTTAATTTGCTTATATTATAATATAACTCTAAATCTCTTCTCATGTGACTTGTATGCCTTCTTGATTTGGTTACATAATATTGATTTAATGTATCTCATTTGGACTTATCCTAGTGAGCTCTATCCAAATAAATATTCTTTTTAATATTTTTTAGACATTTTATTTCTTATGGTTTTATCAATTTCACCAAACATTTTGATTTGTACCATATTTTATGATCTATAATGCTACACTTAAACTCTTTATTATTCTGGAATGAAACTTTTCCATACAATTTATCACAAGTTTTTTATTTTTTTACTTTAATTTTCCTATACTTCTCATAACTCTAAACCTTCTCAAGTGTGGAATTTAAATTATTTTTATTTGATTGTGTTATATTGCTTCATTTATCTAATTAAGCTTTAATATATATTTACTTAATATAATAATAATAATTTGTTATTATTATGGTTAATTGATTTAGTAATCATTGATAATTCTAAATATGATTCTATTAAGATGAAATAAACATTATTAGACTCCACTCCACAAACTATATCAAAATAAATATTCATTTTATAATTTTAAATATCAGTTTTCTAGTATTTTGCATATTTTATGAGATATTTTCATTCTTACCTGATTTGAAAGTCAAAGATGTTACACTTAATCTCATTTGTATTTTGTAATGCCAATTTAAAGTAAAATTTATCTTATTTCTTCAACTTTTTCTTTGCTTTAGTTACATTGTTACTAAACTTTAATTATCCCCCTTTCTTATATTTGCATCACTTCGATTTTTTTATATTATAATACTTCAATTAATCTTTTTTCACCTTTATCTATATTTATGTAATATTATGTTTATATTTGATTATTATTTATGCATTATTTCTTTGGTAATTCATAATAATTCAAAATAATGTCTAATAAAAAAGCATGTCATTATACTCCTCTCACTATTCTCTATCCAACTAAATATATATTTTTAAATTTTTAAATATATTTTTTAATGGTTTCACTTTTTTATAAGGTATTTAGATTCATGCCTAGTTTGATTTTCATGAATGTTATACACATTCTCTTTAGTATTTTAGAATACAACTTTCTTTTTAAATCTTTTGTTTTATTTTGGTAGTATTACTATATAACTCTAAATCTCCTCTCATGTGGCCATTACATTTTTTTGAATTTTCTATATACATTACTTTCATTTATCTCATTTCACATTTAATATATTTTTACTTTATGTTTAATTAATAATTTTTTAATTATTTATTCTTATTTACATTATAATATATAATAATTCCAAAGAAGATTTGATTATGACCAAGAAAACATATTTTAATTCATCTTAACGAGCTTTATTCTCTTATGTACTATGCTCATATTTCTAAATATTTTTTTATAGTTCTGGGACGTTGAATGAGATATTTTCATCCTACTAAATTTGATGATCTAGAATGTAACATTTGATATCCCTATTATCTTGTAATATAACTTTCTTTTATAATTTATCTCGTTTCTTTGCATATTCACATTGATTTAGTTATATTTCTATAAATCTCCTCTCGCGTGACATTTACATGTATTTGCTTTAATTATATTTCATTACTTGAATGTATTTTTTTTTAGAATATGTATTTATTTAATTAATACTAAAATTATTATTTATTATTATTTAAGCAAATCTATATTGGAAAGTCATAGTAATTCCAAATAATGTCTGATCAAAATGAAACAAATATTATTATGCTCATCTCTAGAGCTACATAAAATTATATATTATTTTTTTATATTTTTTAAGTATTTTTTAAAGTTTTTTAGACTTTAGGAGTCATTTTGGATACATAATAGAATTTATCTACTTTTTGTCTTTTTATCTTTGATTTGGTTATATTTTTATATAACTCTAAATATCTTCATGTGTGACATTTATGTCACGAAGATTCTGTTACATTGCATTGCTTCAATTTTTTTCTTATTTTAATTTTAATATATGTTAACTTAATATAAAAAAATAAGATGTTGTTATTTATGTTTATTTATGTTTTATAGTATTTCTAAATGAGTTCACATAAAGATGAATCAAGCATCATGCAACTCATCTCGATGAGCACTATCCAAAGAAATATTTACTTCTTTATTTTTATATATTTAATTTTCTATTTTTTACATATTTTATGAGAAATTTTAATTTATACTTGATTTGACAATAAAGGATGTTACATAGACTCAATAGTATCTTGGAATGCAACTTTCCCATTTAGTTTATCTCAAATCTTGAAATGTTTTGCATTTATTTTATTATGTTAGTGCTTAGCCCTAAATCTTGGGTGACCATTGCATCCCATTGATTTTTTCATATTACATTGCTTCAAAGTATAATATTTTTGTCTTTTATATATATTTACATAATATTAAAATAATAATATATTATTATTTATGTTTATTTAATTTTGTAATTCACAGCAATTACAAGTAAATTTTGATCGACATGAAATAAATGTCATTAAACACTAAATTAAATATTCACTTCTGTAGTGGTCAAAAATTTATTTTTTAGTGTTCTAACAAGTTCTATAGGGTACTTTGTTTCATTACCTAATTTGACAAATGATACAACTTTCTCATTAAATTTGTATTTGTTGTACAAAGTTTTGACTTT